>OY992896.1:29151679-29254179 GCA_963921405.1 Cepaea hortensis
TGACAATATAATCAGAGGCTTCTATTTGACAGTACAATCACAGGCTTTTGTGTGACAGTACAATCAAATACGTCCATATGACTCTACCATCACAATCTATCAAGAACGCAATCAGTGAAGCCATCGCGATGTTCTGCGTGCTCTAAACATAAGTATAAATTCATTTAACAATCAAAATCGGCATTTTATAACATTTGTACTTATGATATACATGCATCTTTTCACACCATTAAAGCCGAATGTGTCACTATTGCTATCTGGGATAATTAACGTCAGGCGATCGAATTCGGCTTGTTGTGTTGTGGGACAAGGGACACATTGGAAAGACTCTCCGATCGCCTTCCCCTTTTTTGTTTGTAATTGTGTTGTAAACATGCTAACATAACACAGTGAATTAATGCGTGGGTTGTATTATTTGTCATTTCCAGCGCTAGAGAGTAGCAAGTGGTGGATTTTGGAAGTATCACAGCCGGAAAGAAGTGATAAATGGCAACCTGTCCTAAACATAGTCTGGATCTAGAAAAACATAAATGTTTACTGCTACATTTATCAGCTGCCTAGCCAGTGTAAGACACGTTCGAAGATGATCGACACTCAGCGATTGATATCCCTACTTCTGTCAGGATATCCAGGACGGACTTCAGTATCTAAAAATCTATCAAGATAAAGATCTACAGAGTAACCGACAACAGTGTATCGTCTGTTTTACTTCTGGGAGGTACCGCCTGACGTACTATCAGTCATCGAGGTCAACAAACCTATGTGAGTTGTACTACGTGTAATAAAACTAACAGCAATGATAAACCTCCACTTGTCTGTTGGACTCCCAAGAGCAAAGGATACTCACGAGTATTCTCCTTCGACAAAAGTCATGTAGCGGCAAGATCAACACCATGTTCTAGATTTTAACACCAATGGGAATACACTGAAATACACCATGACAACAATATCGTCACCAGGTCATAAATCTGAACACCGGCTGAAAGACTCAAGTCATCAACAGCAGGTTATAGTCCTGAATACCAACTGAAATCTACCATAACAACAAGTTCAACACAGGTCCTACACCTGAATACCAACCCAAAGACACCCAATGAAGCTAGTGGAGTAAATGTGTATAAACACAGCACAAAAATCATTGGACTAGGTAGGTTTAACATCTTTGTGACCAGAATTGGGAATCGGTTAGTTCAAGCCGAGCAGCTGAATGGGAGTCTACTTTTAACCTTATATGGCGAGATAAGGAAGTGCCTTCTACAAAAGTGTAAGTGGCATTCCTGAAAGCATGACCAACCTAGGCCTCAATTTTCACAAAGACACCGAGCCTCCTCGCAATAGAATATTCGTAAATTCAGCCCCATGGAGGGGATGATGTTTATGTGATATAATTCCAAATATTATGGATTATAAAATATTCACCAGCCAATTTTCAGTGGATATACATGTGAGGAATACAATTGAGTGCATTTATTTCGGTACCCAGATAATGGGAATAGGGTCTACTAAACATTGGAGATGAACACTGAACCGTACAACAGGAGAGTAAAGGACAGCAAACCACTAAATAAATAGTTTAGTATTATGTAATTATGTAGTGTTTGATTTTTGAACACATGCCAAAGTTTTTTTTTTTCAAAATCATTAGGTTTGTCAGTGGTGTTGGGAAGCAACTGATATGCATTGGTGGTTTTTGAAGATGTCGAATTTTGGGGGAACAAGGGATAGCACTTTTAAGGTATCTAGGATATGTCATATTTCATCGCATGCCTGTTCCAGTATTTCAGTATAGTCAATACATGTATGTGAATGTATACCTCTGTCATATTTCATGTGAATGTATACGTATGTCATGTGATGCATATTCAAGAAGCTAAAAGTGGTCATTACACATGTAGAAATGTTATCCCAGATCTTGACTGAATTCCTGAACAGTTGTCCGATGTTGATGTTTGTTCAACCGTGGTTGTTTTATATGTTGTAAACAATCAATGTCCTCTAGCACTATATAAACTTTACAAGGTGATGTAGTGAGAGGGGAAACCTACACACAGATACCATTGTTTCAAGAATTGAAGTGTTTTTCTCCTTGTATTTGTGGTAAGTATCCCTGATCACCTTGCATTCTAGAAGTGAAAAGAGAATCTAACTAAATCCCCTAGACACCTAACAAAATATTCTCATAGATTAAAACCCACATCCCACAGACAACATACAGTTTTCATTGTGAGCTGTCATCAATCCCTATGGAAGCCCTTCCAACAGTTATGGGTGTTAATGGAAACGGAGTTTACCTATTGACAATTTACACACGGCTAGACATGTTTACTGGTGCTTGCACAGAACAGAAGGACTAGCATGGTAGGGCAGATTTACTGTTGCCGAGCATACGTCGAGAACTAAACAAAACAAACCAGTACATCACGAGGCGGGGGAGGCGTTACTCTGGATGGGACACATTTGGGGAAATCTGACAACAGTTATAGAGACAAACCTACATGACAACAGATATAGAGGCCGACTTACATGACAACAGTTATATAGGCAAACCTACATGACAACATATATAGAGGCCGACTTACATGACAACAGATATATAGGCAAACCTACATGACAACAGATATAGAGGCAAACCTACATGACAACAGATATATAGGCAAACCTACATGACAACAGATATATAGGCAAACCTACATGACAACAGATATATAGGCAAACCTACATGACAACAGATATATAGGCAAACCTACATGACAACAGATATAGAGGCCGACTTACATGACAACAGATATATAGGCAAACCTACATGACAACAGATATAGAGGCAGACTTACATGACAACAGATATAGAGGCCGACTTACATGACAACAGATATATAGGCAAACCTACATGACAACAGATATATAGGCAAACCTACATGACAACAGATATATAGGCAAACCTACATGACAACAGATATAGAGGCCGACTTACATGACAACAGATATATAGGCAAACCTACATGACAACAGATATAGAGGCAGACTTACATGACAACAGATATAGAGGCCGACTTACATGACAACAGATATATAGGCAAACCTACATGACAACAGATATATAGGCAAACCTACAAGACAACAGATATATAGGCAAACCTACAAGACAACAGATATATAGGCAAACCTACATGACAACAGATATAGAGGCCGACTTACATGACAACAGATATAGAGGCCGACTTACATGACAACAGATATAGAGGCCGACTTACATGACAACAGATGACAACAACATGTATTGTCTCTGACACCTACAAATACCTGCAGGAGAGAGTTAGAGACGGAGATGAATAACATTGAGAGGGTATGGAGGAGGTGCAGGAGGAGATAACAGATACTAGGACTAGGTGGGAGTTGGTTGGTGGGTCGGTGTGTGGTTGGGAGAGTGGAGGGGGGATTCTTACTCCACTCTAGGATGTTGATTGGGGACCTATACTCCACTCTAGGATGTTGATTGGGGACCTATACTCCACTTTAGGATGTTGATTGGGGTCTATACTCCACTCTAGGATGTTGATTGGGGTCTATACTCCACTCTAGGACGTTGATTGGGGGCCTATAATCCACTCTAGAATGTTGATTGGGGACCTATACTCCACTCTAGGATGTTGATTGGGGGCCTATACTCCACTGGCGGGTAAAAGACAAAAGAAGACGTAGTTATGTTTACCTCGTTAGCCATTTTATAATTGGCACTTGACTTGAGGTATTTTCTGTGAAACAAAAATATGTAACATTGTGTAAGCGACTCTGCTTCTGTCACAGATAACGCAGAGATTACATTAAAATAGCAAATGATAAGTCCTCATTAAAAGATGAACACAATGATACATTTCAGCAACTATAAGTGGTGTTGTCAGGATAAGATTCTACTTCTTCTTTCATTCGCTTACAATTTATTGTCTGTATCTGCAAATGTTATCACTTGTATAAACGCCACTGTCTTTTAGTTTACTCAGTGGTCCATAGAGTTTATCTGCCACTGTCCTTTCTCTAGGCCAGAATATTTGACTAGATATGTCGTATTTGAGGCAGTCGTGGAATATGTTATCTGCTGTCTGCGGCGCCAATCAACGTGAGCCTATTGCTAATTTGCCAATCTTGAATTTTGTAACCTGTGGTTGTCCTGCAGAATAATGTTTAGTTCTGGTCTGCCCATAAAATAGTAATCATCTTGTGCTGGTGTTGGTTGATTTGATAATTCTTTACATGTGATGATATGTGACAGGTACATCAGGTTGCCCTTCTGTTGCTTGTTCCAGAGCTTGTTGATCAGCTCTCTCGTAGAACCAACATGACAGCTCTTGGGACGTTCCCATGCATTTGGCAACATGGAAAAGGGTCAGATACGATGACACCGAAAAACAACTTGACACAAAGTCAGCAACGGGTGAGGCTGAAGAAGACCAGTTAGATGGTTGAGTTGAATCAAGAAACAACATCTCAGCACTCAGTAATTTTCATACGCGCTCCGCCTTATCTTCAACATCCAGCTAAGATTACCAGTTGCAGTCTTATTATGTGTCCGTCTTGCCTTTCCTCTGAATCAGATGGTTTAGTCATGTAAGAAATCTTCATCAAACAGCACACTGCAAAATGCATTGACATTTAAATAGAAAGGAAACTGCACAAGAAGTAAAACGTGCAGTCCATGAATTAGCAGAAAAGCAAAAGCAACAAATATCTCCAGGCATCTGTCAAATCGCTGTACAGAAAGTTGGACCATCCCTGACACTGGACTGCATAATAGGGACATCAGAAAGTTGGACCAACACTGACACCAAGGTGCCGGTGGGGCACACTGGGATATCACGATAGTGACCACTACCCTTGTGTCATCCTGATCAAGAAAGACAGAGCCATGAGTCAAAGAAACAAGACAAATGCCTTCCCGTACGACAACACTGGTCAAGACGCCATAAGCAAAATCAGAAGAAGAAAACTAACTTCCTCCCGCAGGAGACAAGAAAGATGGTTGCAGCCACCATGGTGGAATGGAGAGGTCGAGAAGGCATGGCTGGGAAAGAGGCAAGCTGTCAACGACTGGCAAAAGGCCAGAAAGGCTAACATGCCACAGGTTGAGTTGGCGAACCTGAAGACTGAGGTCGATTGGACGACGACTTTATTCAAATCCTGCGCCAAACAGGCCAAGGCCGAGAAATGGGACGAGTTCTGCAGGAATGTGTGCTCCGAGCGATCTCTTACGACATTCTGGCTCCTCCACAAGAGCATGAACGGTGCTGCACAACGTAGGGGTATTCCAGACTTTCAAGGCACAGACCTCGCATGAAAAAAGTCGGATGCGGATAAAGGTAAGGCCCTTCTTGCACGCTACATAGAACAGACTGACCAGAAAGACGAGCCCGCCAGACAGAGGACCACAACGACACTCTCTCAGTTGTGCGAGGGAGTCGGGACAGACGAAGAATGGACAATCACAGCTGAGATATTGCGTGCGATGCTCAAGAAATCACCTAACACCGCCCCAGGCCCAGACGGCATCCGATATGGTGACCTACTGGTGATATCAGATGATGACATGGAAGAACTGGCCAGAGAATTCAACACCAGTATCCAGAGGGGTCAGGTCAAAGAAGAATGGCTGCACAGCTACTTGCTGCCGCTGCCAAAACCGAACAAAGACCATTCCAAGATAAGCGGCTACAGAATCATTACGATGCAGAATACTGTTGGCAAGCTACTGGAGAAAATTGTAGCACACAGACTTGCTTGGGACTTGGAACAACTCAGCTGCTTCCCGCCCACACTTGGAGGATACAGACGCAACAAAGAGTCATGGCTGAATGCGGCGGTCTTTGCTCAAGATGTTTACGAAGGATTTGAGGTCAGAGAAGAGACATGTGCGGCCGCCATAGACTTAGAGGACGCATATAACAGAGTATCTTTTGAGCACTTGATGCAAACCCTCCTCAGACTGAAAGTGCACCCTCACCTTGTACGATGGATAGCTGCAGTTCTGCTCCAAAGGAAGGTGGTGCTAAGATGCGGGAGTTGGTCTTCTGAGCCGATAACGATATGTCCAGGATTGCCGCAGTGTTCACCACTGTCACCAGTACTATTCAATGTGTATACGGTGCCGATCACTGAACAACAGTTGGACGGGAGGGGTAGGACTCTGTCATTCGTTGACGACATCCTCGTGTATCGACAGGGTCGAGATAGACAGGCGGTTGCCAATGAAATGCAGGGTGAACTAGATCGAATTTCCTCATGGTGTGCTGATGCCGGTGCCCTTTTCAACCCTGCAAAGGCAATGGTAACATGGTTCTCACTAAACAACCATATTGTGAAAACAGACCTGCCGGCAGTAAGAATGGATGGGAGCATTTTGAGTAGAACCCAGTCAATGACATATCTTAGCGTGAGGCTTGATCGTAGCCTGTCCTTCAGAGATCATGTCGATTATGTCATAACGAAGGCTCGAAAAGGTTTGTCAGCAATGAGAGTCATGGCGACTGCCAATATCGAGTAAAGACTGCTAATACTTCTGTTCCAAGGACTTGTGCTTTCACGCATCGAGTATGCCCTGGCCATCCTCACTATCAGCCCTACACAGATTGGAAGACTTGAAAAGGTACAAAACGAAGCCATGCGCATCATTTTGGGCTGCACGAGAGACACCAGCTGTGTAGCAATGAGATACCTCCTTGACTTCCCGACAATGGAACACAGGATCAAGATATGGAGAGCTCGTGCATACTTAAAAATAAGTGCATATGAGCAGCACCCTCTTCATGACGCTATATTCAGAGAAAAGGGTGACAGGCTAAAGAGGGGCAAATCATGGATGGGTCGGGCGGAAGATGTCGTCAGACAGGTCTGCAGTCTTACCAGTATCAACCCCGGCAAGGAATGGGTGCGGTGCCTCCAGCTTTTAAGTGCACTTTCTCCTGCATTATCACACTCGACAGACGGTGCAGAGAGTAGAACCCTGTCGCTGTCAATGCAGAGGTTAACGCGCTCATCTATGAACACTCAGATAGCCCCGAAGTGCTCATCTATACAGATGGATCTGTTGTAAAGCAGCAGAGAAGTGCGTGGGCATTTACAGCCCGTTCAGCGAGCCGAACCGTTCAAGAATCCAGTGGTGCCCACTCTATGACCACGAGCAGCATGACGATGGAGGTGATGGCAGTTACATAGGCTTTCATATGGCTGGAATCACAGCATTATACCAACGTGTGTGTACTAAGTGATTCAATGAGCATGATTCAGAAGGTCGAAGCTGAATCTGTACGTAGACAGTGGACTTAATCGCTGCGGAAGTCTGTTGTCCGTAAAGTCACCTTCATCTTCGTCCCGGGACATGCGGGAGTCGAGGGAAATGAACGAGCTGACAAACTGGCTGGCTCTGCACCCCCTGTAGATGGCCAGCCCATGGATCGTGCCGATGTTATTAACGTCCTTAAAGATATGGCGAGAACAGAGGACTTTGACGTCAGTGATTCCACATCGCTGTCCAGGATGAAAGACCTGGGAGTAAGAATCGGTACAGCCAGACGCGAGAGGTACTTCGGGAAAACAAAGCGCCTCGTCAACCAACACAGAACTGGCACTATTAGCCACCGGACGCTGATGCATATGCTGGGGGGAGGATCTGAGCACCTATGGACATGTCCGGAGTGCAATGAAGATACCCCAACTGATAACTGATAACTGATAACTGATAACCCTGACACTGAACTGCATACTAGGAACATCAGAAAGTTGGACCAACCCTGACACTGAACTACATACTATGGACATTAGAAGGGAGGCAGGTTTGGGTCAGAGTTCATGCACACATTGCTAGGGTGTGGGAGTACGGTAACACAATGCTAGAACGCCTGCCTGTTTGGAGCGGTAGTCTAATCCCCATCAAAGAGGATCTTTACACAGAACTGGGCTCCAGATCGATACAGCCCAATATGAGAATCAAAACATGTCTTGGGAAGCAAAAGAGGTATGTATGATATTGATTATATCATCAATTCTGATGTCGGGTAATCTATTTTTTGTTTTAATGTAGCTCTAGCACCATCTACACGACACACCTTGCGGAGTATGAAATACAGGTATGCCCCGGTTAACGTCGGGGTTACGTTCTTGGAAAACGCGACGTTAAGTGAAACGACGTATAGCGAAACACTATTTTGTGTACCACAGTAATGTTTATTTTGATGGTTGTTGATATTTATTGGCTAAATAGATGTGGGTTGGAGGGCGAGTGGTAGAATTATTGGGACGTAGAGGTATTAAATTCTGCCTCTTCATCTGAGGATGAAACTGTAACATCTTTTCCTGGCTCTTCTCTACTTGAACAAAAAATATATCCAATGTCTGCTGCACAGTAACCACCCTCCTCAATCATGGCCTTTAACTCTGCAGGGAAACGCTCTGCAGTTGCAGTATCAGCACTCGCCGCTTCACCTGTTGTCTGAATGTTGTGCAGGTGTGAACGTTTCTTAAAGCGCTCAAACCAACCGCGACCCGCTCCAAAACTATCATCAGCAAGACTAGTACTGCTCTCACCCGCTTTCTTAGCTAGATCTTCATAGAGAGACTTTGCTTTCTATTGGATAGCCATCTTGCTCACAGACATATTCCGTTGGTTCTGGTCTTTAATCCAGACGGCCAATAGTGCTTCCATGTTCTCCATAAGAATACTTCTGGTACAAGTGATCTTGGAATCACTCAAATGGGTTGCGTGTTTAGCACCCTCTTTGATTTTGTCAGCACCTGCATGAATTGTCCCAGCCTCAAAACGACGTTATGGCGAAACTTAGCGACGTAAAGTGAAGTTATGTCACATTGTGACAACGACGTTATAGCGAAACGACGTAAAACGAAGCGACGTATAGCGGGGCCTACCTGTAGACCTTGGCTTTACATACTTTCAACTGTAGAATAAACACAAATATCATTGCCAGAGGCCCCCAGCACGACACAGATGATAATGATGATGATAACGATGATGAATGTGATAATGATTAGTTCAATGATTACATAGCGTTAAATGACCAAAAGGCATATTCTCGCTTACTTGTTGTTGTTGTTATTGTTGTTGTTGTTGTATTTGTTATCCACTGAGACCAGATGCTGCACACGGGGGCGTCCATGGCCGCTGCTGTCTTGGTAATTATAATCATAATTGTTGCCGTAGTAGTAGTCATATTTGTTGTCGTCATCAGACAACTTTCTTTTATCTTTGTAAGCGTCGCTTTTACCTTCATCAATATAGTAATAGTAGGTGTTCTTTTTCTCGTCCTTCTTGTTGCTGGGGTCTTTAATCTTGTTGTCCTTGTCTTTAATGTCATCCTCGTAATAGTAGTAGTAGAACCGCTGGCTACTGGTGTCGTCGTCGACCTTGTCCTTGCTGGAGACATCTTGTTTTAACCTGATGACACCAGATGAAACATGGATAGTCATCACACATAGAACTAGTGTACACGACATAGAAATCGTGTACACGACAAAGAAGATGTGTACACGACATGGAAATAGTTTACATGACATGGAACTCGTATACACGACACGGAAGATGTATACACGACATGGAACTAATTTACACGACATGGAACTCGTATACACGACATGGAACTTGTGTACACGACATGGAACTAATTTACACGACATGGAACTCGTATACACGACACGGAAGATGTGTACACGACATGGAAGACGTGTGAACGACATGGAACTAGTTTACACGACATGGAACTTGTAATGTATACACAATATGGAATTCGTGTACACGACGTGGAACTCGTGTACACTTCATAGACGGCATGTACAGGACATGTGACTACAATAATCGCACAAGTAGTTTCGTGTATCTGACACGTAACAGTATATATATATATATATATATATATATATATATATATATATTTGACATATGTAACTCCGTATATCTGACATGCAAGTGTGTGTCTCTGGCGCTTAACTCAAGTTAGATGTGTACAACTGACTGGGTTCCTGTGTACCAGGCACCAGGAAGTTCACGTGACCGGTCTGATATTATATATAAACCTCGAATGCTGATTGGTCTATACAACAATGGGGTTGCCTCCAAATGTCCAATACATCCCTTGGTGTGTAAAAAGGGTTTTACTTGTTTACGTGACGCACACGTCACTTGCGTCTGCGAGGTCATGTATTGTCTCTGACACCTAGCTCCGTGTATTTGACACGTGACTGTATGCGACGGAAACATAAATGCATTCATCCATCACATAGCTTCATAATTGTCAATGTGCATGTGTGACTCTGACATAGAGATTGATGTTTGAAGCATGTAGCTGTATCTCTGGTGTAATTTCCAGTACCTGACATGTGTGTGACATCTAACTTCATGTATTTGATATGTAATTTCATGTCTGTGACATTTAACTTTAATAAATGTACACGTAACGCACAATCGTGCATAATTTACAGGTATCTTAGTTATGCGATGCGTAACATTACGTTAATAAAGCATGTAACTGTATATATTTGAAATGTAACTTTAAATATCTGATCTAACCAAAACTGTGGTAAAAGTTAGTTGCATATCTTTTACAGGGCGTCGCAGTTAACTCCGGTGTTTTTAGCTTTTTCGGATTTCTAGGCAAGTTTACGTTGATTAGTTTGCCATTGGTTTCTGAACGAACGGCAATCATACCGCTGTATGAAAACCAACGGTCTGCTACCAAATGGCCCACAGCTGTGTTTCGAACGCAGTATGCGGGATTACGAATTGCTTCCGTAACCCTTGTCCACAGAGTCGGCGATAAACCATATAGCAGATGCATTATACTAGGGGTCATCCAGTAAGTATCCGGATTGTGTCAGGATAACCCAAAGACTATAATGAACAGCCTCTACCTCTCTTCTGCTTGAAATTTCCAGTTGTCACGATGTTTCCCACTGCCTCTCTTCTCATCACATGACCAAAGAAAGCTGTTTGTCTCTTTCTTATTGTTGTAAATAGTGTTCTAGTTTCATTAGCCTCTTTCAGGCAATCGTTCTTGGTTACTCTGGCAGTCCATGGAATTCGCAACATTCGTCTCAAGAACCACATCTCTATTGCCTCCAAGTTCTTCCTGATATGTTCATTTACATTTTAAGATTTACCGCCATACAGTAAAACAGGTTCTATAAAGCAATTCCACATTCTCTTTCTTACATTCACTTATAGTGATGTATTGGATACAGTGGCGTGCACAGGTTCTTTGATGCCCGGGGCCAACCCCTTGATTGGATGCCCCTAAATTGTTCTTTCTCCAATTCATTCCTCCTCCCCTCCTACTGCACTGTGCTGCCCCCTCTCCCTAATTGGATGCCCCCCTCCCAGCTGGATGCCCGGGGCCGTCGCACCCACCGCATCCCCCTTTGCATGCCACTGATTGCATAAGATCATCATCATCAAGTGCCCTGCCAGCTGGCGTAGTCGTTCATGGCTCTCTACAAATCTCGGTCTTTGGTATTCTGGTCAACTCTGCTGATGGTATTCCTCCATGCCACTGTCTCAATCCATCCAGCATAATTTCTCTTGGTCTGCCTCTGCCTCTCTTCCCCTCGATCTTTCCAGTTGTCACGATGTTCTCCAATGTCTCTCTTCTCATCACACGATCGAAGACAGCTGTTTGTATCTTTCTTATCGTTGTTGCATAAGATACTTTCAATTTTCTGAAATGCAGCTTTTGCTTGCCCTATTCTGTTCTTAATCTCTGTTGTACATCTTCCATCTGATGTTATAAATGTCCCTAGCTATTTAAAATTATCCACTTGATTAAGAATTGTTCCTTCTATTTTCATTTCACATTTTGGTGTCACCAATTTCTTTGATATCACCATGGTTACTGTTTTCTTGTCGGCTCCGTAGCGATGGGGTTACGGACGCAGTTCGTAATCCCGCATACCGCGTTCGAAACACAGCTTCGGGCGATTTGGCAGCAGACCGCCTTGCGTTGGTTTGTTGTGAATATGGTAAGGGTGCCGGTTGTTCAGATAGCAATGACAAACTAATGAACGTGTCAAGATATCACAACAGCAAATATGCTGGGGATGACTGCGACATCTTGTAAAAGATATGCAACTAACCTTACCTCATTTTGTATTCATCTGATTGTTAGAAGAGTGTTTATGGTGTAGTGGTTAGTGCACTTGCTTTCCAATAAAGTGGTGCACGTTCCATCCTCAGAAGTGGTTTAATTCTCTACCTCCAACACCGCTCTACAACATGGGTGCTGGGGGATAGTCTGAAGTTATCTTGATGAGAAATGTGGCGAGGACATGAACTGGCCACATTGATATATTACATGTTGGCTTTGAATATTTGACAAGCTCACACTATGCATCCCTAAGGCAACATGTATATAATATATACAGTTAAACTGTCCACTCGCAGTTGCTTGTCATGTTGACAGACACAACCGAGCGGCGTCGGCGGACACCAGGGTTAGACTAGATGGTCTGCGGACACCAGGGTTACACAGATGGTCTGCTGACACCAGGGTTAGACAGATGGTCTGCTGACACCAGTGTTAGACAGATGGTCTGCTGACACCAGGGTTAGACTAGATGGTCTGCGGACACCAGAGTTAGACAGATGGTCTGCTGACACCAGTGTTAGACAGATGGTCTGCTGACACCAGGGTTAGACTAGATGGTCTGCGGACACCAGGGTTAGACAGATGGTCTGCTGACACCAGGGTTAGACAGATGGTCTGCTGACACCAGGGTTAGACAGATGGTCTGCTGACACCAGGGTTAGACAGATGGTCTGCTGACACCAGGGTTAGACAGATGGTCTGTTGACACCAGGGTTAGACAGATGGTCTGCTGACACCAGAGTTAGACTAGATGGTCTGCTGACACCAGGGTTAGACAGATGGTCTGCTGACACCAGAGTTAGACTAGATGGTCTGCTGACACCAGGGTTAGACAGATGGTCTGCTGACACCAGGGTTAGACAGATGGTCTGCTGACACCAGGGTTAGACAGATGGTCTGCTGACACCAGTGTTAGACAGATGGTCTGCTGACACCAGGGTTAGACTAGATGGTCTGCGGACACCAGGGTTAGACAGATGGTCTGCTGACACCAGGGTTAGACAGATGGTCTGCTGACACCAGGGTTAGACAGATGGTCTGCTGACACCAGGGTTAGACAGATGGTCTGCTGACACCAGGGTTAGACAGATGGTCTGCTGACACCAGGGTTAGACAGATGGTCTGCTGACACCAGAGTTAGACTAGATGGTCTGCTGACACCAGGGTTAGACAGATGGTCTGCTGACACCAGGGTTAGACTAGATGGTCTGCGGACACCAGGGTTAGACAGATGGTCTGCTGACACCAGGGTTAGACAGATGGTCTGCTGACACCAGAGTTAGACTAGATGGTCTGCGGACACCAGGGTTAGACAGATGGTCTGCTGACACCAGGGTTAGACAGATCGTCTGCTGACACCAGTGTTAGACAGATGGTCTGCTGACACCAGGGTTAGACTAGATGGTCTGCGGACACCAGGGTTAGACATATGGTCTGCTGACACCAGGGTTAGACAGATCGTCTGCTGACACCAGTGTTAGACAGATGGTCTGCTGACACCAGGGTTAGACAGATGGTCTGCTGACACCAGGGTTATACAGATGGTCTGCTGATATCAGGGTTAGACAGATGGTCTGCTGACACCAGGGTTAGACAGATGGTCTGCTGACACCAGGGTTAGACTAGATGGTCTGCGGACACCAGGGTTAGACAGATGGTCTGCTGACACCAGGGTTAGACAGATGGTCTGCTGACATCAGTGTTAGACAGATCGTCTGCTGACACCAGGGTTAGACAGATGGTCTGCTGACACCAGGGTTAGACAGATGGTCTGCTGACACCAGGGTTAGACAGATGGTCTGCTGACACCAGGGTTAGACAGATGGTCTGCGGACACCAGGGTTAGACAGATGGTCTGCTGACACCAGTGTTAAACAGATGGTCTGCTGACACCAGGGTTAGACAGATGGTCTGCTGACACCAGGGTTAGACAGATGGTCTGCTGACACCAGGGTTAGACAGATGGTCTGCTGACACCAGGGTTAGACAGATGGTCTGCTGACACCAGTGTTACTCAGATGGTCTGCTGACACCAGTGTTAGACAGATGGTCTGCTGACACCAGTATCAAGAACTGCGTGTGAAACATGACAAGTTCAATACTTACACGGGCCGGCTTTTCTTGATAATGATCTTCTTAACGGTCTGCAGGTGAGTCTTGCCATCACTGGCCGTGTCGACTGTGGAGATGTGACTTGTCTGGCTCTTAGACTCGCTGGATTCCGTCTTTTTGGTCTGGTACGTGGAGTCGCCTTGTTTTTTACTCTCCTTGACAAGAGTGGTTTCTTTAAATGCTTGATCTTCTGACGGCTTCACGTTGTCGTCTGCTTTCTTGAGGTGGAAGACAGGTGACTGGCCGTGACCAGCATGGAACGGTAAATATTGTTGGTATATCGGAGACTGTATCACAGGAATCATTGGGAAATGGAATGGACTAACTGGCATGTACGGCGCCATCATGTGTTCATAAGGAGACCGCACCGGATAGTGAGGCGCTGGCTTCTGTGGGGACATGGAATTGTAGTTTTTCTTGTATTTAGAACTATCCTTGAATGAGTGCGAATCAGTGTAAACCTTGGACTGGTGGTTGGTGTCCTTCTTGTATACGTCATTGTTTTCATACATCGTTGAAGTTGACTTGTGTGACGTCATGACTCGTGGGTGGGAGTTTGTAGACTTGATTGTGTATTCATGATCATCGTGATAGTCTGCTCCGTGGCTGGACTGATAACTTGGTCCCTGCTTGGATTTCTCACTTATCTTATAGCTGGTCTTGTAACTAGATTCGCCCTGATTGTGTGCAGAGGAACACAACATAAAGGCATAATTATTTAGCTGAATAAAATCATGTAAATGCTGAAACACAAAACAATGTTTAGTTTAAAATGAAGAGCTAAGACACATAAAGACAATATAATAGCAACACGTTGCACTTATAAAAGCAAACGCCCATGTACGATCTGTTCAAACAATGTCAACTTCTAAAGTTCCTTTCGACGTTGAAATTGTATGAACAAATCGTACTTGACCGTTTGCTTTTATAACTGCAACATTTCGCTATTATAACGTCTCTATCTTCTTCTTCTTTCGTTCGCCTGAAATATGTCTATAACTGCAATGTTGTCTCTTGTATTATGAATCTAACAGTCTTTTTTAGTTCATTCAGCGGTCCATAGAGTTTATCTTCCACTGTTGTCTCTCTAGGCCAGAAGGTTCGCCTGGATATGTTGTAGTTTGGGCAATCCTGGAGTATGTGCTCTGCTGTCTGCGACGCCAAACCACATGTGCACATGGCTGAGTCACCAATCTTGAATTTTGTATACATGTGGTTGCGTAATCTATTGTGTCCTGTTCTGAGGCGCAGAAGAATGACCTGTTCTGGTCTGTCCATAACGTGGTAGTGTCTTGAGTAAGGTTTGGTGGCCTTCTGACTGATTTGATCATTCTTTTCTTTTGGTGGTATGTAATAGTTTCCATCTAATTGTGGAGTTTGCCAATATCGTCCCTATATGCTTGTTATAAAATCCTTGGAGAATATAATCACAATCACCGCTGGGATCAGCTGACTGCAGGTCAGTGTGATCGTCACACTGCCACTGTCAGCGTGCAGTGACAATTGTACCGGTCTGGTATTGACTTACACGCCTACTTGTCACTCTACCCAAGGTGATCTGGAAGTTACTCGTTGAAATGATCAAATTATAAATGGGCTGTCATCATCGTATGTCAGATAAGTCTAAAGGCTCTCAGAATCTATGCGGGTCTTTTGTGAATGATCCCTTTGTTCGGTGTGGGTTAACAACTTCAAGATCTGGTGTGTCGGCCACCATCGCCAGCCCAAAACACGGCGAAAGTCTTTGTACAGATACACCAACTCTGTGGCACCGATGAGAGAAAGCATGACTATCCGGTTTATAACATTAGAGCGCCCACTTGACAGTGAACACCAGCTAACACAATCGCCACTCTGTTTCCGTCAGAATGTGTCACAGACGTATATTAAGATTGTTTCTGTAGATCTTGTGTTGTGTCTACCCAGCATCTAAGGGTTGCGTTCTACCACACACACACACGCATACACACACACACACACACACACACACACACACATACACACGTTTAATTCCCCACTTTCAGAAACCTTGGGCTGTATAACAGGTGAGCATTTAATATGATCTCTGTGACACCAGTATGAGCTGTGCCTATCGTTGTCTTCCATAGCGATCATATGCTGACGGTTTTACAGGATGTTACATCAGCCCAGCCAATGCCATATACACTGTCGGTATAACACTACACAGGCCTGTGTATCTAGAGATCTGACGGCATGACACTAGACCGGCCTGTGTATCTAGAGATCTGCCGGCATGACACTACACAGGCCTGTGTATCTAGAGATCTGAATCAGAGATGCATGGACATAGAATATCTAGACGTGT
Organism: Cepaea hortensis; assembly: GCA_963921405.1. Lineage (NCBI taxonomy): Eukaryota > Metazoa > Mollusca > Gastropoda > Stylommatophora > Helicidae > Cepaea > Cepaea hortensis. The sequence goes on from OY992896.1 coordinate 29,168,252, forward strand.
ACAGGGACAACCCATGCAAAATCCAACATTCTGGCAGTAGACAGACAAGTATGGAAACAAGTTATACATTGTGCAGCGGATGGAAATAGGACACAGCTAACCAAGGCATATGTTGGGAGACACTGCACACAGAGAAGGAAGCAAGTAACGCGGATTTTGTTTCATATTGTAGTTACATTTATGGGCGAAATTGTGCCTCTTCCTCTGATTGTCCATGACGTTTGGCGTCCGTACTCGTATTTGTCCAGGCGCCTGTCTTACATCAGACTAATGATTTCACATACAGATGTTTCTGTGGGCTAGGGTATCTACTGTCTACCATCTTCTTTAAGGTCTTCCTCGTCACTTTTCCAAATAAGTTTACGACTATCCAGGCTGTCGTGAGGCAGGACCTAGTCATCAACACAAATAGAAGTAGTCTAGAGGAAGAGGTGGCTTTTGCGAATTCTTCTATTACTTATAATTCCTCTACCGTGGTTTTCTGTGGCCCAGTTGTTTTCGTGTCTTGACATGTTGGACAGCATCACTTGACTTCATTTAGCATAATTGGTTCTTGTAAGCTCCCGGAGCAATTAATTCTGCTCTTTCCCCATCATATAACTTTCATATATATTCACTCCATCTCTGTATGAGATCACCGTCTTCCATTAATACCTTGTCTATCTTTGATTTCAAACATCCCGTGTTTAATCTTATTTTTCTTGCTGTCAGTTCACTGATTTACTAGTGTATATTTTTAGCTTATTTTAATAGAGTATAATTAAATTGTATTGCACTGCTCGTTTAACGAGGTTTCTTTTACCTTTACACAATTATCTCTTATTTGTTTATTTATCTTATCGTATACTTCTTTACTGTAATAAATTATTGTAGTTATAAGTAATCTAGAAAACATAGAGAAAAAAGGAAAGGGGGGAGTGGGTGTTGACTGTCATGTTGCAACGGTGGCAGACTTCTTGGCCTCGCTATTATGGGGCACAGAATACAATGTCAAGCATTCACTTTGAGTGGAAGTAAGAAATGCAATCAGGAAGACCGAATGTCAGGGATGTGTTCAGCTAATTCTACTTCTTGATATAAAAGTGGAATACTTCTCTTTTCTAATTCAGAAACCATTGTTTTGGAAAGAATTATACCAGAAATTGATTCGGTAGAAATATAATGCCAATGAAAACGTATCCACTAATAACTAGTAAATTCGAAATCCATATGAACATAAACAATAGACAGCCAAGTGCAGCTGATTGCTAAATCTGCAAGTCTGTCCCAAAGATGGTTTTGCAGCGGAATGGTTATTTCAAGAAGTAAACTATAATTAGTGACACTTTCATGCTGCTAAACATTGTGTTACAATTTGCGACATCTGGAAAGGCAGAAGCGACAATACCTACTTGCCGTATCGTCATTGGAACAATCAACAATAAATACTTGCCGTATCGTCGTTGGAACAATCAACAATAAAAACTTGCCGTATCATCATTGGAACAATCAACAATAAATACTTGCCGTATCGTCATTGGAACAATCAACAATAAATACTTGCCGTATCGTCATTGGAACAATCAACAATAAATACTTGCCGTATCGTCATTGGAACAATCAACAATAAATACTTGCCGTATCGTCATTGGAACAATCAACAATAAATACTAGCCGTATCGTCATTGGAACAATCAACAATAAATACTTGCCGTATCGTCGTTGGAACAATCAACAATAAATACTTGCCGTATCGTCGTTGGAACAATCAACAATAAATACTTGCCGTATCGTCGTTGGAACAATCAACAATAAATACTTGCCGTATCGTCGTTGGAACAATCAACAATAAATACTTGCCGTATCGTCATTGGAACAATCAACAATAAATACTAGCCGTATCATCATTGGAACAATCAACAATAAATACTTGCCGTATCGTCGTTGGAACAATCAACAATAAATACTTGCCGTATCGTCATTGGAACAATCAACAATAAATACTTGCCGTATCGTCATTGGAACAATCAACAATAAATACTTGCCGTATCGTCATTGGAACAATCAACAATAAATACTTGCCGTATCGTCATTGGAACAATCAACAATAAATACTTGCCGTATCGTCGTTGGAACAATCAACAATAAATACTTGCCGTATCGTCGTTGGAACAATCAACAATAAATACTTGCCGTATCGTCGTTGGAACAATCAACAATAAATACTTGCCGTATCGTCATTGGAACAATCAACAATAAATACTAGCCGTATCATCATTGGAACAATCAACAATAAATACTTGCCGTATCGTCATTGGAACAATCAACAATAAATACTTGCCGTATCGTCGTTGGAACAATCAACAATAAATACTTGCCGTATCGTCATTGGAACAATCAACAATAAATACTTGCCGTATCGTCATTGGAACAATCAACAATAAATACTAGCCGTATCGTCATTGGAACAATCAACAATAAATACTTGCCGTATCGTCATTGGAACAATCAACAATAAATACTTGCCGTATCGTCGTTGGAACAATCAACAATAAATACTTGCCGTATCGTCGTTGGAACAATCAACAATAAATACTTGCCGTATCGTCGTTGGAACAATCAACAATAAATACTTGCCGTATCGTCATTGGAACAATCAACAATAAATACTTGCCGTATCGTCATTGGAACAATCAACAATAAATACTTGCCGTATCGTCATTGGAACAATCAACAATAAATACTTGCCGTATCGTCGTTGGAACAATCAACAATAAATACTTGCCGTATCGTCATTGGAACAATCAACAATAAATACTAGCCGTATCATCATTGGAACAATCAACAATAAATACTTGCCGTATCGTCATTGGAACAATCAACAATAAATACTTGCCGTATCGTCGTTGGAACAATCAACAATAACTACTTGCCGTATCGTCATTGGAACAATCAACAATAAATACTTGCCGTATCGTCATTGGAACAATCAACAATAAATACTAGCCGTATCGTCATTGGAACAATCAACAATAAATACTTGCCGTATCGTCATTAGAACAATCAACAATAAATACTTGCCGTATCGTCGTTGGAACAATCAACAATAAATACTTGCCGTATCGTCATTGGAACAATCAACAATAAATACTTGCCGTATCGTCGTTGGAACAATCAACAATAAATACTTGCCGTATCGTCATTGGAACAATCAACAATAAATACTTGACGTATCGTCATTGGAACAATCAACAATAAATACTTGCCGTATCGTCATTGGAACAATCAACAATAAATACTTGCCGTATCGTCATTGGAACAATCAACAATAAATACTTGCCGTATCGTCATTGGAACAATCAACAATAAATACTTGCCGTATCGTCATTGGAACAATCAACAATAAATACTTGCCGTATCGTCATTGGAACAATCAACAATAAATACTTGCCGTATCGTCATTGGAACAATCAACAATAAATACTTGCCGTATCGTCATTGGAACAATCAACATTGGAGGGCCAGTCGCAGACTTCCAGGCCGGTGTTGAAGTACAGTCCACTGGGACAAGTAAACAGGAATGGCTTCATGTGGGCACACTGGTAGAATTTCGTGCACTCGTAAGGGTGGGCCACAAACTTCACCTGTGTATGTATGAGTGAGATGCTGCTTACATATGTCGTTGAAAAATGTATTAATGAAATATTGTTGATCATGCCGTTTAATAAATGTATGTATGAGATTAATTGTCTTTTGAAAATGTATGACTGAGATGCTTTTGAAGGATGTCGATGAAAATATGTGAATGATATGCTGTTTATGTGCCCCTAAAAATGTTATGAATGAGGTGTGGGAAAATGTCCCTTAAAATTTATTATAATGAAAGTGTTGGCATAACAACGGCATTACGCTCTCTTTACTTGCAAGACACCTCACCTGTTTACTCAGTTGAGCATGGTCGAGCAAGTTGATGCTGGTTTCTCATGCATGCATTGGACTGAGTCCCTACAGGGGTGCTCAGTTTGTAGAGTTCGTCTTGGCACCAGTACACACGGTCATTGGACTGAGTCCCTACAGGGGTGCTCAGTTTGTAGAGTTCGTCTTGGCACGAGTACACGCGGTCATTGGACTGAGTCCCTACAGGGGTGCTCAGTTTGTAGAGTTCGTCTTGGCACGAGTACACGCGGTCATTGGACTGAGTCCCTACAGGGGTGCTCAGTTTGTAGAGTTCGTCTTGGCACGAGTACACGCGGTCATTGGACTGAGTCCCTACAGGGGTGCTCAGTTTGTAGAGTTCGTCTTGGCACGAGTACACGCGGTCATTGGACTGAGTCCCTACAGGGGTGCTCAGTTTGTAGAGTTCGTCTTGGCACCAGTACACACGGTCATTGGACTGAGTCCCTACAGGGGTGCTCGGTTTGTAGAGTTCGTCTTGGCACCAGTACACACGGTCATTGGACTGAGTCCCTACAGGGGTGCTCAGTTTGTAGAGTTCGTCTTGGCACCAGTACACGCGGTCATTGGGCTGAGTCCCTACAGGGGTGCTCAGTTTGTAGAGTTCGTCTTGGCACCAGTACACACGGTCATTGGACTGAGTCCCTACAGGGGTGCTCAGTTTGTAGAGTTCGTCTTGGCACGAGTACACGCGGTCATTGGACTGAGTCCCTACAGGGGTGCTCAGTTTGTAGAGTTCGTCTTGGCACGAGTATACGCGGTCATTGGACTGAGTCCCTACAGGGGTGCTCAGTTTGTAGAGTTCGTCTTGGCACCAGTACACGCGGTCATTGGACTGAGTCCCTACAGGGGTGTTCAGTTTGTAGAGTTCGTCTTGGCACCAGTACACGCGGTCATTGTGGACTGAAAGAGCGGGTAGGTTGGTTGCAGCTGCCACTACAACAGTGTCGGCAAGTGCATCGATCAGATCTCCTGAACGCTCTTTGTGAGTCGGGCTGAGACGAGGACTTTGAACTGAATGAATTAACATCGGTAATGTGGCAAGTAAGCCTTCTGACTGAAGATCTGTGTGGCCAGGGCAGAGAATCAGCCAAACATGAGACATAGCTCGTCAATCAACAAAGGGCTGGCATAATATTCGCTGATGGATTTACTTGGGAAGAGATCGGGGCATAGGCGGGCGTGTCCTGTGTGTAGTGATAATAATTCAAACTGACCTGACGTTAAGTTAACGGCGAATAATGTATTTCTTAGGGCTATCGCCGAGAACAGACACAATCAACATCATCATGCAGAACGTCACACATTTCGCAATCTTCCTGAAAAATTCTCGATGTTGTGCTACTGCCCCTGTTTCCTGAAAGGCGCCTTCAATATTCTTCCCTTGTATTTGTACTTGTTTGCTGGTGTAGTGCCATCAGCCCTTAATGCCGTGTGTCTGCATTGCGTGGCCAATCTCCCACTGACGTCTGGTGAGCAGCCCCAATACACAGGCTTGGCCATGGGAATGGTATTCTTATGGGATTCTCATGGGAAAGGTCCCATGGGATGGGATTGGATGGGACAGCACACATTTGTATTTCCCATGGGACAGCATGGGACAGTAGCCATGTCATAGCAACTTGATCTACGTCAGAGCTACTCTTAATTTTGTTTATTTGTTTACCTTTTTAAAGCCTTTTATCCTTTTTTTTTCTTTATATATTTGTATCTATTCATTATCTTGTGGTGGGACACCGGATAAATAAATAAATACACATAGCCTTTTATTATATAAGATTACATTTTGGTGCGTCACCAGCAAAAATAGAAGACATGGTTAACTTAGTTGTTACTAAGAAGAAAGGGAATGTGGACACCAATAAATGGGCCAATGATTGGATCGCCTTTTCTAATTCTGTTGTTCCAACTGTTTTTTATTTCAGCAAAGATTTAAATCTTTCTTCTGAATCATCTGCTGTATGTAAAGTAGCAGGAATTGTAGAACAAAAGCCGAAACGTGATTTTGACTTATTTTTTGATCATCCACCAAACAAAGCACTTAAGTTTGATGACCCACAGAAACAAATACCTTGAGATTAAGTAACCATGTTTCAAAAAGGAAAGGCAACCAACTTCACAACCATTAAATCATTGGAAAAATGAACATAGGTTTCCACTGCTAAAAGCAAGTGTGAAAATTGTTTTGGCTATACCAGTTGGTTACTTATGGGGGTATGTGAGCCGGTCTCTCAGAAAGCAATGGCAAACTACTGGGAGTAAACTTGCCAAGATACGAGGGTAGGTTAATAAGTAAGTCATAAATGGCTGTAGAAAAATAACTAAATATGATAACAACTTGAAACCAGTTTATTTTTATACATACATTGTCTCTTTATTTCTCAACATAATTTGGACCAACATTGATGCACTTATCTCATTGTTTTATCAGTCCTCCCAAACCGGCTCCAGTTGCTCTCACTATGCATTCACTGTTGTTGTATAGGCTTCTACATAGGTTTGTTAGATGTATACTCACTCCATATTGTTTAAGGATTTCCCACAGCTTGTTTCTATCTACTCTATCAAATGCTTTTTCTTGGTCGACAAAGGCTAAGTAGAGTGTTTCATTGAATTCGATTGATTTTTCTATAAGTTGTCTAAGAGCAAAAATGGCATCTGTGCATCCTTTGTTTTTCCTAAATCCAAGTTGTGTTTCGCTTAGCTGGGGTTATATAATAGTTCATAATCATTTCTCAATAGGATATGCGGGGAGAAAAAAAAGAAAAAAAAAAGTGTCATCAGCAGCACTAGAGCGCTTATTTAGTGCATCTGGTTTGTTGTTGAGTAAGTTACAAAAGCGGATGTTACCAGCTTTCGTTATATACTCTGTGTATATCAGACTTGCATGTAAGATGTTTATATGTTTGTATATCCTTTACAGGACATCGCTGTCAACATCAGCATCTTTCAGCTGATTGTTGATTTTTGGCAAGATTACGCTCAGTAGTTTGCCATTGCTTTCTGAGCGGCCGGCTCACATACCCCGTAAGTTACCGACGCGATTCGAACCACTGCTGATTCTCACCGTCGTCACGTTACTTACGAGAGTATACGAGATTACGGAGAAAAGTCGCAACTTCACAACCATTAAACTATTGGGAAAATGAACACAGGTTTCCACTGCTAACAGCAAGTGCGAAAGTTGTCTTGGCCATACCAGTGTCCTCAACGGCAGTAGAGCACTTAATTAGTGCAGCTGGATTGTTGTTGAGTAAGTTACGAAAACGGATATTACCAGCTCTCGTTGTAAACTTTGTGTATATCAGATTTGCATGTAAGATGAGAATTGTGGAAATGCTTTAGGGATTATCTGGATTTTGAATTATTGGCAACAGTCGATCAGCTTTGATAATGTGCTGAATGAGCAGAGTGACTCGGAAACAGAATGAGAGTGTCAGTCAGAATGACACTGAACTGTCATATTTAGTTTAAACATTTTTTTTTTTTATAAAATACCCTTGAATATTACAATTAATAAATTCTGTCGTTTTACATGTCTCTTTGTATATATACACCTATTTAGTAGACACTAAACCTAAACTTTCGTAAATTTCATAATTATAGTCCTATTTAGTAGACACTAAACCTAAACTTTCATAAATTTCATAATTGTATTTGAACTGTATTCCATATTAATATTATCATGGGAATCCCATATGATAGGATGGGACAGGCATAAATTACCATGGGATGGGATGGGGTGGGACAGAAAAATATGTCCGATGGACAAGCCTGCTAATACAGGATATCAAGTCAATGATTCTCACGCCATCATACACTACGGGGTGTATACTGCTGACGCCTGGTGAACAATCCCAATGCAGGATATCAAGTCAATAATACCGACTCATGTCATCAGACAGTACGGGGTTTATGGTGCTAGACCTATGTTTAAGGCCACACGAAACTCCATGAATGGTCTGATACATATCACATCGATCACCTTTACTACCCGCGAAGTTTCCTGGTACCTATGTTAGGTTAAGTTAACATGAGAGAGCAGGTCAGCGGGTATCTATGTTAGGTTAAGGTGACATGAGAGAGCAGGTCAGTGAAAACAAAACCTCACCTCGATGAAGATTCAAACAGACGATCACAATTCTAACAGGCAAGCCATTAGTTACACATTTATGGAGGGGACAGGTTCGACTCCCGTCGGTAACTACAGCATGGAGGGGACAGGTTCGACTCCCGGTCGGTAACTACAGCATGGAGGTGTCAGGTTCGACTCCCGGTCGGTGACTACAGCATGGAGGGGACAGGTTCGACTCCCGGTCGGTGACTACAGCATGGAGGGGACAGGTTCGACTCCCGGTCGGTGACTACAGCATGGGGGGGGGGGGGGGGACAGGTTCAACTCCCGGTCGGTGACTACAGCATGGAGGGGACAGGTTCGACTCCCGGTCGGTGACTACAGCATGGAGGGGACAGGTTCGACTCCCGGTCGGTAACTACAGCATGGAGGGGACAGGTTCGACTTCCGGTCGGTAACTACAGCATGGAGGGGACAGGTTCGACTTCCGGTCGGTGACTACAGCATGGAGGGGACAGGTTCGACTCCCGGTCGGTGACTACAGCATGGAGGGGACAGGTTCGACTCCCGGTCTGTAACTACAGCAGGGGGGGGGGGGGGGGAGACAGGTTCGACTTCCGGTCGGTAACTACAGCGTGGAGGGGACAGGTTCGACTTCCGGTCGGTGACTACAGCATGGAAGGGACAGGTTCGACTTCCTGTCGGTAACTACAGCCTTCCATGTTGATGTTGTTTAGTGTGTCCACTACCGGCTCTGTGGCGAAGGGGTTACGGACGCAGTTCGTACTTCCGCATACCGCACCAGAAACACAGCAGCAGGCGATTTGATAGCAGTCTGCCATGCGCCGGTTTTCGTACAATAGTATGACTGCCGGTCCCCGGGAAGGTTAACCCGGTCAACAAATGCCCGCAAAAGTGTGTCGGCCTAACGGCGCAAGAACGCAGCTCTGCTGTAAACAGGTACAACGCAATCACGTCCGAAACAACTCCGGATGAACGCAGTAGAAGAAGAAGTATGAGTGCCAGTCATTCAGAAATTAATCGAAAAATCACAAATAGCAAAAGTCTTCCTGGGGTTGACTGCAATTTCCTGTAAAGGGTATGTTTTTTTATCCGCGTTTCCATCCTGTTTCAGGATATTGCAGTCAACATCAGCATCTTTCAGCTGTATGTTGACTCCTAGGCTAGATTACGCTCATCAGCACGCCACGACTTTCTGAGCGACCGGATCCATACTCTCATAAGTCACCGGCGCGACTTTAAACACATCTAATTCTCGTGCGCTCACGTCAACCACGAGAGTATTCGGGGTTAACGGAGAAAGCTGCTATCCCCTCGGCCAGGGATAACTTTTTTGTTTAGAGTGAGCCCTCTAATCTTCATTTCTTTCTTCTATATGTGCTAATGATACTGTGAGAGCTGATGTTCTGTCTTCGTGCAACGCTCTCCGTTACTAAGAGAACTAATGTCCAGTCTTCATGTAAAATTCTCCATTACTGGGACTAATGATGAAGACTTCATATAAAATACTCCATGAATGAAAGAACTTATGTGATGATTTTATATTTGATCAACGATACTGGAAGAGCTGATACGTCACTCCGGCGAGTATGGGAGTTTTGATCATGTGAAATCTCATCCGTGTAAACGTTTATAATGACAATCAGACATTATCCTGTCTCTTTAACAAAATCAGACGCCATTTAGTGTGGGTCTGCGCTGATAACATTAGCCGTCCGTCCGTGTGTGTGTGTGTGTGTGTGTGTGTGTGTGTGTGTGTGTGTGTGTTTGAGATATATATATATATATATATATATATATATATATATATATATATAGAGAGAGAGAGAGAGAGAGAGTGTGTGTGTGTGTGCGTGTGTGTGTGTGTGTGTGTGTGTGTGTGTGTGTGTGTTCATGAACGCGCCGACTCTGGCAAGATCACCCGCCCGTTGGTCTGTGGGTGTCTGTGTGTCTCTGACAAAAGTGGGTGCAGCGGCTGAGAGAAAGTAGTTGGCTTTCGCCTAGTCAAATGTCACAGCTGTGGTGGGAAGGTAATAAATAGATCACATTGCTCGAGCTTCATGAGGTGCTCTCTCGATGACGATCGGGATGTCACAGCGGCGGTGCACTCTGACACTCTGACAGAGTTAAGCGTGAGAGGTGTGTGCTATGAACGCGTGATCAAACTGGACATCATTAGTGCACTCTCTTGAAATACAACAATTCCTAGTGTCAACCACACCGTGGAACATGCAGTGTGAGATTTCTGATTGTCAGAAGACGTCCCTCTTGCACGAATGTTTTGACCTCAATATCTTCTTCACACTCTAGGAGGCGGGGGTTCGAGCCACACTTAGATCATGCCTCCCAAGCGTCTTTCTCCAAATCTGTGACCATGTCTGTAAGCAGCAGCTATAAACCCTACGTAACGACTGGTCATGTGGTACCTGTGCACCGTCGCTGTGACATCCCGATCGTCATCGAGAGAGCACCTCATGAAGCTCGAGCAATGTGATCTATTTATTACCTTCCCACCACAGCTGTGACATTTGACTAGGCGAAAGCCAACTACTTTCTCTCAGCCGCTGCACCCACTTTTGTGCCAACCCCCGCAGCCCAGACGTGCTAAACTAGCTGGATCTTGTTGACATTCCTCAACATGTCAGCGATGACGCTTAGAGCCACAGAGAACCGACATTGTGTAAATGATGCCAATATGAGAACATAAGCTCATCATTACCGGAGTGTGTCAATTTCTGCTCGGTTACTTCTACCTCGCTTTCTTTTATGTTGTCGCAAGGATCATGTGTAAATATACCTCCATTACAATGTCTCGTATTAATGTTGGACAAAAAGACTGGGAAATAACCGGCTATTTGGCTTTAGAAGCGTGTGACGTCTCGGAGAATAAGTCTGTACAAGACACGGGACAACTCTCAAGTGTTTTGAGAGTTGTCTGCAAATGAAGAGCATAAACGTGAATCGCTTGTCGGAGAGTGGTTAACATTTGCTTTGTGCTCTTTTCATAAAGTGGTTAACATTAACATATATCTCTTGTCTGAAAGTGAAACTGAGAGGGAAGACCAGGAGAACTTTTAATCAGATAACGGTGGGAACGATTAGTAGTGTGACTCTTCGCTGGCTGTTGAACGAGGGGACGGAGCACGTATGGGAATGTCCTGAGTGCAGTGATGTCGGTTCTTAACTCAACTCAACTCAACTCTCTTCTCTGAAAGTGGTTAACTTTAACAAATCTCTCTTGCCTGAAAGTGGTTAACATTAACATATATCTCTTGTCTGAAAGCGGTTAACTTTAACATATATCTCTTGTCTGAAAGTGGTTAACTTTAACATATATCTCGTGTCTGAAAGTGGTTAACTTTAACATATCTCTCGTGTCTGAAAGTGGTTAACTTTAACATATCTCTCGTGTCTGAAAGTGGTTAACTTTAACATATCTCTCGTGTCTGAAAGTGGTTAACATTAGCATATCTCTCGTGTCTGAAAATGGTTAACTTTAACATATCTCTCGTGTCTGAAAGTGGTTAACATTAGCATATCTCTCGTGTCTGAAAGTGGTTAACATTAACGTGCATCTGGGTGTGGTTATAATTAACCTGTGCTCTTGTCTAAAATTATCCCCTGTGAACAATAATTGACAAGTATTGATAGACACTCATATAGCCTACAAGCTGTTTCATTGATCCTCTTAAATCTGGGAAAATAACATTGTTAGAATGTGTTGTGTTATTTTGTATCAAATTCATTCATTCATTCATTCATTCATTCATTCATTTATTCATTCATTCATTCATTCAGTAGAATGTCCTTTGCAGAACCTCTCTCCCATAACAACCATCCGGAAAACTTCTCGATCATAAGCAAGATGTACCAATGTATCACATTGCTCATAGAATTATTGAGATATCTTAACACATACAAAATTATTTTTGAGAAGCTTTGGAAATCTAAACTAAACATACACAAATGTCCTATGCTGATACGCTGAAAACTAACAGCAACCTAAAACATGTCCATTGTTGGAAAATTGGAAACTCAAATAAAATTAAGACTGACACTTGCAAACATGTCCTACAATGACACACTGGAAACAAACAAAAAACAAAGACTAACACATACACACTTGCCCTACGTTGACACATTGGAAACAAACAGAAACCAAAGACTTACACATACAATCATGTCTTACGCTAACACATTGGAAACTAACCAAAACCAAGGACAGACACATAAACATGTCCTCCTTTGACACATTGGAAACAAATAGAAAATAAAGACCCACATACAAACATGCTTTACGCTGACACATTGAAAACAAACAGAAACCAAATACTGACACATACAAACATGAAACAAATAGAACAGTGAAACAGTTTGATACTCACACCATACGAACACGTGACGTCAGGACTGCTGTTATCTGTCGAGGTGTATGTGTTCTTGGAGTACCCCATGTCGTTGTTGTCATTACCACTGTACTCCTTCTTACCTCCATTGTCATTGTCTTCTCCGCCGTCAAAGTAACCTTTGTAGTCGCCACCATCATCCTTCTCCCAGTACTTATTCTTGCCTTTGCCAGAATTATCAGTGTCGTATTGCTTCTCCTCTTTGTCGTCGCTGTAATCATCAGTCTTCTCTTGTGAATACTTAGCGTTATTGGCTGTTTCTCTGGTGTTTTCCTTTCCCAACTTGAAGCTGTTGGAGTAATGTTGTCTGTTGCTTGTGTCTATTGAAGAGCCCTCTGTGTGTTTGCCGCTGTAGTATTTACCCGATATGTGCTCATCACTTTCTGAATGTCTTTTCACAGTTTTCTCGTCCAGCTCCGAGCAGGCCACAGTGAACACTGCCAACAGAATCATTCAAAAATGTTGGCATTTAAATAAAGCAACACCATGTATTTATTGCAGACACAAACAGCACAGCTGCTGCACACAATGTACATAAACATTGTACAATTTTTGTTTATATATGCCATCATCGGGTGCTCTACATATGTAACCATTTTTTACATATTTTATTGTGACAACATATGCCACCATTGGGTACTCTACATACGTAACTATTTGTTCCATTCCATCATGATTCACCATTTCACTCGATCACCAGAGTCGTGGATAAGCTTAGTGTTCTTGACTCGATCATAACACGTAGCCAAGTCATCCAGGTATTTACTTCTCAGTCTTCCCCTTGTTCTCTTCCCCTCGATCTTGCCAGTTGTCACCATTTGTTACTTTTATTGTGACAACATATGCCAGCATTGTGTACTATATGTGTGTAGCGTAACAGTCTCTGAGCTTCTGTAAGCAGTTCGCTGTGTCTTGCTCTATTTTTCTTCCTCTTCGTCTCTTAATGCGCCTTCCGCCGTTATGCAATGTTATGTTAGCTAGTGTAATGACGTTATGCTATGTTATGTTACAGTACGTGTAACGACGTTATGCTATGTTATGTTACGGTACGTGTAACGAGTTATGCTATGTGATGTTACGGTACGTGTAACAACATTATGCTATGTGATGTTACAGTACGTGTAACGACGTTATGCTATGTTATGTTACAGTACGCGTAACGACGTTATGCTATTCTAATTGTTACGGTACGTGTAACAACATTATGCAATGTTATGTTACAGTACGTGTAACAACATTATGCTATGTGATGTTACAGTACGCGTAACGACATTATGCTATGTTATGTTACAGTACGTGTAACGACGTTATGCAATGTTGTGTTAGCTAGTGTAATGACGTTTTGCTATGTGATGTTACAGTACGTGTAACGAGTTATGCTATGTTATGTTACAGTACGCGTAACGACATTATGCTATGTTATGTTACAGTACGTGTTGCAACATTATGCTATGTTATGTTACAGTACGTGTAACGACGTTTTGCTATGTGATGCTACGCTACGTGAACGACGTTTCTGCACTCTGGTCATTCCCATTCGTGATCAGTCCTCCTATGCAGCAGCCATTCCAAGTATTTCAGCTGTTTGTTGCAATGAGACGTTGGTTCTGTCTCTTCGCTTGAGTTGTATTGGTGTAAATAAGTTTTAAGAAAGGACCCTTTTTTAGACCTTGAGTTGTATTTGGTATATCTTAACAAAGCAAGGTACATGACCCTTTACACGCCTTGAGTTGGGAATATATTACACTAAGCAAAGTAAATCTTCCTTTACACACCTTGAGATGGGGATATACGAGTAGTAACTTAGCAAGGAAAATGACCCTAACTTGAGTTGTATTTGGTATATCTTAACTAAGCTCGGTAAATTACCCTTTACACGCCTTGAGTTTGGGATAAACGAACGAACTAACGAACGAACGAACAAGCTTTATTTTCAAAGGGTTAAGAATTGAGTTGGGGATATATTAACTAAGCAAAGTAAATGTTCCTTACACGACTTTGGTTGAAGATATTAGTAACTAAACTCGGTAAATGACCCTTTACACGCCTTGAGTTTGGGATATATTAACTAAGCAAAGTAAATGTTCCTTTACACGACTTTAGTTGAAGATATTAGTAACTAAACTCGGTAAATGACCCTTTACACGCCTTGAGATGGGGATATATTAACTAAGCAAAGTAAATGTTCCTTTACACGACTTTAGTTGAAGATATTAGTAACTAAACTCGGTAAATGACCCTTTACACGCCTTGAGTTGGGGATATATTAACTAAACAAAGTAAATGTTCCTTTACACGACTTTAGTTGAAGATATTAGTAACTAAACTCGGTAAATGACCCTTTACACGCCTTGAGATGGGGATATATTAACTAAGCAAAGTAAATGTTCCTTTACACGACTTTAGTTGAAGATATTAGTAACTAAACTCGGTAAATGACCCTTTACACGTCTTGAGATGGGGATATATTAACTAAGCAAAGTAAATGTTCCTTTACACGACTTTAGTTGAAGATATTAGTAACTAAACTCGGTAAATGACCCTTTACACGCCTTGAGTTGGGGATATATTAACTAAGCAAAGTAAATGTTCCTTTACACGACTTTAGTTGAAGATATTAGTAACTAAACTAGGTAAATGACCCTTTACACGTCTTGAGTTGGGGATATATTAACTAAGCAAAGTAAATGTTCCTTTACACGACTTTAGTTGAAGATATTAGTAACTAAACTCGGTAAATGACCCTTTACACGTCTTGAGGTGTATCGGGCATATATTAAGTAAGTCAAGTCAAGGACATTTTTAGATGCTGTCAGGCGTACTGAGTATGTGGTAGTTAAGTTAGTTGCATATTACAGGACATCGCAGTCAATCAACGTATGGCATTCTGCTTCCACATCGCCCGTAGCTACGGTATGCGGGATTACGGATCGCATTAGTAACTCCCTTCGCCACAAAGCATGCATGTGGTAGTAGCGCCATATTGTATAGACTACTGGGCAACCGATGGGTGACGTGGACAGCATCGGGCCGGCCGCATTTACTGCCAGTGACATTTGCTAGTAACTAGGTCAGGCTGGCTCGACCTGGAAATCCAGGTCAATTTTCAGAATCTGTCTTATGCGGATTCGAACCCACGAGGACCGGTCTGGCAGGCGAGCGTCGTTTTCCCAGACTTCAGCGGCTGGAATTAATTGATGTATAGAGGTACACTCAGACATGACAGTTAAGTCAGACTACCACCTGCCGTTAACTGAAGGTTTTCTCAGAGAGACACTAAAGACACGCTTAAACATGAACACTGATGTGACTGAACTTTTCTATAGAGCATTTATGAGAAACCTAACGTGAATGCTGCAGATTAAATACATTATTGTACATATAAATGCAGAATGTCTATTTAGAGTGGAAAAACATTATATCTTTAACTATAACACACGCATGTTACAGCAAGAGCTAAGATATGAGCAATGAAATTAGGAACAGACCAGAGGAGAGAGATGTGATCATAGAGGCAGGCCAAGCAACAGAACAAGAAATCGTCAATTCGTACTAACATTGACTGGGTAAAAGAAACAACATGACTTAACAACGACAAAGTGTCGTTATTTATGAGTCTTACCAGCACTCACGATACACAAAAGCAAAATACGATTGCCGTCCATTTTATTAATGGACTTGTCGAGAGCAACCGTTGAAATTAATGAAATCTGTAAACTTATTTCATCTAGAGAAGCATCTCTCGAAGCAAACAATAAACTACTCGAATCTCGAAGATGTGGATCAAGTCAAAGTGACCAACTTTGTTTACTCGAGCTTAAATACTGGAGTTAGCGGAGTCGAGAAGGGATCTTCCTGGTGGCGGCACACTGCAGGACACAAATAGACAGTCAGAGGCAGGAGTCTAATCCCTGGACCAGATCGGGCAGTCATGACGCCAGGAAATAGCAAGTCTGTGTCGTCTGTTGGCCGTGACCTGATGAATATACATGCATATGGCTCTGCTCTGTTCTCTCTCTCTCTCTCTCTCTCTCTCTCTCTCTCTCTCTCTCTCTCTCTCTCTCTCTCTCTCTTTCTCTCTCTCTTTCTCTTTCTCTATCTTTCTCTCTTTCTCTCTCTCCTTCTCTCTCTATCTCTGTGTGTGTTTGTGTGTGTGTGTCTTTCTCTCTCTGTTTCTCTCTCCGTCTCTCCTCTCTGACATTCTACCTCTATGTCTCTCTTTCTTTCACTCTATGTTTCTTTCTCTCTATCTCTCTATTTCCTTTTATATCACTAAATGTATGTCCGTGTGTCTGCCTGTTTCTCTGTTACTATATTTCTCAATGTCTATCTATCTGTCTGTATGTCTCTCTCTCTCTACACACACACATACACACACATACACACACACACACACACACACACACATATATATATATATATATATATATATATATATATATGTGTGTGTGTGTGTGTGTGTGTGTGTGTGTTACAGTAGAGCCATATTCGGTATATATATATATATATATATATATATATATATATATATATATATATATATATATATATATATATATATATATATATATATGCAGAGGAGTAATTAAGTGCAGATGGGAATAACATTGCAACACAGAAGTTGTCCCAGTGACAAGCTGAGGGTGCTGAAGTCACGTTCTCAATGAGACGTGAAATGTCACGAATGTACCAAGAGCGAGGTTGCACAGAACTGTCGAACTGAGGTAAGCGCGCGGGAGATTACCCGTCCATCCCTGAGTCATTAGAAAACCATGACAACAGTTTACCACAACCATCATCATCAAATGTCTTGCAGCCTGGCGTGGGCGAGCATACTTCTCCACAAATTGCGAGTCCGACGGCATGGGTCAATTCATGTGTTGCGCGCCATGACTCAAGACTGCCATGAATTTTCTCTGGCAGTCGTCCTCTATCTCTTTTTCCACAAATATTGCCAGTTGTCGCATATTCCAGTGTTTGTCTTTTTATTCATCATGTGCCTTTTTTTTTTGCGTTGCAAATGACATCTTTTTATTGGTTAGTATGTCTCCATAGACTTCCGGTAAAATGGCGACGACGTAACGTTTCTAACGTTTCTTTCTTCAGAGTACGCAGTGTTTGTGTGTTTCTGGGGCGGATGTGTTGCTATTTTGTATTCGTTTTCGGAAGTTGTTCCCAAGAAACCACGGAAGGCAGGTGGTGGATTAAATTTTGAGGGCAGCCGACAGATAGTTGTTGGTTATGGTCTCAAGTCTCGAGACGGTAGGCAGACGATCTCTCTAGCGAGACAATGGCTACGATGACCCGGCCAGTATGATCACTGCCAAGAATTAAAGCAACGGCAAACTAGATTCTTTAAAGTTGCCTAGTTTATCATGTTTCGACTAATTGCAGATCATCACAAGAGAAGGACAGTGACACTGCAATTAGCAACATGGAATGTTCGAATGTTAAGCGACGACTGAGAATGAGATAACATCAAACAATAAATGGATAGACAGAAGAGTAATATATTAGGAATGTGCGAGATGAGATGGAAATGGGCAGGGATTGTGACAGGGGAAGATTATAAGATTATTTATTCTGGGGGAGAAGAACGGCACAAAGGTATAGCAATTATCTTGATCGGGAAACATCAAAATCTGTTCACGGATATTGAGCTGTGTCAGACAGGGCTCTATTGTTAAAAATCGGCAGATCTGTTAATATAAACGTCATTCAAATACATGCCCGAACAGTAGAATGCAGTGAAGATTGTATAGAGGGATGTTATAATGACATTTAATCTGCTTTGAAGAAATGTAAACATTGTGAAATAAATATCATAATGGATGACTTCAATGCAAATGTATGAAATCAAGGTGATGGATGCACAGTAGGCAACCATGGTTTGGAGAGCGAAACGAAAGAGGATACAGACTTGTAGAATGGGCAAAAGGGCCAGAAATGATTGTAGGAAACACCTGGCTTCAACAACATCCTAGAAGATTATGGACGTGGGGGGGGGGGGGGGGGGGTCCGGATAGCAGAATTATAAACCAGTCTGATTACATCCTGATTAGCTAAAGGTTTAGAAATGAGTTAACAATCGCAAAAACAGTTCCCAGTGCTGACTGTTACAGTGATCACAGATTGATTACCGGAACATTGAGGGTAAAGTTAAAGAAAGCCAAGTATTCACCAGGAAACATTAACAATGATCTGTGTACATTGAAACATGACAAGGCAATACAAGACAATGTTAACATAGAGTAAAGAACAGATTTGATATACTGTCGGGTCAAGGGATCCTATTTCAAGATGTGGATGATCAATGGGAAATGTTGAAGAATTCAATAAATTTGGCTGCAGAAGCAACTATTCCAAAATTAAAAAAGTGGGTCGTTAGAAATAGATGACTGAAGAATGTTTACAACTAATGAAAACACTAAGAGACAACAAAGGTAATCCTGCCAAATATGAAGAAATTCACATTAAAGTCAGAATATTATGTCATCATCATCATCATCATCATCATCATCATCATCATCATCATCATCATCTTCCACTTCTGCCGTCAAGCGCCGTGGGGAGGAATAATTTGCGTTCCAGCGCCCGGTGGGCGGAACTGGATAGTGTCATTCCGTGTGGTTGTATAATGTCTCTGATGTCGTCAATCCATTTTCTTCTTGGACGTCCTCGTGGTCTTGTCGCAGATGATCTTTGATGGAAGGCCAGTGATGGTAGCTGCTGATGTTGCATTCTAAAAACATGGCCAAACCACTTGGTCTTCTGTCTTTCAATAAATGTGGCAAAAGGTGTTGATCCCACAGTCTGTCTGATAATAGCATTTCTTACTCGGTCTCGGATTGTTAAGTTGGCAGCTCTCTTCAGGCATCTATTTTCGCAGTTGTTGATTTTGCGAAGGTGTAATTTGGACAAAGTCCAGGTTTGAGATTGGTAGCATAGGGTTGGTGTAAATATGATGTTTATTATCTGTCGTTTTGCGGACATGGGTATGTTTGGATGTTTCAGTAAGAGTGAAAGTTGATATGTAAGTGCACTAGCTTTTTGACATCTGATTTCAAGTTCTCTGTCCAATCTGCCATCTTCTGTGATCATACTTCAAATACATTTGAATTCTTTAACTTGTTTCAGAGTTGTGTTATTTATTTATCTGTATACTTAGTGGGCCTGGCGATCTGCTAACTTGCATTACTTCGGTTTTGGCTGTGTTTATACTCATATTGTATCTGCTGCAGGTTGAACTCAGATTAGTAATATGATTTTGTAGTCTGCCCTCATCGCTGTAAAACAGGCACTGATCGTCTGCAAATAGAAGTTCATTTATTCCCTGTGGGTCAGTTGTTTCATCTGGAGTAAAGAGTTCTAAATTTTCTGAATCTGTTCTGTCGAGACTTGCTTCTTTGGAAATTCTGTCCATGTAGATATTAAATAGCAAAGGAGAGAGCGTACATCCCTGCCTCACTCCTGTATTGACTGTGAACATATCCGATATTCCTTCTTGTGTTCTTACTGCACTTTTTACTGCACTTCTTACTGCACATAGTTTTGTATAAATTTTCCCTATATGGCTCAGGAGTGATACACCTCTGTATGTTTCGCACTCTCTCATATTGCCTTTCTTTTTCAATATTGGTACTATTATTGCCTGTTGCCAATCATCTGGGACTTTTCATTCTTCCCAGGAAATTATTTAAAAGTCTTGTTAGCCATTTAACTCTTGTTTCCCCACAGGCCTGAATAGCTTCTGTGGTTATTTCATCGGGACGAACATTATGTAAAGAGGTAAAAAAAAAAAAAAGCATGACTTGAGAAAAATTGCATAGAAATTTAAAAACAAGAAAACAGTAAAAACATAAAATAATGCACAAAATAATTCAGGAGTTTACTTATAAAAGAACACGTACATCAATAAAAAAAAAAAAAAAAAAAAAAAAAAGATGGAAAATATCATAATAGAAAATGATCAGATTTTACATATATGGTCAGATTATGTGAAACACATGTATGATGATAACAGAGAAGAAAAGTATGAGATTCGGAATAAGAATTAAGGACTATCACTTTTGAAGATGGGGGTTCAGAAAGTTCTTAACTATAATAAAACTGACAAGACCGCGGTTCAGACAACATCACAACATAAATGATTAATGCTTTAGAAGAATATGGAATAGATCAAGACACTGAACACAATATATCATACTGGAGATATACCTCATGAATTACATAATTCTGTATTTATTGCAATCAAGAAAAATTCAAGAGCCTTGGAATGTGATCAACATAGAACAATTAGTATAATGAGCTAAATCACGAAGATTTTGCTAAGAATTATCGTGCAAAGAGTTAGGAAGAAAATACAAGCCGAAATGGGAGAAGAACAATGTGGGTTTGTAGTAGGCAAGGGTACAGTAAATATTGTGTACATGCTGAGAACAGTTATTGAACGTTCTATAGAAGTAACTAAAGATATACATATTTGCTTCATTGACTACACAAGGGCTTTCGATAGAGTAAGACATGTCAACATGATAGAAATGCTTGCAGATCTACAAATTGATGGGAAGGAACTTAGACTTGTAAAAGAACAAATATTGGAAACAACAAGCTGCCATCAGAAGTGATAATGAAGTAGGTCAATATCAGCCTATTAAGAGTGTTGTGAGACAGGGATGTGTAATGTCTCCAGATCTGTTTTTCCTGTATAGTGAACATATTTTCAGAAATGTACAAGATATGAAAAGAATCATCATTGGAGGAAGAAACATCAATAACATTAGATATGCAGATGATACAATATTGATTGCAGACAATGAGCAGAATCTGCAACATTTATTAGATGCGGTTGTTGCACACAATGAACAACTAGGGTTAGAATTAAATTGTAAGAAGACACAGATTATGGTCGTCACTAGGAAGAACGAAATACTACAATGTAATATACAGGTAAATGTCTAAAACAAGCGAATCGGTACAATTATCTCGGAACAGTCAAAACATCTGATGGGAGATGCCTTGAAGAGATTAGAACAAGAATCGCCATGGCGAAGGTAGCTTTTTGCAAGATGAAAAATATACTGACCAATAAAAAGATGTAAATTGCTACGAGAAAAAGAGTGTTGAGGTCCTACATAGAGCTTGTACTTTTGTACGGATGTGAAGCGTGGACAATGAGCAGTCAAGTTAAAAAAAAAAAAAAAACATCTGATGCATGTCGAAAAGAATACCATGGACAGACAGAAAAACCAACGACCAAGTCCTACAAGAAACAAATGTAAATCGTAATCTGATTAGAGGAATTAGAGGTAGACAGTCAAACATTTTTTGACATACTATGAGAAGAAATGACTTAGAGAACTTGGTAACAACTGGCAAGATCGAGGGGAAGAGAACAAGGGGAAGACAGAGAAGTAAATACGTGGATGGCTTGACCACATGGCATGGTCGAGACAAGAACACTGAATTGATCCACAACTCTGGTGATCGAGTGAAATAGCGAATCATGACTGTTCACGCTTTCCAGCAAGGCACATGAATGATAGATGGATGTTTTCCAATTTGCAAAATGCTTATTATGTCTTCTCATAATGTGGCAAAAAATGATGACTGCCCCTTTGTGGTGTGTTGTGATAAGTTTGCTTTACGACTTTAGCGAATCAGTTTACAATAAACTATATACAGTTAGTGTCCTATGCAGACGTGTCCAGCGCTCAACTACCATTGGCACCTTGCCGTCTTGACAGACGATAGTTTGTGCTTTAAAAAGGCATAATAACTTTTAACTATGGCGGTAGCGAGTGTGACTAATAAGGCCAATTTGCGCTGTAAATGTCCGTTCACAGTGGGTGCATGTGAACACGTGGTCATTTCCACCATCATGCACCATCTTACGTCTCAAACGCTTGGTGTGTGACTTTTCTGCAATAATTTTCTCCTTTGACTTTATTCCATTTCTGATATTTGCCCTCCATGCAACACGTTCAGCGGCGACTTGCTCCCAATGTGCATTATCAATGCCTGTATCAATCATGTCCCGCTTACACACATCTTTGTATCGTAGTAGAGGCCGACCCTGAGATCTCTTACCCATCTGTAATTCACCAAAAAAGATATCCTTTGGTATTCTACCATCATCCATCCTCCTAAGATGTCCTATCCATCTAAGTCTACGAAGACTGAGCATGGAATAAACTGTCACACAACCTGATCTTTCCAATACTTCAGTATTTGTGATTTTGTCTTGCCACTTAATACCAAGAATTCTTCGCAGACACCGCATATGAAAGCTGTTTAAATTGTTCTCTTGGTGTGAGTAAGTTGTCCAGGTTTCACTGCCATAGAGAAGAGTACTAAGGACACAGGCTTGATAGACAAGGACTTTTGTTTTGGCAGTAAGCTTCCTGTTCTCCCAGACTCTTTTTCTTAACCTGTTCATTGTTGTTGCTGCCTTACCAATCCGGATGTTGATTTCCTGATCTAGGGATAATTTGCTATTTACCACTGATCCTAGATATGTAAAATGGTCTACTATCTCTAGTTCGGCGTCGTCAATAAAGATTGATGGTACCCCATGTGCACCTTGTGACATAATCTGTGTCTTCTTTTTGCTAATTGTTAAACCAAATTCAGAACAAGCATTGGAGAATGCAGATAGTAGACATTGCAATTCTTCCTCAGAGTGGGTCGTAACTGCAGCATCATCTGCAAAAAGCAACTCTCTGATCAGTACCCTCCTAATTTTGGTCTTAGCCTTCAATCTCTGAGCATTGTAGAGGCCGCCATCTGAGCGTGAGTGAATGTACAGCGCTCAACTATGATATCTGTAACAGGGGCCAAGATGTCACAGTAGGACCAAGAGTTGACCAGCCGCCGTTCTGGCCTTCACAATGGGTCATCCTCGTGTAGCAGGTCATTGCAGAACGTCGCTTACCGCCTGGCCAGAAGATTCTCGATAATCTGCCAGTTCTCCATCCTCATGAATGGACATGTCCTGATTCCATCTTCGAGCTGGTAGACCCTTACCTTGTTTTCCAGAAACCATGTCTTCCAGCAACCATGTCTTCCAGGAACCATGTCTTCCAGGAGCCATGTCTTCCAGCAACCATGTCTTCCAGTGACCATGTCTTCCAGAGACGATGTCTTCTAACAGTTAATCTATACCATTTTTAAGTTGAATATTTATCTATCCGCCTCTCCCTTGTTCTTTCCCCACCAATCGTGCCAATTGTCACTAAGTTTTCCAGATTATTTCTCCTGTTAACATCTCCAAAACATGCTGACTTTCTAAATGAATTTTTTAATCAACTTACAGTTTTCATTCATTTCTTATAGGGTTTGCTCACAGGCTGACAACCAAGAAACTGAAAATGTCACAAATTTTGAATATCTTGGCTTCATGGGGAATAAATTAGACGCTGGCTAGCCGTAGCACTGCATATATTACACGGCATTATAAACCTGAAGCACGACACCAGCAAACAAGTTAAAATGCAATTGTGAGGACGTACATCTGTCTATGGCAACATGTGGACAGTTTCGCGATCAGTAAAGAAGGAAATTGGGCGTGGGAACAAACATGCTACAGAAACATTCTTATAATATCGTGGACCAAGAAGAAGAAAATACTGAAACTCTACCAGGTCTGAACATTGAAGACAACTGTTTCATACACAGCATCGTGTCTGGGAAACTCTACCAGGTCTGAACACTGAAGACAACTGTTTCATACACAGCATGGCGTCTGGGAAACTCTACCAGGTCTGAACATATAAGACCACTGTTTCATACACAGCATCGTGTCTGGGAAACTCTACCAGGTCTGAACATTGAAGATAACTGTTTCATACACAGCATCGTGTCTGGGAAACTCTACCAGGTCTGAACATTGAAGACAACTGTTTCATACACGGCATCGCGTCTGGGAAACTCTACCAGGTCTGAACATTGAAGACAACTGTTTCATACACAGCATGGCGTCTGGGAAACTCTAGCAGGTCTGAACACTGAAGACAACTGTTTCATACACAGCATGGCGTCTGGGAAACTCTACCAGGTCTGAACATTGAAGACAACTGTTTCATACACAGCATCGTGTCTGGGAAACTCTACCAGGTCTGAACACTGAAGACAACTGTTTCATACACAGCATGGCGTCTGGGAAACTCTACCAGGT
This sequence comes from Cepaea hortensis, assembly GCA_963921405.1. Taxonomy (NCBI): domain Eukaryota; kingdom Metazoa; phylum Mollusca; class Gastropoda; order Stylommatophora; family Helicidae; genus Cepaea; species Cepaea hortensis. The sequence goes on from OY992896.1 coordinate 29,192,862, forward strand.
CTGAACACCGAAGACAACTGTTTCATACACAGCATAGCGTCTGGGAAACTCTACCAGGTCTGAACACTGAAGACAACTGTTTCATACACGGCATCGCGTCTGGGAAACTCTACCAGGTCTGAACACTGAAGACAACTGTTTCATACACAGCATGGCGTCTGGGAAACTCTACCAGGTCTGAACACTGAAGACAACTGTTTCATACACAGCATGGCGTCTGGGAAACTCTACCAGGTCTGAACACTGAAGACAACTGTTTCATACACAGCATGGCGTCTGGGAAACTCTACCAGGTCTGAAAACTGAAGACAACTGTTTCATACACAGCATGGCGTATGGGAAACTCTACCAGGTCTGAACATTGAAGACAACTGTTTCATACACAGCATGGCGTCTGGGAAACTCTACCAGGTCTGAACATTGAAGACAACTGTTTCATACACAGCATGGCGTCTGGGAAACTCTACCAGGTCTGAACACTGAAGACAACTGTTTCATACACAGCATGGCGTCTGGGAAACTCTACCAGGTCTGAACACTGAAGACAACTGTTTCATACACAGCATGGCGTCTGGGAAACTCTACCAGGTCTGAACATTGAAGACAACTGTTTCATACACAGCATGGCGTCTGGGAAACTCTACCAGGTCTGAACACTGAAGACAACTGTTTCATACACAGCATGGCGTCTGGGAAACTCTACCAGGTCTGAACACTGAAGACAACTGTTTCATACACAGCATGGCGTCTGGGAAACTCTACCAGGTCTGAACACTGAAGACAACTGTTTCATACACAGCATGGCGTCTGGGAAACTAAAATAATTTGGCTATACTGAACGTCACAGTGGTTGGTGGAGAACAGAGGACATTGCAGACAATGTGGCATGAGCGTACATGAGGCGGGAGAGGCTGTTGGATTCGCCGTGGTGAGGGCGCCTATCTGCAAAGACCTTGCCACATTATGATGATGAGGAGGATTCGCTCATTGGTTTTCATGTCTGTCCATGATGCTCTTCGTATTCTCCGTAGAAACCACATCTCCGCTGCCATTAGATGTTTCTCTGATTATTATCCATGTTTTATATATATGCAACAGTATAGGTTCTATAATTGAGGAAACATTGGAGGTGGTGGAAAATTTTGAATATCTTGGGTCATTGATTACCAACAACGGTGACATAATGAAAGAAATTAAGCGACGCCTATCAATTGCTCTTCAAAGACTAAAACAACTGAATAAATTATGAATAAAATATATATTATGCATCTTTCCCATTGCAACATACGCCTGTGAGACCTGGACACTTACTAAACAAGCTGAACAGCGCATAAATGCCTTTGAATATAAATGTTATAGACAAGTTCTAAGAATATCTTGGGTAAAGAAAAGAGCAAATGCATCTATACTTCAAGAGCTGAATATTGAAGAAGGTTGGCTATTCCATTGGCACCTTGCCGTCTTGACAAACGATAGCTTGTGCTTTAAAAAGACATAATAACTTTTACCTATGGCGGTAGCAAATGTGACTGATAAGGCCAATTTGCGCTGTAAATGTCCGTTCACAGTGGGTGCATGTGAACACGTGGTCATTTCCACCATCATGCACCATCTTACGTCTCAAAAGCTCGGTGTGTGACTTATCTGCAATAATGTTCTCCTTTGTCTTTATTCCATTTCTGATGTTTGCCCTCCATGCAACACGTTCAGCGGCGACTTGCTCCCAATGTGCATTATCAATGCCTGTATCAATCATGTCCCGCTTACACACATCTTTGTATCGTAGTAGAGGCCGACCCTGAGATCTCTTACCCATCTGTAATTCACCACAAAAGATATCCTTTGGTATTCTACCATCATCCATCCTCCTAAGATGTCCTATCCATCTAAGTCTACGAAGACTGAGCATGGAATAAACTGTCACACAACCTGATCTTTCCAATACTTCAGTGTTTGTGATTTTGTCTTGCCACTTAATACCAAGAATTCTTCGCAGACACCGCATATGAAAGCTGTTTAAATGTTTCTCTTGGTGTGAGTAAGTTGTCCAGGTTTCACTGCCATAAAGAAGAGTACTAAGGACACAGGCTTCATAGACAAGGACTTTTGTTTTGGCAGTAAGCTTCCTGTTCTCCCAGACTCTTTTTCTTAACCTGTTCATTGTTGTTGCTGCCTTACCGGATGTTGATTTCCTGATCTAGGGATAATTTGCTATTTACCACTGATCCTAGATATGTAAAATGGTCTACCATCTCTAGTTCGGCGTCGTCAATAAATATTGATGGTACCCCATGTGCACCTTGTCACATAATCTGTGTCTTCTTTTTGCTAATTGTTAAACCAAATTCAGAACAAGCATTGGAGAATGCAGATAGTAGACATTGCAATTCTTCCTCAGAGTGGGTCGTAACTGCAGCATCATCTGCAAAAAGCAACTCTCTGATCAGTACCCTCCTAATTTTGGTCTTGGCCTTCAATCTCTGAGCATTGTAAAGGCCGCCATCTGAGCGTGAGTGAATGTATATACCACCATCCTGATCATGAAAGGCATATTTCAGTAGAAGGGAAAAGTATATTCCAAAGAGGGTGGGAGCTAGTACACAACCTTGCTTAACTCCACTCTTTGTTTCAAATTCTTCAGAAGTTGCGCTATCAAACTTGATTATACCCTTCTTGCCTGTGTGGAACGATTCCACAACGGACAGAAGAGTTGGTGGGCAGCCAATCTTCTTTAGTGCCTTGAACAGACCCTCACGACTTATCAAATGATGAGGTTGGCTATTGAAGACGATAAAACAAAGAAAATTGAAATATTTTGGTCACTTGAAACGTCATGAAAGTTTGGAGAGAACAATAATGGAAGGGTATATGCCTGGGAAGAGAGGAAGAGGAAGGCAAAGAGAAGATGGGTGCAGGATGTGGCGGATGATCTCCAGATGGATGTATCGGACGCGGGGCATCTTGCTTATGATCGAGAGGTTTTCCGGAAGGTTGTTATGGGGGCGAGGTTCTGCAAAGGACATGCTACTGAATGAATGAATGAATGAATGAATGAATGAATGAATGAATGAATGAATGAATGAATGAATGAATGAATAGATTCTATAAGCACCTCACACTCATTTTTTTTTCTTCCCTGCAATTGACACTTTTCTTATTATTGATCAATAAGTTTTCAATCTTGCAAAATGCTAGCTACTTTTGCTATAGCGATTGCTGTTCTAAGCTCTAGAATGTATCTCCCATCAGATGTTTTGATTGGTCCAAGAATGGTGTGTAGATTGACTGGTTAAGCATTTGTGAGGTTTACTTGTTGCATCGTTCTGTTTCGTTCTTGGAGAAGAGAAAAGACTCAAGTTCTGAAATATGCCCCTGTAATTGGTTCGCTGGTGTTGTTACTTCTCTACAAATGGGCACCAGGCACTTCTCACAATTTCCTGGGAATCGTCTGGGGAGTACAGTTGGCGAGAGGTGGAACTGGTCACCCATGCTGGGTCTTTATGTCATGGAGTCAGATACGTGAGGGCCCAGCACTTCACATCCCAAGGCCGTGTTTTACATGAGCCTGATCTGTTAGCACAACATCCAAATCAATTCCGCATTGTTTCCTACTTCTTTAAGTCTTTTGAACATGATCTACTTTTTCTGCCTTTTCTTTCTTTCTGTATGTCTTTATTTCTTCTTCTTCTTCTTCTTCTTCTTCTTCTTCTTCTTCTTCTTCTTCTTCTCCTCCTTCTTCTTCTTCTATCACTTTAGGACGTCAGTATGAACAAATGCAAACAAAGCAGCAGTCAACTTATGCTTGTTGATACCTCCATAGAGTTCGTCCTCAGTTGGAGCGGATGTAGGCCACAATAGTTTTCTCTGTTCTGGATGTCTGGCACACCTGTTGCAAATGTTAAGCTGTCATTTTGCCAGTTCCACGGTTACATCCATCCATCCATCAGTATCTCCTATCTTTAGTTGATTAAACATGTGATATTTCAGCCTGCTGTGGCTTGTCCGTAGTCTAAAGACTGTAACTTGTTTTTTTCGGTTGAGTCATGTCTCTGGTTACCTGGTTGCTCTGGTTTCAACTTAGTTTTATCATTGCTTCTTATAAATCTCTTGACCTCATCGTAGCTTATGTCCATCTCAGGCTGGGGTAATCTTTTGTCTTTCTTTACTAATCTGTCAGCCTCTCCATGTCCGCGTATGAGAAGGAATCCATTGCATCACAGCCATTTTTTTTTTGGTTATTTCTGGCATAGTTCATGTAGTGAATCCCTCAGTTCTTCAAGTTCTGTACTGTTTCTGCTTTTCGGTATTCACTTCGCATCCGTAAAGAGTTATGTTTGTTTCTCGTTATGTTTTGTTGTGTCAACACCATTACTACCTCAGTTATTAAGGCCTTCTATCTATGAGGGCGAGTCAGTAAGTAAGTCACACAGTTTTGTGGGATGGTAGGTAAATGTAGTTGGTGTTTTCTACAGCTGTCATTAGGTGAAAGCAACATCGAACTTCATATTCCTGTTCGTCAGGTGGCGCTAGGTGTCTCATGCGCATGCGCAGCGCATAAACAAAATGGCGACTGTACTTACGGAGTGTACAACCAAAGAGCAACGTGTTGTTGTGCGTTTTTTTTTTAGGGCAAAAGGACTGCCTGCAAAGGACATTCATAAGGAAATATTTCCTGTTTATGCTGACAAATGTTTGTCCCGTAACGCGGTGCACAGCTGGGTAGAAAAATGTTCTCAAGGATGCTCTAAAATTGTTGATGAAATCCGATCTGGTCGTCCTATTGAGATTGCAACAGAAGCATCCGTGCAGCGGGTGGAGGAGATGATTAGAGGTGACAGGCGAGTAACGATAGACTTTGTAGCATCTGCAATAGGGTGCTCACATGGTTCAGCTTACAGCGTAATACATGATCGATTGAAATTTAAGAAAGTGTGCTCAAGGTGAGTACCCAGACAATTGAAAGGAGAAACACAAAATGAACCGATTTGACCTGTCTTTGTATCATCTCTGTCGATACGAAGATGAAGGAGAGGACATGCTGAACAGGATTGTTACTGGGGACGAATCATGGGTGCATCAATTCCAGCCCGAATCAAAGCGTGCTTCAATGCAATGAAAACATCCTTGTTCGCCTTGTGTATAAAAATTCAGGGTTACGCCATCAGCAGGGAAGGTTATGCTGACAGTGTTCTGGGATTGTCAAGGCGTGCTTTTAACCAGTTTCAAGAAGAAAGGTGATAATTTTAATTCTGAATCGTACTGTGAAGTTCTATCGACGCTTCATGATGCAATTCGAAGAAAACGTCCAGGACTGCTGACCAGAGGAGTTTTGCTTCTTCATGACAATGCCAGACCACATACGGCTCGATTAACTCAGGAAAACATTAACCAACTAAGGTGGGAAGTCACCTTACAGCCCCGACTTAGCCCCTAGCGATTTCCACCTTTTTGGTCCACTTTGGCGGGAGACATTTAGCGAATGACGCCGAAGTTGAATGTGAAGTGAAAACGTCGTTTAGAAAACAGAGCACGCAATTCTATGCAGTCGGTTTGGGAGGACTGATAAAACGATGGGATAAGTGCGTCAATGTTGGTGGAAATTATGTTGAGAAATAATGGGACAATTTATGTATAAAGAAAAACTTGTTTCAAGCTGTTATCATGTTTAGTTATTTTTCTAAAGCCATTTGTGACATACTTATTGACTTCCCCACGTACGCCCTTCAGTTACTTGAGAACTTTCCAACAGCTACTGGCTGTAGTCGTCTTTGCTCCATTTTTTTTTTGGGGGGGGGGGGGATACAGGAGAATCCATCCACATCCATTTTCTGTTTGGTTTGTTGCTGATCCGTCTGCATAAGTCCGTGTGCCGCATGGGTAACGTTATTCTATGTAGTTTATTTTCTTTCTGATTCATGCCGAGTATACTTTTTCTCAGTGCCAGAAATGTGGTCTTAATATCTCATGCAGGCACTGTTGTCTCCAAGACGGAAGTCTGTTTCTCTTATTAATGGGTTAAGATTTGACATGCTGAGTATTGGATCTGTCCTTTTTCGTCTTGCAGATTCCACAAAGTTGGTTCGCTTTAGTCTGCCCCCTTGAAGACCATTACACTTCTGATACATGGGGTGGTCTGTTAGTCTTTTAAACTGTTCTCCTTGTTGTTGGCCTCTGCGATCTTTTCTGTCTTACGTGGGCTGTAGACATGTGATCTTTTCAAATTTATTAACATGTGTGTGTTTTTTTCATTCCTCCAGTTATGATCCGTATTCCTTGATTTTGGACTTTGATTATTATGTTAAGATGTGACTAAGATGCTGTTGCCCAAGCTGCAGTGTCATATTCAAGGACTGGCCTCATTCGACCAGTGTATAGCTTCTTGAAATCTGTCTCACCTGCTCCCCATGATGTACCAGCAAGATTTTTATCAAGATCGCCATTCTTTGGCTTGCTCTTATTCCATTTGTCTCAACATGTGTTTTCCATATTAGACATCGATCAAAGATGGCCATCAATCCATCCATCCTGTGCCATGCCGGTAAGCGTGGCGGTCATGATTCACCATTTCACTCCATCAAAAAGATGACATCCGGGTATTTTGGGCTTTTTTCTTGACACACTGTTGTCCCACTCAGCAACAATTTAGTTTGCTGTAATTTATTTTAGAGGGAGAACACAGTTGATGTTGTTTTCTCCTCACTTACGTTCACTATCCAGGCTTTTGATCATCCCTCTAGCATTAATAATGCTTGCTGCATCCTTTTTGTTAGATGTATTAATGTATAATATATCCTTCAAAGGTCCGCATGGCTAAGTCGTCGGCATAGATGGGGATATGTACTTTCGCATGGAGATGTTTTGTTAAGTAATTTAGATATGCTAGGAATTGTATTGGTGAAAGAACGCCTCCTTGGGTAGCACCTTGATGTAACATCTCCTTGCTGATTTGTCCTGGCAGCTATGTTCTCAAGTTAGTTGCTGATATATCTGTACATTTTCTTACACATCTGAATTTCTGGTAATTGTAATTTTAGTCAGTCAAAGTTTTTTGGGCATGTTATGAGAAGAAATGAATTGGAGAACTTGATGACAACTGGCAAGATCGAAGGGAAGAGACCAAGGGGAAGACCGAGAAGTAAATACCTGGATTTCTTGGCCACATGGCATGGTCGAGACAGAAACATGGAGCTGATCCACGACTCTGGTGATCGAGTGAGATGACAGAACATGACCGCCCACGCTTACCGGCATGGCACATGATGGATGGATGGAATTTAAGTCCCTCCTTCCATGCTTTACGAAAGGCTTATTTTCCAAATCTCCCCAGGCAGCTACTATGTGTTTAGGCATTCTCTATTTCCTGAGCTAAATAGGTTATGTTCTCTTCTGTGGATCAGTGCTTTCTAAATCCCGCTTGTTGTGGAGTTGAGATATGTTTTGCTTTACATTAGCCTGTAGTTAATCATTCTTTCCGTTACTTTCCCTACACAGCTGAGTGGACTGATAGGTGGATAGCCATTGGGTTCTGTCGGGTCTTTATTCGTCTCTGGGACTGGTATTCACATAACTTCTCTCCATGCCTGTGGGACTTTTCCTCTCTTCTAAACCACGTTATAATGCGATGAGGTAGTCAGTTCCCTTCATCGCCGCTTGTTATTCCCAGATCATTCTAAACAACAAGTGACGTTTTCTGTACCTACTCCCTGATCTCACCCTGGTGGGACCTAAGGATTCTGACGCTGCTGGTAATTGAACCCGACATCTGCCTTGGTAGGCAAGCACACTAAACGCTATTTCACAGCGGCCTGTTCAATGAAGGGAAAAATTGACAGACAGTGATTTAACAAGACAACAACAAAACGAGTAACTCGTGGCTACCAATTAAGATAAACAATGTGTAATAACGAACGAATCTGCTAACCTCACTGAATAAGCAAAACAATTACGCCCCGTCAAGTCTCAAACTTTAATATGACAGTGAACTTGACTACATGTACAATGCGAAATTCAATGATATTTAAACTGAGCAAAATGAGCAAATTTCGTGTAACTGTATAAGACGCCATGGCTCTGGCAATAAAGTAGGTAAACACCAGAAGTGTGAACCGTCAGAAAACATCACAAGTGACTTGTCTGTGTACTTGACCAGCGTCACTGACTCAGGTGATCATTGTATCCAGGTGTCATCCTGAAGCTCTGTGTGGATTTCTGCGACCATTTCTCTGTTCCTGGAAACACCCGTTAGAGTCCAATCTTGTCCATCTCTCTGGTCATCTGACAGATAGCACACGGCTCGCAGCACAGGCTCGTGAAGAAGTCTTTGATAATTGACCCCTGTTGGTTGAAAAATGATTTTACGAATCATCTCTGTGTACCAATCACATTACTTTCTCGACACAGTAAACCCAATGTTGTTCTGACAGTAGCACATAACACAATAGTTACGAAATGTGGTCATTCATGCAACACAACAACTGTACTTCCACAAACAGAGCTAAATGTCAGCTAGCGACACTCGTTGTTTCATTATCATCACCAACATTCAGAAAACCATAGATGTTACAGCAGAAATATAACTCATAAAACCCAAAGGAGCGAGCAGGAGATGGCACATACCTCATGAAACCCAAGAGAATGAGCAAAGGATAGCACATACCTCAGTGAAACCCAAGAGAGTGAGCAAGGGATGGTACATACTTCAATGAAAGCCTAAAGAGTGAGCAAGGGATAGCACATACCTCAATAAAACCCAAGAGAGTGAGCAAGGGATGGCACATACCATAATGAAACCCAAGAGAGTGAGCAAGGGATGACATATACCTCAATTAAACCCAAGAGAGTGAGCAAGGGATAGCACATACCTCATGAAGCCTAAAGGAGCGAGTAAGGGATGGCACATAACTCAATGAAACCCAAGAGAGTGAGCAAGGGATAGCTCATACCTTAATGAAATCCAAGAGAGTGAGCAAGGAATGGCACACACCTCAATTAAACCCATAAGAGTGAGCAAGGGATGGCATATACCTCAATGAAACCCAAGAAAGTGAGTATGGGATGGCACATACCTCAATAAAACCCAAGAGAGTGAGCAAGGGATGGTATATACCTCAATGAAACCCAAGAGAGTATGGGATGGCACATACCTCTAAGAAACCCAAGAGAGTGAGCAAGGGATGGCATATACCTCAATGAAACCCAAAAGAGTGAGCAAGGGATAGCACATACCTCATGAAACGTAAAGGAGCTAGTAAGGGATGGCACATACCGCAATGAAACCCAAGAGAGTGAGCAAGGGATGGCACATACCTAAATGAAACCCACGAGAGTGAGCAAGGGATGGCACATACCTCAATGAATCCCAAGAGAGCGAGCAAGGGATGGCACATACCTCAATGAAACCCAAAAGAGCGAGCAAGGGATAACACATGCCTCAATGAAACCCAAGAGAGTGAGCAAGGGATGGTGTGACGGGACAGCCCCAGCAGCATCCGAATGACACAAGTTAAAAAGGAATTAAAGAACCCACAATAATTTTCTATCATTCTCTAAAAGCATAAACGTCCACCAGAAAATGATAGAAATGCAATAAGATTGAAAACAAGAGGAAAATACTTTTTGACCACGCACGCCCCATCATTTCTGTAATGCTAGGTCTGAGAAAGCTTTGATGTACAGATCAAACGTAAAAACTAGACACCACGGCACCAGTCGGCACCAGTCGGCGGGCGCTATCAAAGGTTGAAAACTCACTGTTTTCAGTTGATACATCGCGGAGCCAGTCAGTTGAGATTGACGTGTTAGTTTACAAGCCTGCGGTTGGAATAGACACCTAACACCTTAGTTCAACAGGACCTAACGTGTGAACCAGCCACGGCAGAATGGGAGATAAGAGGGTCAGCCAGACCCGTCTGAAATAATACATGGCAGTGCTACTCAGGGGAAAACCCCGTGTGATCCAAAGACGGCAATTTAATGCAGGCCTAACACCTATCTAAAAGTCCAGACTTTGTGGAGCCGGGACGTCTGTAATTGCCACCACCAAGGAGCAATTAGGACCAGATGCTTAACACCTCTCCGCAATACTACGGGGCAAAGTAGAAACACATGGCTGACACATTCCTGCCAGCAACCGGGAAGGCTGGTGTTACCAGCCTAATGGAATGTAATGACGCAACTGCATTGCCACCAAAGCAGGTTTCATTGTTTCAGGCGTGGGGGGGGGGGGGGGGGCATCGGTCAATTTGATTGACACATGAAACTACCCTTCACAGGAAAGGAGGAGGGGTGAAAAGAATTTGGCACTTAATCCATCGGGGTAAATCGTCCTACATGAAAAATAGGTGGAGCTAACAGGAACGTGGACATAGTAATTAGCCAACGTGAAAACTAGCCAGGGTTGAAGAGAATAAAACTACATGCATGGCCAGCAAGACTTCAGACGCAAATTCACAATAGCATTCTTGGGATACCTACTGGAGAAATATTAACATTTCGTTCTGTTGGACTTCTGTACGAAGTCGTATGACAGGATTTCCTAGCTATAACCCAGGTAAGACCATTACTCTGATTAGTTGTCTGCTAGTCTGAAGGCTTGTGTAGTTTCTTGTTCTGCATATTCTCCCAAACTTTACACTGGTGGATTTTCTTTGTACTTAATGTTCCAGTTCTAGCTTTACGATTTCACTGAGAACTATTTTCTTCTTTCATTCACCACTTGGTTGTCTGACTTGTTGTATGTGACAATTTGGAGAAATCCATTATCCAAGCTACATGAGTGTGTGGCTTATTCATGTACAGGAGATGCATTTAGATTCATCCTGTATGATGTTAAACATTGGGGAGACTGACTACTTAGGAGAAATTCCTGAGAGCTACCAGTCTCTTGATAGCGTCCAATTTGATTATTTGGACCAACACTTTGAGTGCCTACCAAGATTATGGTGAAACCACTTGGTTTGAGGAATGGCACCAGTTCACCTTGTCTGCATGATGTCTGCATGAGGACAGACATGACTTAGGACATTCAATATCCCAGACAGATTCAGGGAAGGCATTTAATGTTCGACAGGACTGTGCGACCAGCCCTTCCGACAAGACAGTATGAATGAATCAGAAAGGGAAAGAGTAAGTGAGGTGAACTTATATGGGAAACACTCCATTACACAAATGTATATGAATATGTATGTTTTGAGCTATAGATGTTCTAAATAGTTTTATTAATATATACATATATATTTATTTATTTAGAACTGATATATGTTTATGTAACATGCCATCATATATATCATCATACCATCATATATTATGACTTGAATGTATGTTTATATGAATGTATAGACATATGTGTTTGAGATGTGTAGACGTAGATACTACCCATCTCCGTTCGTTTCATTCCAGATCTCTTAGGAGCAATGGACAGTCAACAACCCATATCAGGAAGTGACTTAGCCTTGTGAGGGACCAATTTGGACTCCTTCAATCTGACAGTGAACTGCGTCTCACTGGGGGAAGCATGACCTATGTGCTTCTGAGCTTTTCAGCCAGATGAGTTACGTATACCATAATATAATCATCATCATCATATGATCATCAATACTAGAAATAATAAACACAGTTGTTGTATTTTAAAACTCAATTTGTCCGTATAATTCTAAATGTTTATAAATGTTTGTGTAGCGTAATCAAGTACACACATTTGTATCATTTAGTGGGGGTTCGCACATATTGTCCAGAAGTGGGAATCTATGTCCGGGAGGTATCTTGCCTATGCAGTCATAAGTAACCAGATTACGTTGCATGTCTTAACTCCTCCTTTCTCACTTCTGGTGATACCAAGTACAGCCAAAACTATATAGATATATTCTATCTTCAACGAGCCACTTCTTGGCTGTTTTCTTGAGTATCAGGGACAGTGTCTTAATCAGCATAAAAGACATTTGTTCCACGTTTTCTCTCTGGGACCTGCGTCGTAATAAGTCCCTTCTGACAGAATTAGGGGATCTTAAACTGCATCCAGAACTAAACACCAGTAGAAGAAAATGATGTTGGCTGAGTGGTTGCCCCTCTGGGATCTAACCCCAGCCAGTTGGTGACATATTGGTCTGCTCGCCCGCTATAGAATCCGGGAGTAAACCCTAGAACACTTTGGTTCGCTCGCAAGGAACGAACCTATTTCAAATCTGTTAGTCTGGTATTATTCCGGTCTTGCCCATGGATAGAATCTAGGTCATTCTCACTTACATTCTTAGCAGCATTAGTTAGTTATAATTTATTTCTAATGTAATAGCTTGCTTGATTGTAGGCAAGATTCTGACACATTAGGACTTCTTATCCATGATAGAATCAGAGAATAAATTCTAGACTATTGATTTTCATAAACCATTCTTTCATTCTTCACCCATTACATTTGCTAAGTATTAACTTAGGAATTTGTTTCTAGGGAAGTCTGTAGAATTTAAATAACTTGTTAAAAAGTTAATAATGGATAATATCATATGAGTTAATTTACATCATTCACAACTGTAGAATTAATAATCACATTAATTAGGGATATTAATTAGTTTATTGATGATTTTCTTGATGATTTTTGACAACATGCTTTATCATTTGATTTAATCATGAATAATTTGATAATGCTTAGTTAATTCAGTGTATGACGGACTGCTTTGCATCATTTTTCTCACTCAAATTCACTACTATCATTCTCATAGCAGTGTCTGTTCCTCTTGTCACTATCCTGCTCTAGTATAAATCTAACTAGCTCTCTGTAGGGTAATAATATAATTACTTGCCTGAGTTTAAGCTGAGAAGAGATCATGGATGCACGCACAGATTTCTTACAGTCCGCTAGAGGATGGGGCATAAGGCTCGGCTTAATAGGAGAGAAGCTAGAACTATTTATCAGAGATGAAATGGATTGGTGGGACAAAGAAGATGAACAAATGATGAAAAGACTTGCAGAATTAGAAGCAGATATCCGTCACAAAGCTGAAGAAGATGAGATTAAGAAGAAGCAAATTGAAATTCTGAACGTGGAGGAATCTACCAGCTCGATTGAGGAAAAGCCAATCACTCAAGCCGAAACTCTGATAGAAAGCGGGGAAGCTGACCGTCACAAAGAAGAGGCATGCATTCCTTCGCAAATCCCCATGGCTCAGAAAAACAAAAACTTGCGCACAGAAAGGCAGATGCTTCCCTCGCCTATTCCTAAAAATATTAAAAATAAACGGAATAGGAATAAATGTACCAAGGGTTCGGTAAACAGTCACAAACGTGATAAATGTTTACACCGCAATGAAAGCGGATTAGCTGGCTTGGCAACTCAGCAATCTCAAGAGCTTCCTAAGACTTCCCAAAGGAGAAAAATCCAGGAGGAGGAGGACCTGAGGAAAACTATTAAAGAGATCGAAGGCGAGACCTTACCCGACTCTTTTATTCCCTTCAGTTCAGAGAAACTAGGAGTGGAAATGAATTCAACTGAGACTGGAATGGATGTAAAACAGGATTCCATTGTTTCTCACGGTGTGGCCACACAAGATGAAATAATTATCAGTTTGAATTACTTATCTCAGGTGGGATATGGCATTGAAAATGACATCCCACAACATTCACTTCTATTGGATTTGGAACAAGAAAACCAGACCAGGGAGAGAATACTTCAATTGGACTTGGCACAAGAGAGCCCAGCCATGGAGGAAAAACAAGACACGGAGGAGAATTCTTACGATGTCAGTATCTTGGAGTCTTTCACAAAGGAATTTCAAGATATACAAAGCATTCATGTAGATAGTACTACGGACTCTGATTCAGGGACGATACACATGTCTACTATCAACAAAGAAAATACTTCTTTGGACAAGATGAAGGTAATACCTATCATCAACACAGCTGAAGCTAACAGGGGATCACAAATGATGGACTCTGCAGCGGAACAAAACCGGAGCGGTTGGTATTCTCAACACTCAGGACCTTGTTTACCTTTCACTTCAACCAATGTGGGATGTGGAGAAAAGCTGTTTATGTATACTTCTACAAGGAGTGATACAAATTCACAGTTCTTGGGGAACAACATGATTTCTCAAAGCTGGACAACTTCTACTAGCCTTATACTTTCAAACACAGATTCAAAATGGAAATCGGTTGAAGAGGAACTCACCTGGATAAAGAATTATCGAAGGAAGAAAACTCTTAAATCAGGAGGAAGTAAACGGACGCCCTACCAAGAAAGAGGCAAGTATGAGTTGAATGCACATCATAAAATTATGATGTTTAGCAAATTTCCTGCCAAAAGGAGATTAAAGGATTTTATTATGATCTTTGGCCGACGGAGGAAAAGAAAATGGAGCAACATTACTGCAAACAAATTCTTATAAGAAAACAGTGATGGCACTTCCTCTGCTGATAGGACAAGGGCAAGAAATGGAGTGGACAATAACAGTCTCTCTGCGGCGCAGGAGAATCTTGTTATACATTTTGCAATTTCCCGGCTGGGAAAAAGTAAAACCTCCAGAGGACAGGACATTACCGAGCAATAGCCCGGAAATCCGACACAACACCAGGAGCAAAGATTTGCAAGATTTATCCTGGGAGAATGGACATGGGATATTTCTTTTGACTCATAGAACATCCCACTGCCACAAAGAATATTGGGAACCCAGACTTGGAGGCAGTTCGAGAAGGGAGAGAACTTAGATACATTCTTGAATGCTGCCGAGGCTCTGTTATAGGCTTCATTAATGAACCTACTTAAATTGGGGAGCTATGTGACGGGACAGCCCCAGCAGCATCCGAATGACACAAGTTAAAAAGGAATTAAAGAACCCACAATAATTTTCTATCATTCTCTAAAAGCATAAACGTCCACCAGAAAATGATAGAAATGCAATAAGATTGAAAACAAGAGGAAAATACTTTTTGACCACGCACGCCCCATCATTTCTGTAATGCTAGGTCTGAGAAAGCTTTGATGTACAGATCAAACGCAAAACCCAGACACCACGGCACCAGTCGGCACCAGTCGGCACCAGTCGGCGGGCGCTATCAAAGGTTGAAAACTCACTGTTTTCAGTTGATACATCGCGGAGCCAGTCAGTTGAGATTGACGTGTTAGTTTACAAGCCTGCGGTTGGAATAGACACCTAACACCTTAGTTCAACAGGACCTAACGTGTGAACCAGCCACGGCAGAATGGGAGATAAGAGGGTCAGCCAGACCCGTCTGAAATAATACATGGCAGTGCTACTCAGGGGAAAACCCCGTGTGATCCAAAGACGGCAATTTAATGCAGGCCTAACACCTATCTAAAAGTCCAGACTTTGTGGAGCCGGGACGTCTGTAATTGCCACCACCAAGGAGCAATTAGGACCAGATGCTTAACACCTCTCCGCAATACTACGGGGCAAAGTAGAAACACATGGCTGACACATTCCTGCCAGCAACCGGGAAGGCTGGTGTTACCAGCCTATTGGAATGTAATGACGCAACTGCATTGCCGCCAAAGCAGGTTTCATTGTTTCAGGCGTGGGGGGGGGGGGGGGCATCGGTCAATTTGATTGACACATGAAACTACCCTTCACAGGAAAGGAGGAGGGGTGAAAAGAATTTGGCACTTAATCCATCGGGGTAAATCGTCCTACATGAAAAATAGGTGGAGCTAACAGGAACGTGGACATAGTAATTAGCCAACGTGAAAACTAGCCAGGGTTGAAGAGAATAAAACTACATGCATGGCCAGCAAGACTTCAGACGCAAATTCACAATAGCATTCTTAGGATACCTACTGGAGAAATATTAACATTTCGTTCTGTTGGACTTCTGTACGAAGTCGTATGACAGGATTTCCTAGCTATAACCCAGGTAAGACCATTACTCTGATTAGTTGTCTGCTAGTCTGAAGGCATGTGTAGTTTCTTGTTCTGCATATTCTCCCAAACTTTACACTGGTGGATTTTCTTTGTACTTAATGTTCCAGTTCTAGCTTTACGATTTCACTGAGAACTATTTTCTTCTTTCATTCACCACTTGGTTGTCTGACTTGTTGTATGTGACAATTTGGAGAAATCCATTATCCAAGCTACATGAGTGTGTGGCTTATTCATGTACAGGAGATGCATTTAGATTCATCCTGTATGATGTTAAACATTGGGGAGACTGACTACTTAGGAGAAATTCCTGAGAGCTACCAGTCTCTTGATAGCGTCCAATTTGATTATTTGGACCAACACTTTGAGTGCCTACCAAGATTATGGTGAAACCACTTGGTTTGAGGAATGGCACCAGTTCACCTTGTCTGCATGATGTCTGCATGAGGACAGACATGACTTAGGACATTCAATATCCCAGACAGATTCAGGGAAGGCATTTAATGTTCGACAGGACTGTGCGACCAGCCCTTCCGACAAGACAGTATGAATGAATCAGAAAGGGAAAGAGTAAATGAGGTGAACTTATATGGGAAACACTCCATTACACAAATGTATATGAATATGTATGTTTTGAGCTATAGATGTTCTAAATAGTTTTATTAATATATACATATATATTTATTTATTTAGAACTGATATATGTTTATGTAACATGCCATCATATATATCATCATACCATCATATATTATGACTTGAATGTATGTTTATATGAATGTATAGACATATGTGTTTGAGATGTGTAGACATAGATACTACCCATCTTCGTTCGTTTCATTCCAGATCTCTTAGGAGCAATGGACAGTCAACAACCCATATCAGGAAGTGACTTAGCCTTGTGAGGGACCAATTTGGACTCCTTCAATCTGACAGTGAACTGCGTCTCACTGGGGGAAGCATGACCTATGTGCTTCTGAGCTTTTCAGCCAGATGAGTTACGTATACCATAATATAATCATCATCATCATATGATCATCAATACTAGAAATAATAAACACAGTTGTTGTATTTTAAAACTCAATTTGTCAGTATAATTCTAAATGTTTATAAATGTTTGTGTAGCGTAATCAAGTACACACATTTGTATCATTTAGTGGGGGTTCGCACATATTGTCCAGAAGTGGGAATCTATGTCCGGGAGGTATCTTGCCTATGCAGTCATAAGTAACCAGATTACGTTGCATGTCTTAACTCCTCCTTTCTCACTTCTGGTGATACCAACTACAGCCAAATCTATATAGATATATTCTATCTTCAACGAGCCACTTCTTGGCTGTTTTCTTGAGTATCAGGGACAGTGTCTTAATCAGCATAAAAGACATTTGTTCCACGTTTTCTCTCTGGGACCTGGGTGGTAATAAGTCCCTTCTGACAGAATTAGGGGATCTTAAACTGCATCCAGAACTAAACACCAGTAGAAGAAAATGATGTTGGCTGAGTGGTTGCCCCTCTGGGATCTAACCCCAGCCAGTTGGTGACAGATGGCATATACCACAAGGAAACCCAAGAGATGGCGCATACCTCCATGAAACCCGAGAGATTGAATGGGGGATGTGCCAGTCAGTTGATCTCTCTCTCTCTCTCTCTCTCTCTCTCTCTCTCTCTCTCTCTCTCTCTCTCTCTTTGTGTATGTGTGTGTGTGTGTCTCTCTTTCTCTTTCTCTCTCTGTCTCTCTCTCTCTATCTATCTCTCTCTGTATGTGTGTGTGATTCTCTCTCTCTCTCTCTCTCTCTCTCTCTCTCTCTCTCTCTCTCTCTCTCTCTCTGTGTGTGTGTGCGTGTGTGTCTCAGCTAGAAAGAGAGTGAGAGAGCACAAATCAGTACAGAATACCCAGTAAAGATGTGAAATATAACAAACCCTACACAAACACTATAAAGCAGATATCTCTCTCCACACCAGCTCAGAGCACATGCATGCGTATATTTATCTACTCTGGCCATGAAGCATTGCTGCCAGGGCCGATCACTTACGCCACAGAAGTACATCTAGTAGCTGTGAAGCATTTTGCCGCCCCGGTAACAACTATATATATATATGGGGTTTTCATCAGCATATTCAAATGCTAAATCATTATATTTTAATGTACGTTTAGCAGATACACATAATAATATTCTGTTGCGCATTTGTCACTGAACAATAATTAATTGCTGACTTAGGGACGTAGCCGTATGGGTTAGTGAGCAATTGTCTGCCCACGGCGTGCGGCGTTGACTGGTCCAAACCTTAGAAATGTCATATGAGAATGAAGGGTGGTATAAAAGACACTGGTTACCCCATCTCATACTACCATGTGCATGCATATCATTTTACATCTCTACAGTAACACTTGACATCAAATGACTGTGTATGTGTATGTATTTACATTAAAAAAATCAATTGAGAAGTTTGGCAGTCATCGCCCTATTTCTGCTACATACATCAATGCAACTTACTTTTATTCCAAACAGAGTTCTGATCTTCACACGAAGGGCAAAGGCAGCACACGGTATCAAAGGCATGAACGGAGTCTCGCCCAGTCTTGTGGCCAGCACATAGCGATAGGCTGGCCAGCAGCAGCACATTGTCAGGCCTGTACAGAAGACAAGCACAGTCAGCCTCCGTGAAGTCACACATTCTAATACTGTACAGAAGACAAGCACAGTCAGCCTCCGTGAAGTCACACATTCTAATACTGTACAGAAGACAAGCACAGTCAGCCTCCGTGAAGTCACACATTCTAATACTGTACAGAAGACAAGCACAGTCAGCCTCCGTGAAGTCACACATTCTAATACTGTACAGAAGACAAGCACAGTCAGCCTCCGTGAAGTCACACATTCTAATACTGTACAGAAGACAAGCACAGTCAGCCTCCGTGAAGTCACACATTCTAATACTGTACAGAAGACAAGCACAGTCAGCCTCCGTGAAGTCACACATTCTAATACTGTACAGAAGACAAGCACAGTCAGCCTCCGTGAAGTCACACATTCTAATACTGTACAGAAGACAAGCACAGTCAGCCTCCGTGAAGTCACACATTCTAATACTGTACAGAAGACAAGCACAGTCAGCCTCCGTGAAGTCACACATTCTAATACTGTACAGAAGACAAGCACAGTCAGCCTCCGTGAAGTCACACATTCTAATACTGTACAGAAGACAAGCACAGTCAGCCTCCGTGAAGTCACACATTCTAATACTGTACAGAAGACAAGCACAGTCAGCCTCCGTGAAGTCACACATTCTAATACTGTACAGAAGACAAGCACAGTGAGCCTCCGTGAAGTCACACATTCTAATACTGTACCTACTGTCTGGTAGGTCACTACAACTGTCTGAGTTATCATGTTTGAACCAAACAATGACTGACGTCATCCTCACGTGTGAGTGTTTATAATTGTGTTACACGAGTTTAGAGTGATGGTAACACGATTACTATGAAACCCATTACTGTGGCAGCACCAGACCAGAGTTTCCCAATCTAGGGCCAACAGGACGCGGTGGTTCACGGGTGCAATTGAATGTTGTTCTCGTAGATTAATGGTTGGCCTATACTAATATATATCCATGCCTGTTTGCACACTTTTAAACAGCGTCGTCTCTGGTTTGCTTTGGTCTTTAGTAGCATTGATTGATTGATTGATTGATTGATTGATTGATTGATTGATTGATTGATTGATGTAGGAACCGACATCACAGCATTCTGAGCAT
Source organism: Cepaea hortensis (assembly GCA_963921405.1). Taxonomy (NCBI): domain Eukaryota; kingdom Metazoa; phylum Mollusca; class Gastropoda; order Stylommatophora; family Helicidae; genus Cepaea; species Cepaea hortensis. The sequence continues at coordinate 29,212,475 of OY992896.1, forward strand.
TACCATAAGCGCTCCGTCCCTATCCTCAGAAGCCACCGAAGAGTTCCAATCCCAATAGTACCATTAGCAATCTGATTATATGTGCGTCTCGCCTTTCCTCTAAGCGTCGAGCAACAGCCAGATCCCCTCGTCACTCCTCGCTGTCGCATTCTTGCCAGACCATGGTGATCCATTTGCTCCTCCGAGGTGTACACGTGCTCCCACAAGGCCGCAACCACGTCTGCCTTATCATGCATCAATACTCCACCAAATTTTGCCGAGCCAACCAATCTGGCCACCTGTTCATTCCCCAGCACACCAGCATGCCCCGGAGAAAAGATCCAGACGATGCTTGCCATCCGTCACTTCCGAAGCGAAGCAATCCGCTCGGCACGAAGCTTGCCCAGTCCTCACCCTTCTCAGCATGCTTTCTGAGTCAGTTACAATCACGATGTGTGTGTGTGTGTGTGTGTGTGTGTGTGTGTGTGTGTGTGTGCGCGCGTGCGTGCGCGCGCGCGCCTGCCGTATTCTCCATCCAGCGGAAAGCTGCACTTTGTAGTAGCATTTTGTTATGTCAAGGACTGGGGACAAGACAGGAAACAAACAGGATAAAGGTATTCGAGCTCTGTGTCGAAACTAGGCTTGTCATTTGTAGCATACAGTTTGATAAAAATCCAGGGAAACTCTGATTATTAAATCAGCTGTAGATCTAAGATCAGAAACTAGACTATTGTTATAATGATCGGAGAAATATTTAGAAATAGTGCTACGTGACCAGATGGAAACAGAGGAAGAGGCCAACCACGTAAACGTTGGACGGAGGGAATAGCAGAATCCATGGGAATATCGATACATGAAGCCCATAATCGGGCACTCTCACGATGTTTATACTTCACCTCGACACCACAAGGTACAAGAGGAACATGATGAGATGAGATGAGTGTTACGTGAGCAATACATAAGCACAAACTTTGTATAAACCGGCGACACCACAGTGAGTTGAAATCAATGCAGAGACTTAGATTATATGGAACCAGTGGCGTCACTAGGGGGTTCGGGGGGTGCGGGCCGCACCGGGTGACACCATCAAGGGGTGACACCAAAATAAATAAAAAAAGCAAATTTGACAAAGCAGACATAGCTCTGTCTAGTCGGGTTTCATAACCGTTCATTGTTAATTTTAGAAATTTTAATGTTAAATAACAAAAATTTAACTTTGTCCGAGTTTGTCGAAGTTCTTTATTTATGTTTTACCTGAAGTATAGAAGTTATATTGTTCAATTTGTTTTCTTTCTTATGTCCTTATTAACTTTTTGACTTATTTTACAAACATTACTATATGCGATTATATATGGTACAGGAACACTCGGAAGAAGACCATGGTGAAAGTCTAGAGGGGTGACACCAAGAGTTTACCGCACTGGGTGACACCAACCCCAGTGACGCCACTGTATGGAACCAACTAGGAGTCAAATACATTAATAGATAAACCAGATGACCAACAAGTCAAGAAAGGTCTGGGCATTTGTATCAAAGATGAGGAATGAATGATCATACCTGATGACAATGATACATTGAAAATGTGGACACAATGTGTAAAATAATTATTTGGGGGTGTAAAATAATTATTTGGGGGTGTCACGATTTCGGTCAAATCAGCTGTGCTTCGTACGAGGAATCTCCATAGTACGTGAGTACTCATTAGGGAGTTCCCCAGTTATTTATAACTCGGGGGAAGTCGGCTGATTTGCATAACTTAGAATGATCGAGAAGCTGGAAGTTTTGAGACAGAAATGTCGAAACGGGCACTAGTTTCGTCCCGTGAGTGAACTAGACTTGTTCACTAGACGGGAGAAAGCATGATTCACACTGTGAGTGAAGTAATTCGTGCGACATTACTTTACCGGGCGTGTAGAGTACTCCTCACAACCGGAACAAGGCATTTGGCCATCATTTCGATCTGATTTCTCCACGGGAGCAGAGCTCCAGAAATTAAAGCCAATATTGTCAAGCTTGAGGATTTGGAGCCACAGACAGAAACATAGGCTAACTTGGTGTTTGGTTCATGGTTCAGGTAATACCTCTGTACATATTTATATTGTGTAATACAGCAAAACAGTGCAATTGTAAGGCATCTCATTAGCTATGCGAATACGTAATGAACTTGGCGATCGATAACTGACAGGCCGTGTCGCTGTCGCTCGTGTGTTTACCTTTGCGTTTTCCGCTTGAGATGTGTAACAGCGTAGCTTAAACATTGGATTACTTGTAAGTCCATTAGTGTGGCAACTACACTGTAGCTACTAATTATATTGCGAATGATGAAATCTTGCTTTTATTAGTTAAGTTACAATTGGGATGTAATGTTTACTGCTATCTGGTATAACCGGTTGAAGCCAAGTTAGATTAGTCAGTTGTTACTGTGACCAGTGCGTAGTGATTCTGTGGTTAGGCTGATGTAGGCGGAATTCAGACAGTGCTGTGGCAAGAACAAGTGTGATTCGTCGATGAAACAGAGCATGTAGTTCTAGGCGCTAGGAGATGATGCAGCTATTTTCTGATTGATAAATAGTGGTGGTGTCATTCATGTGAAGTGTTTAGATGATGTAAGTAGAGACCATGTGCTATGATGACGTATATAGTGTACTTTGTGGCATATATATATTGTAATTAAGTGCGTTATATAACTGAGCGACTTGTCGACGTTCGATGCGGTCCGACGCGAGATACCTATTTGCTATCGTCGCGATTGTGGGGAAGCCGGTCTAGGGTCTACTCTACACTGTATTATGCCTTTTTCTTTATGATCGTGAGTACGGGAGTGCTTGTGTGATTGATGGAAGAGAAGGTGTATGGCTGTTGAATGAGACTCGGAGATGTGTGGGATATGGGATGCAAGGCAAGTATAATATGTATATAACTGGCACACCAGGCCAGTTGTGATACTCGGTCACCACCCAAGGCTAATCTGCTTGGGGGACCAGAACAGGCAAGTACATCTTGAACATGTGGTGCGGCAGAACATGTTTAGAAAAAAGGAACTTCTCGCCTCTATCATCAGAGGTGGATCATGAAGTATTTCACTATTAGTTGGGAAGGCATCCACTAGCGAAATGGATTGATTGCTTGTACATTGGTTTGGTTTATTGTTTATTCATTAATTTAGGAGTAATTAATTGATAACACTATGTATCTGTTCAATGATGGGGAGTGGTCTAGTTTTCTATTAGTGTAAATAGAGACAGTTCTTCACACAACCACCAAAGACAAGAGTAAGATAGGAGTATGAGAATGCAGTAAGATCAGACTCGAACTTTTCGGAACTGCATCTTCCGACGGGCTGATCCAGATGCCATCTGACATTGGATGTCTAAACATGCTTCCACTAGGTCTAGAGATGATTCCCTAATTAGGCATAGCCTAATTCGTTATGCTGTAGGTAATTTTAAAGTGGATGATAGCATGTGGATCCGTGTTGGTACCGAATGCTCTCACCCCCTACTCTTTCCTTTCAGGTGTTGCCTGTGTTGTTCAGGAATTCTACAATAAAGCGATGTTGTATAGAAAGTCTACACTGAACCTGTGTAGTATATGAATTCTACCATGAACCTCTATGGGAGATGAATTCTACAATGAAGGTGTGGTATATGAATGCTACAGTTCTTCACACAACCACCAAAGACAAGAGTAAGATAGGAGTATGAGAATGCAGTAAGATCAGACTCGAACTTTTCGGAACTGCATCTTCCGACGGGCTGATCCAGATGCCATCTGACATTGGATGTCTAAACATGCTTCCACTAGGTCTAGAGATGATTCCCTAATTAGGCATAGCCTAATTCGTTATGCTGTAGGTAATTTTAAAGTGGATGATAGCATGTGGATCCGTGTTGGTACCGAATGCTCTCACCCCCTACTCTTTCCTTTCAGGTGTTGCCTGTGTTGTTCAGGAATTCTACAATAAAGCGATGTTGTATAGAAAGTCTACACTGAACCTGTGTAGTATATGAATTCTACCATGGACCTCTATGGGAGATGAATTCTACAATGAAGGTGTGGTATATGAATGCTACAGTGAACCTGTGTTGTGATATGAATTCTTCAATGAAGCTGAGATTCCAATGGGAGAATTTGAGAATTTGCTCACTCCACGTGACAACCCAAGGTGGGGTAAGGTCATAGCTCTGGGAGCACTTCAGCTTGAACATCATTATTGAACGACACCGAATCTTATACAATATACCACTAGAACGATTTATGATTTCCACAGTGATACGTCCTCATCAGAGCATACAGACACTCACACTGTTATTATGCTATACCATTGTTCTGAACCAGACTCAGATGGAGTCCAATCAATCCTGAGTTCCAGTCATATCTGCAGTTAGTCGTCTACCAGAGAGTAGAATCTCACACAGGACACATATTAGACTTTATCCTGAGTGATCTCTTATAGTCTTGTTGTGGAGAATCTACGTCACCCAACCAGAGGTGAAGCATCACTTGGTCATAATTAGGGAATGTTGCAAGACTCTATTTCCAGCTAATGTCCAGGTGCATCGGGGGATACCTCATGGTAGAGGGTCTCCTATCCAGACTGTGTAGGCAGAGCAGTAATAGAGACAATAGGTATTGACAATTCTCGCATTTGTGAAGGTGTGCTCTTAGTCCAGTCATCGAAGGTCCTGGTGGCGAAATCCCATTATATGATCACCGGTTGCTTGCGGCAGAAAAGTCCACAAGTGTTCCAGACAGCAGTGCTGGGAAAGAGCCGGGTGAGTCTATTAGACCGACTCGACGGAAACACCCTTCAAATCTTCTGCTACCCCTCATGATGACCCAGGAATCATCTTTGACTCTGTCTCTAACCTTTTCTCTATATTGTATATAGATCTTCTCCTATCAGGACGTTCCTTTCAGACCTGTGTCTATAGTGTGCATTAAATTGTTGAATTGTTGACATGTCTTCTATACAGTTATTAGGTGTGATCTTGGACGAGGCGTGAGAGTTTAAAGTTCCAAGGTAGAGGGTAGATAATAGAGGTTTAGGATCTGGGCGGGGCCTGTATACTAATAACACTTGTCAACTTGCAGAGGGGGTCAACAATAGTAGTATCAGTGTATCTACCTGCCCAACCCCTGAGGTTAGTATACACTTGAGTGACTGGGATACCTCGGGGCTTGTGTTCATTCACAACAACCGACGCCATCCTGTTACAGGGGGTAACCGACACATGCCAGTGATGAAGACTGTAGATGCCTCACGCAATGACAACTATGAATGGAAGAAAGGCGGAGATAAAATACAAATAGAAACAATCATAATTTTGGATTAAATCAAACAGCTGAGTGGACTGACTGACTGGCACCTTGCCGTTTTGACAGATGATAGTTTGTTATATGGTGCTTCAAACAAGGCATAATAACTGCATATAACTGCAACTCATGGCGGTAGCAATCTACAAGGACTTAAACCCGTAACTGCTAAGACTCACTTTGATTCCGACACCGGTTAAGACCAGGAATAGAGTTATACCTCTCCATCGCAAAATGCATGGGCTGAATTGTAGAGACCATGTGTTGCCCATGTAACATGATCCTTATCTCAGCATGCCTAGTTTACTTCAGAGGAAAGGTAATACCAAAGGTCTGGAACAAGACAAGCTCAGAAGCTGCCGGATTAGCAAAGCAATGATCTAACTGTCCGCCTTTCGGAGCTCCGATCCTAGACCAGTTGCCAACCAAGGCATAAGGCCTGGTCTGCCTTGCCATGAGATTTAATCATTAGGTAGCATTTCCTCGCCCTAGGGCCCCCTCCCAATTGCGCTCCTCTACCCAAAGCAGTTGCCACAATGTGGGATGTCGGGTTTGGTGAGCGCCGCCCGACGTTCGGTGCTAACAGAAAGCAGGTAGTACCGCCTACTGTTATACGGAAGCTCAGTCATATCTGACTGTGACCTGACTTTGATCTGACTATGATTAGCAATAAACACAGTATCAAACCAACTGTGACAATTTTGCAGTGAATGGAAAGACACTTGAACACTTCAATAGTTTTCTTACTTAGGACAATCAAAACACAGATAATGACAGGTGTGCGAGATGTTCTTACTTAGGACAATGAATAACACATGATGACAGATGTGAGAGAAAGAAGATAGAAATAAGAAAGATAATTGGAATGGCCAAAGCTACATTCAAGAATATTAAACAGTTGCTCAAATCTCAGTAACTTAGTGACTAGACTCGCGTCTGCTGACACGGTGGTGGGGGGTTCAATCCACAGTTGGGCGAATTCAGATTTTTATAAATTGACCTGGGCTCCCAGGTCGACCCAGTGGTACATTGGGAAGCAAAGGCTACCGCCGTGATACTAAGCACAAGACCTACCGAGTACCGATTGGTCTATACAAGTCTGGGGCTAGAACCATGTGATGGATATTCCCGAAGGCGTGTAGAGGAGTCGTAGACGTGTTGTGTTGTATACAGGTTCAGTTAGCGGATCGCAGGTTCACACTGAGCATTTACAGGAGTCGTGGACTTGTTGTGTTGTAGACTGGTTCAGTTAGCGGGGTCGCAGGTTCACACTGAGCGTGTACAGGAGTCGTGGACTTGTGTTGTATACAGGTTCAGTTAGCAGGGTCGCAGGTTCACACTGAGCATTTACAGGAGTCGTGGACTTGTGTTGTATACAGGTTTAGTTAGCGGGTCGCAGGTTCACATTGAGCATGTACAGGAGTCACAGACGTGTTGTGTTGTAGACTGGTTCAGTTAGCAGGGCCGCAGGTTCACACTGAGCGTGATCCAGTGTTACATTGATTCTACATTAGTATTATTATGTGGTGATCAACATAGATGGTAAAGATCACACACTAGTCAGGAACATACACTGGAAGAAAGAGTCTGCTACCAGATATCACGGAGAACCAAAATTATTTCAGAGCAATTGAAACGGGAGTTAGACAAGGGTGTGATTTAGTGTCTGATCTTATCAACACTTACAGTCAAACAAATCTCAAACATCAAAAACCAACATGACTATCCACCTGACGTCTCTTAGACCTGACTATCTGTCCGTCTTGTCTTAGACCTGACTGTCTGTAACATGTGTTATCCCTACTTGTGTTCTTAGTTTATCATTTGCACATCTATAGTTTCTTCTTTTTTTCTAGATACTTGTAGGACTGTCCATGTCTGACATTGGTAAAACAGTGTTCCGACGAACAAAGCATCCATCAGCTTCTTTTCTTGTCTTTTTTAATGCCTGTTGACATTTGGATATTTTAGAATAGGTATTATTTGATCATTCATATTGTTTTCTTCCTATTCTATTGGTTTGCTCATTGTGTGCATGGCAATCCAGCGCAGATCTATGGTTATCCCATTTTGTTACACGCAGTCCACAGCCCATCTATTTTTGGCTTTACATACATTATGTCATTTTCTGAACTCCTGAGTCATAGTCACTTGTTATATAAATCAGCTATACCCCAGTTATTACTCTCACACTCTCTGATACATGATTATATTATAGTTATTATTTTAGCTCTTTACTATTCAGGCAACGTACGTTGCTAGGCTGATGACACCGTTGCTAGGCTGATGACACCGGCGTTACAGCGGGTTCATTTGGACTTCATCATTGACTTCCGATTCAGACAGCCATGACAAACTGCTGAACGTCAGATTGTCTAGAAAATCAACCTGGGGTTGGATGTCCGGCAAAGACGTGCAATTGTTTGTCATATCATGGAAACTGATCGCTGTCATTGTTACAGGACTGTTTGTAAGATTATGGAAACTGATCGCTGCCATTGTTACAGGATTGATTTCTGTAGATGGGGGATAGTATCCTGCAGTCTGCCCAGGATGGGAGGCTTAGTAGTTTGTAAATATCACCATATTAGCATTGACTGTCGGACCTCGGAGTGTTGAGAACGTCTCTACACAACTCGGTGTTGTGTGACAAGATTAAATCTGTAGACGGACTGCGCGGCATTTTGTCATTTATGAATACTTGTTGTGCAGCAATTATTTTGTTATTAGTCGGCATGGCACTTGATAATGTTTATGATTAATATCTATATATGGATTACTGTATATAGCAACCGCTTTGAACAGAAACCGCTAATGTTACATACACCTGGGATACTTCGTCTTCTTCGTAAACGTCCAGACATCAACACAAATATATCCACAGAAAGCAGTTTGTTGACATCTCCAGAGTATGTTTCAAACTGAGCGGATATATGGCACAGTAATTTTCTCTGCTCCGTATAATTTGGACATTCCTGCAACGAATGTTTAGCTGTCATGTTACCCGTTTCACAGTTATATTTATCAGTATCGCCTGATCTTTAGTTCACCTAGATTTGAGCCTATTGTGTTACGTGTAGAGTCTGCAGATTGGGCTAAGTTGGTAGTATGCATCATCTTTCTAGTGGCCTGTGTGTTCTCTATTCCACTTTGTTCTATAACTGCTATACATCTTTTGGCCTCATCGTAGATTATGTCTATTGCAGGCTGAATTAGCCTTCCAACTTCCATTTCCAATGTATCAGCCTTGTCATTTCCGGGTATGTTGCAATATGAGAAGATCCATTGTGTGACAACTGTTTTATTTCTGTTGTCACACATGCAATGCTGCCTTATAGGTGGCTAGTTCTACACTGTTTCTGCTCTTCAGCTTGGAAACAATTGACTTCTCATTTGTGAAGAGAGCTATTTGTTGCTCTCTTGTTTCTCTGCTGACAGCATTTTTGCTGTAGTTTATACAAGGCTTCCACTTCATCTTTCAACTGACTTGAGAACCTCCCAGTTGCCACTGACAGTCTTTTCTTTGCTCCGTGATTTAGATTCAGGATAATCCCTCCTCCTCCCCACTTTTATGCTGAGTATTGTTGCTGATCCGTCTTTCTATGTATGGGCCCAGGTGCTGCTTCGGTAATACTTTTTCTATAAAGTTTAGGTCTTCTATTCTTCTTTCTGTTTCGTTCTGTGTGATCTTTTTCTCAATACCATGAGTGTTTTCACCATCTCAGGCAGGCGCTGTTGTCTACAAGTTGGGAACCCGTGTTTATTGTTAATGGGTTTTGTTGTTGATGTATCGAGTATAGGATCTGTTCTAATATTTATTTTTGCAGATTCTGCAAATTATTTACTCTTTAGTCTTTCCCTTTTAAAATAAAAAAAAAACGTCCGATACCTAGGTGGGTATTTCAGTCTTTAAAATGATTCTGCCATTTTATAGGTTCTGCTATCTCTTTCATCGTGCGTAGGTTGTAGACATGCGATTTTCGTCGGTTTGTTAATATACGTTGTTGTCATGCCTATATGATCCGTATCCCTTGATTTTGGACTTGACATTTTTTGCTTTGCTTTTATTCGATGTGTCCTCCACGTCTGCAGACTATCAAAGATAACAAGGTAGTTTAGATGTTCCTTCTGAAACAGTATTTTACCGCTCAATAATAGCTTAGTTCGTTGTCATTTATTTGAGAGGGAGAAGACTGCATGTTGTTTTCTCCTCACTGATCTTCACTAGCCATGTCTAGCTCTAACTGGCTTTGCTCCATTCTATTGATAGCTGTATGCATTTTTTTTTCATAATCGAGTACTCGTACTGGTCGGTAGAAACTTGGTTTTGCGAGGGCTTGTCCTGTCTTTGGGGGTCAGTATTAGTATAGCTTCTTTCCGTGTCTGTGTGACTATTCCTCTCTTCCAGCTTTACATGATTCCACCAGGGATACAGAGAGCTAAGTATCTTAAAGTGAAACATCATTAAGCAACATAAAGGTACAATGTGCAGTGCTAAGACTGTTGAAATAACTACGAAATGAACAATTATATGTTAGCTAACAGAACAATCATGGACACTGACAAGCTACAAAATAGAAATATAACTAACATGGTCTGCCTTCTCCCGAGAACTGGCACAGTGAAGTGGACCAGTCGCGCTCGCTATGGGCGTCGTTGAAAGGCGAATGGAACGACTTCTCTGCCGTCCTCCTGGGGCTGGGCCTGGGCTGGTTGGCTATGACCAGGGACTTGTCTGTGTCATCCAGCACGGACAGCTCAATGCCCGTGGCTAGACTGTCGTTGGTCAAGTCATCTGCGCATGCCTCAGTGGAAATGGAGCCCCGCAAGACAAGTTTGCTATCACTCTCTGTGGAAGAGTGCAGTCAAAAGTCTTTAGGCGCGGTTTTATTGTATTCAAACAAAACAGAAGACACATTCGTCAGTTTCACAAAGATGAAGTTTATCTTACTGGAGAGTGAATTTACACTGCTGCAAATGTTTTACACTGCTGCAAATGTTTTACACTGCTGCAAATGTTTTACACTGTTGCAAGTGTTTTACACTGTTGCAAATGTTTTACACTGCTGCAAATGTTTTACACTGTTGCAAGTGTTTTACACTGCTGCAAATGTTTTACACTGTTGCAAGTGTTTTACACTGTTGCAAGTGTTTTACACTGTTGCAATGCTTACTAGCCGGTCTCTCTGGCCGAGGGGTTACACCACTTTCTCCGTAATCCCGTTTATCACGCAGTCTCGTAGCGGGCGAGAACTGGGAGCGGTTCGTCTCCCGCTGGTGACTTGCGGGATAACTTAGCCGGCCGCTCAGAAAGCAATGGCAAACTACTGAGCGTAATCTTGCCAAGAAATCAACAGACAGCTGAAAGATGCTGCTGTTGGCAGCGATGTCCTGTAAAAGGATATGCGAATTTTAAAAAAAAATGTTTACTAAGCTAAAAGCGAGCTATTGTCTGTCTCTTGAGCATGTGTTGTAAGGAGTTGTGGGTGTGGTTGAAGGAGACCACCACATTCAGTTCCCCAAGAATGAGCTGTGTCCAGTGACAGAGCTAGATTTATAATAGAGTGATATAACAAGACACGTGTTATCAGTTCTAATCAGTGAGACACTACAACTACAATTATCAACGTACTATCTGATTTATTCTTAAAATACCAATCTTATTCAAATATGACTGCGCTGGGTACAACCTGCTTTCTGTTAGCGCCCAGTGTTGGGCGGCGCTCACTAAACCCGACATCCCACATTGTGCCAACGGCTTCGGGCGGAAGAGGGCAATTGGGAGGGCATAAACCTGAACGTAGTGCGAGAAAACCTACCGACTAAATGTATTGGCTGGGCAGACCAAGCCCTAAGCCTTGGTCGGCAACAGCCGGACAGTTAGAGTATTGCATTGCTGATACGACAGCTTCTGCAGCTTGTCTTGTTCCAGATGTATCAGTGTTACATGTTCTCTCCTCTGGAGCAAACTAGACAGACCAAGAGAGAGAGAGGTCAGACTGCATGGGCAACATATAGTCTCTAAATTCAGCCCGGGCTTTGTGGAAACAAGAAGCCTCAACAAAAATAATTCTGTCAAATATGAAGAAATTCACAGACAAGTCAGAACATTATGTAAGGAGGAAAAAGAAGCATGGCTTGAGGAAAAGTGCTTAGAAATTGAAAGCCAACACAACAGTCAAAATACTAAATTAGTGCACAAAAGAATTCAGGAACTTACTAATAAGTACATCAACAAGGTGTCTAAAAACTGAAGATGGCAAAATCATAATAGAAAAAGACCAGATTCTACAGGTATGGACAGATTATGTGAAACACCTTTATGATGATAACAGAGCCGAACAGTATGATATTAGATTTAATAATGAAGGACCGCCAATTTTGGAGATGGAGGTTCGAAATGTTCTTAAGCATATGAAAGCTGGCAAGGCCCCCGGTGCAGATAACATCACATCAGAAATGATTAAAGCTTTAGAAGAATTTGGACTAGATCAAGTCACCAGACTGCTGAACACATTATATGATACTGGAGATATACCTCCTGAATTATGTAACTCTATATTTATTGCAATCCCAAAGAAATCAGGAACCTTGGAATGTGATCAACATAGAACAATTAGTATAATGAGTCACATCACAAAGATTTTGCTAAGAATAATCATGCAAAGAATGAGGAAGAAGATACAACCTGAAATAGGGGAAGAACAATGCGGGTTTGTAGAAAGAAAGGGTACAGTAAATGCTGTGTATATGCTGCGAACAGTTATTGAACGTGCTATAGAAGTAAACAAGGATATACATCTTTGCTTTATTGACTATACAAAGGCTTTTGATAGCATTAGACATGTCAGCATGGTGGATATGCTTGCAGATCTACAAATTGATGGGAAAGACATTAGACTTATAAAAAACATATATTGGAAACAACAAGCTGCAATAAGGATTGATAATGAAGTGGAACAGTATCAGTCAATTAAGAGAGGTGTTAGGCAGGGATGTGTGATGTCTCCAGATCTTTTTTCCCTGTACAGTGAAAATATTTTCAGAAATGTAGAGGATATAAATGGAATCAGCATTGGAGGACGAAACATCAATAACATTAGATATGCAGATGATACGGTATTAATTGCAGACAATGCGCAGGACCTGCAACAATTAGTAGATGCGGTTGTTGTACACAGTGAGCAACTGGGGTTAGAATTAAATTGTAAAAAGACTCAAGTTATGGTCGTCAGTAGGAAGGAAGAAGTGCCACAATGTAATATACAAGTAAATGGAAATATTCTTCAACAAGTGAATCGGTACAATTATCTTGGAACAGTTATAACATCTGATGGGAGATGCCTTGAAGAGATTAGAACAAGAATCGCCATGGCGAAAGTAGCCTTTAGCAAGATGAAAAACATTCTGACCAATAAAAAGATGTCAATTGAAACGAGAAAGAGAGTGTTGAGGGGATACATAGAGCCTGTTTTGTATAGATGTAAAACTTGGACAATGAGCAGTCAAGCTGAAAAGCATCTGATGGCTGCAGAAATGTGGTTTCTGAGGAAAATGCAAAGAATACCATGGACAGACAGAAAAACCAATGACCAAGTACTACAGGAGACAAATGAACATCGTAAACTGATTAGAGAAATTAGACGTAGACAGTCAAACTTTTTTGGACATGTTATGAGAAGAAATGGATTGGAGAACTTAGTGACAACTGGCAAGATCGAGGGGAACAGACCAAGAGGAAGACCGAGAGGAAAATACCTGGATGGCTTGGCCACATGGCATGGACGAGACAGGAACACTGAGCTGATCCACGACACTGGTGATCGAGTGAAATGGCGAGTCATGACCGCCCACGCTTTCCGGCATGGCACATGATTGATTGATTGATTGATTTGTGCTATGGAACTCCATTTAACAAACTATCCTCTATCAAGACGGCAAGGTGTCAATCAAAATAACAAGAATCTGCCAATTTACTTGTTCATGTTTGTATTTCCTGTACAGTGAACTAACCCACTCCAGTATGGGAGCAGCGATAGCGCAGTGGTTAGCAACCTTGACTGATGACCCAGTTGTTATGTGTTCGAATCCCCCATCGAGTACGGATTTGTTTTAAACCTCGGACTTCCAGGCAGGCCTAACCTAAAATAGGTACCCGAAAATATAATGGGAAGAAAAGGTGCCCAGAGTGATACTGTCCACAACAGTTATCACGTGACGATTGGTCTATAAAATATTAAATAAAAGAGTCCTTCAGTTGAATTAAACTCTCCTACACTGCACTCTGTTGTCCAGTCATACCCCAACACTGCACTCTGATGTCATGACCAGTCATGCTCTAACACTGCACTCTGTTGTCCAGTCATACTCCAACACTGCACTCTGTTGTCCAGTCATACCTTAACACTGCACTCTGTTGTCCAATCATACCCCAACACTGCACTCTGTTGTCCAATCATACCCCAACACTGCACTCTGTTGTCCAAGTCCAATCATACCCCAACACTGCACTCTGTTGTCCAATCATACCCCAACACTGCACTCTGTTGTCCAATTATACCCCAAAACTGCACTCTGTTGTCCAGTCATACCTTAACACTGCACTCTGTTGTCCAGTCATACCTTAACACTGCACTCTGTTGTCCAATTATACCCCAAAACTGCACTCTGTTGTCTAATCATACCTTAACACTGCACTCTGTTGTCCAGTCATACCTTAACACTGCACTCTGTTGTCCAATTATACCCCAACACTGCACTCTGTTGTCTAATCATACCTTAACACTGCACTCTGTTGTCTAATCATACCTTAACACTGCACTCAGTTGTCCAATCATACCTTAACACTGCACTCTGTTGTCTAATAATACCCCAACACTGCACTCTGTTGTCCAATCATACCCCAACACTGCACTCTGTTGTCTAATCATACCTTAACACTTAACTCTGTTGTCCAATCATACCTTAACACTGCACTCTGTTGTCCAATCATACCTTAACACAGCTCTCTGTTATCTAATTATACCCCAACACTGCACTCTGTTGTCCAATCATACCTTAACACTGCACTCTGTTGTCCAATCATACCTTAGCATTGCACTCTGTTGTTCAATCATACCTTAACACTGCACTCTGTTGTCCAATCATAACTTAACACTGCACTCTGTTGTCCAATCATACCTTAACACTGCACACTGGTGTCCAATCATATCCCAACACTGCACTCTGTTGTCAAGTCATACCCAAACACTGCACTTTGTTGTCAAGTCATACCCCAACACTGCACTCTGTTGTCCAATCATACCTTAACACTGCACTCTGTTGTCCAATCATACCTTAGCATTGCACTCTGTTGTCCAATTATACCCCAACACTGCACTCTGTTGTCCAATTATACCCCAACACTGCACTCTGTTGTCTAATCATACCTTAACACTGCACTCTGTTGTCCAATCATACCTTAACACTGCACTCTGTTGTCTAATAATACCCCAACACTGCACTCTGTTGTCCAATCATACCACAACACTGCACTCTGTTGTCCAATCATACCCTAACACTGCACTCTGTTTTCCAATCATACCCTAACACTGCACTCTGTTTTCCAATCATACCTTAACACTGCACTCTGTTGTCCAATCATACCTTAACACTGCACTCTTTTGTCTAATCATACCCCAACACTGCACTCTGTTGTCCATGTCACGGAAAAAACTGCAGTTTAATGATTCCTTGATAACTTACATATTAAAATACAAGGAAGGAGAAGGGTTAACAATCGTGTACTTCATTCTGAGAGGAGGACGAATAAAAGATCATTGACCGACCCAGATATGAAAATAGGATACACTTGTGCGCAGAGTCATTGCCTGACGATCGGAACGGACACGGAGATAAGGGACGATCGCGCTGGGGACACACAACCGGAGAAAACGATCATCGAGGGAAGTTGCTTTGAAGTATTCGCTTACGGGGAAACTCAGGGACCAGCGTAACAATGGAGGACACGAACAACTAATCACTACGGGATTTCTCCGCTGTTTGATGGGCAGGATACGGCAAATTTGATGGTAGATCAAACAATCACCGGTGGATTGGACACTTGTTATAAATAAGTAGCAACTGGAGTTGCTAGTTAGTGTGTGTTCCAAACTGGGCTGAATGAGATATGCTCCTGAGGGGGGAAAGAAAGACACGTCCCTAATGGTTTAAAGAAGAGGGGATATTAGTGTGTTATTCGCTAGTGTATTTCGATTCCAGGAACATAAGTGCATATATATAAGGTAACACTAATATTAGAGTAATATTAGCATAGGGAAATATGTGGTTGTGCGTAGGGTTTACTATTGCTTTCTATTTAGTGAATAGTTTATACTTTAGTGAATTCTGCTGTTTATGTCAGAGTATTCTTTCGGAGGCTGTTTCATTACGGCTGGATAAAGACAATCACATAGACAGTGATATGAGGCAGACTTAAATCACCTGATTTAATGTTTATTACCCAGGTTCTACTACACAGCCTGACCTATCAAAGAAGATAAACCAGTACATCTCTTGTACAGAGAAAGCAGTGTGGATAATAAAGGAAAGACCTTTTAATTTAATCAGGCACTTCACAGGTGCAGTGAAAGTATGTCACTATAGCAAATGCAAAGTGGGTGACTTAACGAATGTCAAAAAAACAGGTTTTGGTGAACCTTAGAGAAAGAACTTTATTCAAGCATAGAAAATAGGATAAAACATTGTCATTGAGTACTCACCTAAACGAAACAGGGAAGAACCCTAGATCAGTGTACCTATATTCAGAAAACGGTTAAATAACTGTGGACAGGTGTGAGGTGTTTTCACTGATGGATTATAACAACATAAAACGGAAAACTCTGTCTACGGAAAGGACTTACCGTGATCACATTACTGTACGGTGTTACTGTGGTGAACAATTGTTTGGTTTTTCAAGAATTGGATTAAGTCAAGACTCAAGCTGAACGGATCATACCGGGTGAGAACGTTCTAATTCTGTGTTTGATGTCTGATGTTTTGGCCTTTTGAATATGCCGGAGAAGATTACGAAGACTAACATCTAAAAGTCCTATCTTGCAGTCACCTTAGCAGACACTACCAACTACAGATACACATTCAATACATACAACTGACATAGTTTTCAACAATAAACAGGTTATTCATTGTTGGAGGAAACTGTTGTCAGGGTATGTTATGAAGGAGAGAGAGAGTGAAAGAAATAGATATATGGAAGGGAAGACAGAAGGGAGGAGTGTAGACAGAAGTCAGTCAATAATCCCAACAGAGAATAAAGTTGAAGATGTGCTTGTTGATTCCACATTCCTCCCGGGTAAACAAGTGACATAATTGGTGGAGCGAGCGGGGTACTTACATAATACCCATATGACCTGGAGGCATAACAGGGCATATGCATAGAGGGGTACCTGCATATTGGCACAGGCATAGCGGAGTACCTGCATGTTGGGACATACTGATTGGAATAAATATAAGTATACATTGATGACTTTTAATGGAAGGACGTCCATTGGATATATGGTGCCATTACATTTATGGTAGAAACATTTCATTAATGCTGGTGACTTTACAGTGAGAAAGTTCCAGACAGGGTGAATGTGGATAGGTGGTAAGACACATTACATACCTAGTCACACGGTCACACGTCTACATAAGTCTTTATCCTATATCTCCTCTTGTGGATGAGAGAGTGGTTGCGATGTACTGTGTGGTGTTGTAGATTTATAATATTAGATAGACATAGATAAATGATATAGGTTCTAGGTAGATTATCTGTTTATAGGAAGGACTTCTTTATTGCTTGAGGTGTCTGTACTCTATTTGCGGACTTACATTCTTAACTATGGCAACTCCTAAAGTAACTACAGCAGAACTAAGGGCCAACGGGGAGGAAATTGGTTTAGCTGGCTCGGAACTAACTGATTACATCCAGGAAAGAGAGCGAGAGATTCGTCAAGCGGAAAGAGAAGATCGAAAGGCCGAGTTGGAAGTGAGAAGAATAGAGGTGGAGACCAAACGAATGGAAATGGAACAAGAGGCCAAGAAACTGGAACAGGAGACCAAGCGACTGGAAATGGAACAAGAGGCCAAGAAACTGGAACAGGAGACCAAGCGACTGGAAATGGAACAAGAGGCCAAGAAACTGGACCAGGAGACCAAGAAACCGGAAATGGAACAGACTGCCAGGAGACAAGAAATGGAACATGAATACCGCTTGAAAGAGTTAGAACTCAAGACGCAAACTAAGGGTGAAATAGATGCAGCAGAAGGAAGCTCATCTTCACCTGGGGCAACCCACATGATTGGACAGGGTTACCATGCCATGAAGTTTCCCTTGGCGGTCTTTGATGAAAGTAAAGAGAAGATATACCAGTTTTTGGATCGGTTCGAGGCTATGGCAGTCGCTATGGGACTGGATAGAAGCCGATGGGCTCTTAAATTATCCCAGGCTTTACGTGGTTCAGGGTACGAGGTCTACACACGCCTACCACCAGGACATGAAAATCAGTACGAGGAATTGAAAGCCGCTTTGATGAAACATTATGAAGTCACAACACAAACGTATCGGAAGAAGTTTAGATCGTCTAGACGAGAGCCGGTAGAGCTATTCACCGCCTACAGTCTAAGGCTTAAATCCTATCTCCAGAAATGGATGGACTTGGCAGAATTCAAGAGGGATTATGAGAGTCTCGAAGAGATGATGGTGGTCGACCAGATGCGAAAGCAAATGTCGAAACCTCTCAGAACCTTCTTGGGAGAACAAGGGGCGGAACGGATTGATGTTGTGAATAAGCTGGCGGAACGATTCGTAGAGGTACATGGGGAGACTGAGGAACTAAGTACACAAACCAAAGGTCAGGAGAAACAAGAGAAAAAGAAATCTAAAAACTGGGAAGGAGAAAAAGTGGAACCTTATATAAAGGCGACAGAGGAGAGTTCAAAGAAGGTGAAGGAAGGAAACAAGAACACCTTGAATTCTCCAGCGAAACGACAGTGGTCTGAGAAGTGGTGTTCATTCTGCAAAGTGCCCTCTCATAACACGAAGGACTGCAGATCGAAACCTAAAAGTTCTTACTTCGCAGCATGCAAAGTGATTCCTACGACGGTGATCACAGACAAGGCTGAGGTCGGCGAAGGAGCTAGGAACAAAAAGGACACACGGAAACCTAGGAAGGGAACATGGTGCAAACACTGCCAGTCGACAACACATAATACTGTGGACTGCAGATGCAAGGCAGAAGACGCCAATTGCATAACCAACCTCGAGGAATCAAAAGAGGAAGGCAAGGAAACGGTCAAGGAGATGAAAGACACTCAGGACCAAGAGAGACCACCTGTGGTGGAACTGATTGAAGTAAATGGCCAACAGGTTGCTTGTCTCTACGATACAGGTTTGGATGGGGAAGCTGTGATAGACGCCAGCTTGGTACGCCCAGACCAACTTACAGGGGAGACCATAGAGATACAGCCGGCAATGAGGAGTGCTGTTACCATGACGCTGCCAATCGCCAAGGTGGAGATTAAATCCAGGTACGTCACGGGCATTATTCCAGCTGCTGTATTATCTGACTCCTTATTTCCCATGATCATTGGCACGAAATATGTCTTTTTGGGGATGCCCAAACAGCCAGCCCACAAGGGAACAGTAGTCAGTGGATCTCAAGGGAAGGAAAAAGAGGCAGAGACACTATGCGACAACTCAGGGATGGGAGAATTGCATACTGCCCAGAGGAAGGATACTACGTTGCGTCCTTGCTACAGGAACCTGCAAAGAAGTGCTGAGCCACCAGAACGGGGCCAGTACTTTCTGAAGAATCGACTACTCTATCGGAGAACTGGGAGGGGAGATAACCTGCACGAGCAGTGGGTGGTTCCAGAGACCCACCGTCCTCACATTCTTCAGAGTGGACACATCATAGGCGAGAATCGACATATAGGTGTCCGAGAGACCTTGCAGCAAATTTCAGGCCATTATTGCTGGCCAGGAATGACCGGAGATGTACGCCGGTGGTTGAAGTCTTGTTCGGAGTGCCAGAACGCACCACCCAACAAGCCGATTAAGAGGAAACTAGCTCTTAAAGTGGAAGACAAAGTGGAAGTGTGGGGTCCAGCAGAGACCAATATACTCCAAGTAGGATGGAAAGGACCTTATCCTGTGGGAAAGGTGGTGTCCAAGAACATCTACAAAATCCGGATCGGGGAGGAGCAGAAAAATCTCCCTAGACATCTCATTAGGAAATATGAGGACAGATCCGGGAGCAAAGCTTCGCACTTTATGGTGATGGCAGCCATTGGGACAAAAGTTACCAGTCCAGACGAAGACCAAAGATCGCAAGTACAACATAGGAAAGCCTATGGGACAGTACGTGATAGGTCAGATTTACCCAACGGAGGGAGGAGGGAAATCACACGTCAGGGAAAGGACAAGAGGGAAACTTTCCCCAGTAACCAAGTTCAAAAGGGGTGGGTAACGGCGGAAAAGACGCGGAATACCCAAGACTCCAACCAAAGATTGGCTGACCAGATACAATATCGCCCAAGATGGTCCTGGAAGCAAAAGTCCAGGAGATTTGGGAAAGACGACTCGGTCCAACGAGGACGAGGGGGAACATCCCCAGAAGCAAAGCCGGGGGAAACCAAGAGGACATGGAAGCAGTGTTACAATCAGGATGGGACGATCCGTCTGTATTGTGAGCCATCGCTTACGCCAGTGGAAAGGAGGTCGACTGAACGTACAGGTGTGATGAGCCAACACTAGTTTCAGTCATGAGTAGTATGGTAGGGTGCATATGAGGTCGCCTACTGGTTGAGGTGTTGATCCATGTGAGGATCCAATCATATCATCAACACGTGATGTTAATAGCTACATCGCAGAAGCACAACGCACGGTGGATGTGATGGTCGTTGTTGAGGCAACAGGACAACTTCACAGTGGAACATTCCTGGTAAGGAGAGTGTAGGAGCGGATTTCTTATCTAGACATCCAACTCCAGAGGAAGAGGAATAAGTTGGAGGATCATAGGAATCAAAACTACAGTGATGAAGAGTCGACGCGGTCAACTCTCTTAAGAGGGGGCCTATGTCACGGAAAAAACTGCAGTTTAATGATTCCTTGATAACTTACATATTAAAATACAAGGAAGGAGAAGGGTTAACAATCGTGTACTTCATTCTGAGAGGAGGACGAATAAAAGATCATTGACCGACCCAGATATGAAAATAGGATACACTTGTGCGCAGAGTCATTGCCTGACGATCGGAACGGACACGGAGATAAGGGACGATCGCGCTGGGGACACACAACCGGAGAAAACGATCATCGAGGGAAGTTGCTTTGAAGTATTCGCTTACGGGGAAACTCAGGGACCAGCGTAACAATGGAGGACACGAACAACTAATCACTACGGGATTTCTCCGCTGTTTGATGGGCAGGATACGGCAAATTTGATGGTAGATCAAACAATCACCGGTGGATTGGACACTTGTTATAAATAAGTAGCAACTGGAGTTGCTAGTTAGTGTGTGTTCCAAACTGGGCTGAATGAGATATGCTCCTGAGGGGGGAAAGAAAGACACGTCCCTAATGGTTTAAAGAAGAGGGGATATTAGTGTGTTATTCGCTAGTGTATTTCGATTCCAGGAACATAAGTGCATATATATAAGGTAACACTAATATTAGAGTAATATTAGCATAGGGAAATATGTGATTGTGCGTAGGGTTTACTATTGCTTTCTATTTAGTGAATAGTTTATACTTTAGTGAATTCTGCTGTTTATGCCAGAGTATTCTTTCGGAGGCTGTTTCATTACGGCTGGAGAAAGACAATCACATAGACAGTGATATGAGGCAGACTTAAATCACCTGATTTAATGTTTATTACCCAGGTTCTACTACACAGCCTGACCTATCAAAGAAGATAAACCAGTACATCTCTTGTACAGAGAAAGCAGTGTGGATAATAAAGGAAAGACCTTTTAATTTAATCAGGCACTTCACGGGTGCAGTGAAAGTATGTCACTATAGCAAATGCAAAGTGGGTGACTTAACGAATGTCAAAAAAACAGGTTTTGGTGAACCTTAGAGAAAGAACTTTATTCAAGCATAGAAAATAGGATAAAACATTGTCATTGAGTACTCACCTAAACGAAACAGGGAAGAACCCTAGATCAGTGTACCTATATTCAGAAAACGGTTAAATAACTGTGGACAGGTGTGAGGTGTTTTCACTGATGGATTATAACAACATAAAACGGAAAACTCTGTCTACGGAAAGGACTTACCGTGATCACACTACTGTACGGTGTTACTGTGGTGAACAATTGTTTGGTTTTTCAAGAATTGGATTAAGTCAAGACTCAAGCTGAACGGATCATACCGGGTGAGAACGTTCTAATTCTGTGTTTGATGTCTGATGTTTTGGCCTTTTGAATATGCCGGAGAAGATTACGAAGACTAACATCTAAAAGTCCTATCTTGCAGTCACCTTAGCAGACACTACCAACTACAGATACACATTCAATACATACAACTGACATAGTTTTCAACAATAAACAGGTTATTCATTGTTGGAGGAAACTGTTGTCAGGGTATGTTATGAAGGAGAGAGAGAGAGTGAAAGAAATAGATATATGGAAGGGAAGACAGAAGGGAGGAGTGTAGACAGAAGTCAGTCAATAATCCCAACAGAGAATAAAGTTGAAGATGTGCTTGTTGATTCCACATTCCTCCCGGGTAAACAAGTGACAGTCCAGTCATATCCCAACACTGCACTCTGTTGTCCAATCACACCCCAACACTGCACTCTGTTGTCCAATCATACCCCAGCACTGCACTCTGTTGTCCAATCATACCCCAACACTGCACTCTGTTGTCCAATCATACCTTAACACTGCACTCTGTTTTCCAGTCATACCCCAACACTGCACTCTGTTGTCCAATCATACCCCAACACTGCACTCTTTTGTCCAATCATACCCCAACACTGCACTCTGTTGTCCAATCATACCCCAACACTACACTCTGTTTTCCAGTCATACCCCAACACTGCACTCTGTTGTCTAATCATACCCCAACACTACACTCTGTTTTCCAGTCATACCCCAACACTGCACTCTGTTGTCCAATCATACCCCAACACTGCACTCTGTTTTCCAGTCATACCCCAACACTGCACTCTTTTGTCCAATCATACCCCAACACTGCACTCTGTTGTCCAATCATACCCCAACACTACACTCTGTTTTCCAGTCATACCCCAACACTGCACTCTGTTGTCCAATCATACCCCAACACTGCACTCTGTTGTCTAATCATACCCCAACACTACACTCTGTTGTCCAGTCATACCCCAACACTGCACTCTGTTTTCCAGTCATACCCCAACACTGCACTCTGTTGTCCAATCATACCCCAACACTGCACTCTGTTGTCCAATCATACCTTAACACTACACTCTGTTGTCCAATCATACCCCAACACTGCACTCTGTTGTCCAATCATACCCCAACACTGCACTCTGTTTTCCAGTCATACCCCAACACTGCACTCTGTTGTCCAATCATACCCCAACACTGCACTCTTTTGTCCAGTCATACTCAAGCACTGCACTCTGTTATCCAGTCATACTCGAATAACAGAGCTATCTTGACAACTGTACAGTGTCACACACTTGCAGAGTGTGCTAGTTGCCATGGCAATGACATTTCCCCGGGCTATTTAGGAAGTAAATATTTCGTGGTGAATTATCACACCAGTAGCATAATACCAGCAACCGTATTCGGTAATCGGGCTTCAGTACCAACTCAAGTGCTTCAATACTTGATGATGATGATGATGATGATGATGATGATGATGATGATGATGATGATGATGATGATGATGATGATGATGATGATGATGGTGGTGGTGATGATGATGATGATGATGATGATGATGATGATGATGATGATGATGATGATGATGATGATGATGATGATGATGATGATGATATCCGGTAATGGTTTAAGAAAACTACGACACTTTCCCGCTTCTAAACACATAAAATAAACTATTTCATTCAATATATAATTTAATAGAAGACACTGTTGGAAATACAGACCAGGTATAATTTTTTTTATGTTGCATATCTCTTACAGGACGTTGCAGTCAACACCAGCATTTTCAGCTGCTGTTGATGTACTATGCAAGTTTTACGTTCAGTAATTTGCCATTGCTTTGTGAACGACCGGCTCACATACCACCGTAAGTTACCAGCGCGGCGCAAACAGCTGCCGATTCTCGCAGCTGCTGTTTTCCCCCAGGTGGATATACGGCATTACGAACAATGTCGTTAACGCCTTGGCCAGGGAGGACGGCCAGGTATAATTAGACTGCTAAATATAATGTTTGAGATGAAGACATATGTTATGTGGGAATGTGCTGGGTGTGAGTGGCTGCACACAACATTTACAGAACACACATACATGTGACGCTGCGCATAGCACTTATTGGACACAGATATATGTGCACACAACATTTACAGAGCACACATACATGGGAGTGAGTGAGTGAGTGCGTACAACACTTGTAGCGCGCCCATGCGTGTGAGAAGATGTGTACAATATTGCGAGTGCACACATACACACACACACACACACTCACACACACACACACACACACACACACACACACGTGAGAAGAATCCATACAACATTGACAGAGCGCACATATATGTGAGGGGGTGCATACAACATTTACAGAATACACATATATGTGGGAGGAGCCATTCAACATTTACAGAGTATACATACGTACGAGTGGATGCATATAACATTCACAGAGTACACATATATGTGAAGTGGTGCACACAACATTTATAGAGTACACATAATACGAGTGGACATGCAATATTTACAGAGTACACGTATACGTGAGAGGATGCATACAACATTTCTAGATACACATACATGCGAGTTGATGCATACAACAGTTTCAGAGTACACATATATGTGAGAGGACCCGTACAACATTAACAGATTACACATATATATGAGGGGATGCATACAACATTTCTAGATACACATACATGCGAGTTGATGCATACAACAGTTACAGAGTACACAAATATATGAGGAGAAGCATACAACGTTTACAAAGTGTGTACACACACACACACACACACACACACACATACACACACACACACACACACATATATATATATATATATATATATATATATATATATATATATATATATATATATATATATATATATATATATATCATTCATTGGCACCTTGCCGTCTTGACAGACGATAGTTTGTAAGGGATGGAGTTATTGCCTCTCCATAGCACAAAGCCTGGGCTAAAATATAGAGATCATGTGTTGCCCATGCAGCATGATCCCTCTCTCGGCCTGAATAGTTCACTCCAGAGGAAAGGTAACACCCCTACATCTGGAACAAGTCAAGCTGCAGAAGCTGCCGGATCAGCAAAGCAATGCTCTAATTGTCCGCCTATCGGAGCTTCGATCCTAGACCAGCCGCCAACCAAGGCTTAGGGCCTGGTCTGCCCTGCCATGACACTTTGTCTTTAGGTTGCATTTCCTCGCACCAGGGTAAGGCTTGTACCATCCCAATTGCGCTCTTCCGCCCGAAGCCGTTGGCACAATGTGGGGTGTCGGGTTTGGTAAGCGCCGCCCAACGTTCGGCGCTAACAGAAAGCAGGTAGTACCGTCTATTGTTATACGGTAGCTCAGTCATATCTGACTAAGACCTGACACAAATATACAGAGCTCACGTACATATGGTTGGTTGTAAATGTATAAACGCTGAGAGCTCGCCTAGGGTGTCTAATGTAACCGGTTTGAAACCAAGTAAAGCGGTCGCTGTGACCCACTGAGATGGACAATAGGCACCTGACCTCGTGTTTAGCGCCAGCCGGCGCGCCGGTGTAATGGTTAGAACGTTGCCTGACAATACCATTAGCAGAGTCGGACAGATGTCTATGTCAGCTCTGGGCGTTCGCTACGAGATATAAAGACTGGCCAGTCCAAGCACTTCACCCCCCCCCCCCCCAGCCCCCCAATCAGTCTCCTGCTATGCGACTTGTTTTGATCCGTAGAGTACTTCAAGAGGTCTGACGGTACAATCTCGTGGCTATACCGTGTCAGTGGACTGTCAGTAGCTAGACTCTGACTCATAGACACAGAAACATGCGCACACATGCACACATAAACCTATACACACACATATACACTACTGCTATGTTGATAATGCCCAAATACCGTGGGTTGCTGTGTTGGTAATACCCAACTACCGTGGGTTGCTGTGTTGGTAATACCCAACTACCGTGGGTTGCTGTGTTGGTAATACCCAACTACCGTGGGTTGCTGTGTTGGTAATACCCAACTACCGTGGGTTGCTGTGTTGGTAATACCCAACTACCGTGGGTTGCTGTGTTGGTAATACCCAACTACCGTGGGTTGCTGTGTTGGTAATACCCAACTACCGTGGGTTGCTGTGTTGGTAATACCCAACTACCGTGGGTTGCTGTGTTGGTAATGCCTAACTACCGTGGGTTGCTGTGTTGGTAATACCCAACTACCGTGGGTTGCTGTGTTGGTAATACCCAACTACCATGGGTTGCTGTGTTGGTAATACCCAACTACCGTGGGTTGCTGTGTTGGTAATACCCAACTACCGTGGGTTGCTGTGTTGGTAATACCCAACTACCATGGGTTGCTGTGTTGGTAATGCCTAACTACCGTGGGTTGCTGTGTTGGTAATACCCAACTACCATGGGTTGCTGTGTTGGTAATACCCAACTACCGTGGGTTGCTGTGTTGGTAATACCCAACTACCATGGGTTGCTGTGTTGGTAATACCCAACTACCGTGGGTTGCTGTGTTGGTAATACCTAACTACCATGGGTTGCTGTGTTGGTAATACCCAACTACCATGGGTTGCTGTGTTGGTAATACCCAACTACCATGGGTTGCTGTGTTGGTAATACCCAACTACCATGGGTTGCTGTGTTGGTAATACCCAACTACCGTGGGTTGCTGTGTTGGTAATACCCAACTACCGTGGGTTGCTGTGTTGGTAATACCCAACTACCATGGATTGCTGTGTTGGTAATACCCAACTACCGTGGGTTTCAGTGTTGGTAATACCCAACTACCATGGGTTGCTGTGTTGGTAATACCCAACTACCATGGGCTGCTGTGTTGGTAATACCCAACTACCATGGGTTGCTGTGTTGGTAATACCCAACCAACGTGGGTTGCTGTGTTGGTAATACCTAACTACCATGGGTTGCTGTGTTGGTAATACCCAACTACCGTGGGTTGCTGTGTTGGTAATACCCAACTACCGTGGTTTGCTGTGTTGGTAATACCCAACTACCATGGGTTGCTGTGCTCGCGGGTACATCAATCACACTACATCTAAAAACCGTCTGCTTCTCAAGATGGTAGCAATCCCGTATTGGCAAAATATTAACGCTTTCTGTGTGTTGTCTTTAACTCGTTAATGTCGGCGTGATTCCGGCAGTTAATGCGTAGCCAGTAAACTTCGCTAATATCGTCCAATTACCCCCACCCCAACCACATCCTGGGTATACTTGTAATGTTTTATTCATCATGCAGCAATATTTCCATGGACTCTGTTACTCCCTGCGTAAACGATGGACGCAGGGAATAACAGAGTCCATGGGATATCGATACATGAAGCCCATAAGCGGGCACTCTCCCGCTGTTTATACTTCACCTCGACACCGCAAGATACAAGAGGAACATGATGAGAGAGAGAGAGAGAGAGAGAGAGAGAGAGAGAGAGAGAGAGAGAGAGAAAGAGAGAGAGAGAGAGAGAATAAAATACACCGAACAAACCTATCTAGCATGTGAGCATATCCCACGTCCTGTAATAGTTATATATGATACACCCAGGCAGCTGGCTGCGTTATGCTGCGCGACTTTACGATTATCTTCTCAGGACTGGGTAGAACATTTAATACACCATTGCTCGTACATGGTTGTAGGATTATTATATCAGAGCTCAGGAGTTAACGGCCAGTTGTCCACATCCTGCTCACATTTAAGATTTGTTTTTTGTTTTTCCCTCCAAAAGACGTATTAACGTACCTGACAGAGAACTAGACGCGGGATCAACCCTCGCCACCTTCTAGTTGTGTTGGTACCAGTGCTTGTATATTTCTGCCTGCACTTCATTCACTCCATGAGACATTCTACAGCTGGGTTAGGCAGGCCGAGCGAGGGTCAGGCTCGCGCAGCAAACTGCAGCTATTCTTGGCAACGGGTAAACAACAAGCACAGTCACTCTGCCTACTGAAGGCGCTGGCAAGCCGCTGTGTTGCTAACTCGGCATGTGTGTAGCCACCCTGGCCGGCCGGCCTGATGCTCGCCTGTTCGAATCTCCGCCGAGACTGGGATTTTATTGTTACAGACTTTGACTGCCAGGTCGACAATATCTCACATGTGACCAGGACATGTCTGAAAAGTGAAAGCGGTCGACGTGATATTGACAACATGGCCCATCCAGTAACGACTAGTCTGGACAACATGACCCATCCAGTAACGACTAGTCTGTACAACTCTGGACAACATGACCCATCCAGTAACGACTAGTCTGTACAACTCTGGACAACATGACCCATCCAGTAACGTCTAGTCTGTACAACTGTGGGGTTAGCTTCATATATCCTTGCACAATAAGCATCCTATACTTGACTTATTTTTATGTTTACAGTTCGTAGGGAGCACTTCATCGTGTTCTCATGTGTGCGCGCGCGCATGCGTGTGTGTAGGGGAGGGTGGGGTGGGTGGGAGAGAGAGAGGTATAGGGAAGTCTAACCACACAAATAAACAAGAACATCACGGGAACATGAAACATAACATGCCACATTCGAAATATACGTGATCATAAAGAAACCGCTCCATTCTACAGTATATAGGATATAGGGTAGACTGTGAGTAAAACCTGACTGGTAATTATTCTTTGGATCACTTCTGTAGCCATTTATTGACGGCGGCATCTCGTGTACAATTTGTGCAGCGAAATAATAGTGAGATACATGCAAGATACGTCACGAGTATCATTTGGTGGGTATAATGCCAACAACCTGAATTATGCTGACGACATGGTTTTTGTCGCTGAAAATGAAATGCAATTAAAGAAATGATGGATATAATTGCCGCAGAAAGTAAAAACAATTGATTTAATCTGAATAACAGAAAAATAAACATACCGGTAATTACAACAAAACATCCCCTTCCCAAATGGAACCAGTTTGAAACAAATCAATGTACTTCGTATGGAAATATCTGAGCACATTAATAATAGCAGATGGAAGATGTGTTAAGGACATTAAACATAGAATAACCCAAGTGAGAGCGGTTTTTCTCAAATTGGAGAATATGTATGCAATATGTCTATCTAAATGGCGGTCAGAGAAACAGTTGTTAACAACTAAATCGTTGCCAGTTCTGATGTGCGGAATTGGTACCATGGACAATAAGCGGACAAGTGAGGTATAATATTATGAAGCTGCGGTGCTGTACTCTTATAGAAGAATGGTGAAAACACCGTGGGTCGGATAAAGAGAATAGTGAAGATATCTTGTAAGAAGTTAACTCACAAAGAAAATGCGTTACCCACATGTAAGTCGTGACAAGAAGAAAGCTCGTGTAAATCGTAACAAGGAAGCTGGAATAAGTTGGAACAACAAGAAAGCTGGAGTAAGTTGGAACAACAAGAAAGCTAGAGTAAGTTGGAACAACAAGAAAGCTGGAGTAAGTTGGAACAACAAGAAAGCTGGAGTAAGTTGGAACAACAAGGAAGCTGGAGTAAGTTGGAACAACAAGGAAGCTAGAGTAAGTTGGAACAACAAGAAAGCTGGAGTAAGTTGGAACAACAAGAAAGCTGGAGTAAGTTGGAACAACAAGGAAGCTGGAGTACGTTGGAAAAACAAGAAAGCTCCAGTAAGTCGTGACAATAGGAAAGCTGGAGTAAGTCGTGACAATAGGAAAGCTGGAGTAAGTTGGAACAACAAGAAAGCTGGAGTAAGTTGGAACAACAAGAAAGCTGGAGTAAGTTGGAACAACAAGAAAGCTGGAGTAAGTTGGAACAACAAGAAAGCTGGAGTAAGTTGGAACAACAAGGAAGCTGGAGTAAGTTGGAACAACAAGGAAGCTAGAGTAAGTTGGAACAACAAGAAAGCTGGAGTAAGTTGGAACAACAAGAAAGCTGGAGTAAGTTGGAACAACAAGGAAGCTGGAGTACGTTGGAACAACAAGGAAGCTAGAGTAAGTTGGAACAACAAGAAAGCTGGAGTAAGTTGGAACAACAAGGAAGCTGGAGTAAGTCGTGAGAATAGGAAAGCTGGAGTAAGTCGTGACAATAGGAAAGCTGGAGTAAGTTGGAACAACAAGGAAGCTGGAGTAAGTCGTGAGAATAGGAAAGCTGGAGTAAGTCGTGACAATAGGAAAGCTGGAGTAAGTTGGAACAACAAGGAAGCTGGAGTAAGTTGGAACAACAAGAAAGCTGGAGTAAGTTGGAACAACAAGAAAGCTGGAGTAAGTTGGAACAACAAGAACGCTGGAGTAAGTTGGAACAACAAGAAAGCTAGAGTAAGTTGGAACAACAAGAAAGCTGGAGTAAGTTGGAACAACAAGAAAGTTGGAGTAAGTTGGAACAACAAGTAAGCTGGAGTAAGTTGGAACAACAAGGAAGCTGGAGTAAGTCGTGACAATAGGAAAGCTGGAGTAAGTTGGAACAACAAGAAAGCTGGAGTAAGTCGTGAGAATAGGAAAGCTGGAGTAAGTCGTGACAATAGGAAAGCTGGAGTAAGTTGGAACACCAAGGAAGCTGTAGTAAGTTGGAACAACAAGGAAGCTGGAGTAAGTCGTGACAATAGGAAAGCTGGAGTAAGTTGGAACAACAAGGAAGCTGGAGTAAGTTGGAACAACAAGAAAGCTAGAGTAAGTTGGAACAACAAGAAAGCTGGAGTAAGTTGGAACAACAAGAAAGCTAGAGTAAGTTGGAACAACAAGAAAGTGGAGTAAGTTGGAACAACAAGGAAGCTGGAGTAAGTCGTGACAATAAGAAAGCTGGAGTAAGTCGTGACAATAGGAAAGCTGGAGTAAGTTGGAACAACAAGAAAGCTAGAGTAAGTTGGAACAACAAGAAAGCTAGAGTAAGTTGGAACAACAAGAAAGCTGGAGTAAGTTGGAACAACAAGAAAGCTGGAGTAAGTCGTGACAATAGGAAAGCTGGAGTAAGTCGTGACAATAGGAAAGCTGGAGTAAGTTGGAACAACAAGAAAGCTAGAGTAAGTTGGAACAACAAGAAAGCTAGAGTAAGTTGGAACAACAAGAAAGCTGGAGTAAGTTGGAACAACAAGGAAGCTGGAGTAAGTTGGAACAACAAGAACGCTGGAGTAAGTTGGAACAACAAGGAAGCTGGAGTAAGTTGGAACAACAAGAAAGTGGAGTAAGTTGGAACAACAAGGAAGCTGGAGTAAGTCGTGACAATAGGAAAGCTGGAGTAAGTCGTGACAATAGGAAAGCTGGAGTAAGTTGGAACAACAAGGAAGCTGGAGTAAGTTGGAACAACAAGGAAGCTGGAGTAAGTTGGAACAACAAGGAAGCTGGAGTAAGTCGTGGCAATAGGAAAGCTGGAGTAAGTTGGAACAACAAGAAAGCTGGAGTAAATTGGAACAGCAAGAAAGCTGGAGTAAGTTGGAACAACAAGAAAGCTAGAGTAAGTTGGAACAACAAGAAAGCTAGAGTAAGTTGGAACAACAAGAAAGTTGGAGTAAGTTGGAACAACAAGGAAGCTGGAGTAAGTTGAAACAACAAGGAAGCTGGAGTAAGTCGTGACAATAGGAAACAATAGACATTATGGAAGACACGTGCATGTCATGTTTACTACAATAGACATCATAGAAGACACGTGCATGTCATGTTTACTACAATAGACATCATGGAAGACACGTGCATGTCATGTTTACTACAATAGACATGGAAGACACGTGCGTGTCATGTTTACTACAATAGACATCATGGAAGACACGTGCATGTCATGTTTACTACATAAATGCCTGTAACATTACTTTTTATGTTTGCTAAAATGAAGTATGTTGTCTGTAAATTGGCAACACAGTGCACATTTTGTAAGCCTTTCTCCGATAGGCTAATGTTGTTATGTTTAATCTACAGGCGAAGAGTAGAAATATTGCTTGTTTAAATACCAATTAGTAACGCGAAAGTTAATTGGTTCTTGTGTTCCTGTATCTATAGAAACCATGTATGTCGAAACGTGGTTTCAGGGTGTGTTCTTTTTTATGCGACAGAAATCTGTAGCATTAACCAAAACATAACATACCGCTCAAGCGGACATCGTCTTCCTCCATGTTAGACCTCACGTAGGCACTGTCTGCACCAGATGAGCTCATACGGGTAGAATTTGTAGAACTCCTCCTGTGTTTGTGAGGTTTCTGTGATCGCAGTGTTTAACTGCAAATATGGTTTCCGCAAAACCTATGTTTCAACATACGGTGCTCTGTGAATATCCACCGGACTGCTCGTGAATACCGGTACTCCCTGAAACACACATTGCACATACACATAGACTTTCCTAGAACACACTTTCACCGCACGTGTCGGGAGCACTGAGGAAACAGGTTACCGTTCCCGCTGAGATGGCTTCTATTTCACACGTTTGGTAGCTCACTCGCTGTCACTCGTGTGACTACGTATATTCGCGTCTGTGTTGATATACATAACTACACATTCTAATTGCGTGTGCATACAGACACAAAATGACAACCAGTACAGATAACTAGGAAACAACTTTCACACTGATATCTGAATTTCTCGCTAGCCACGAATCACACGCCGAATGCCACCGCTGTTGTCCACAGCCCTACGTCCAGTAACGCAACAAACAATACAGATGTTTTGCGCGGGAGTCGATAATAAGTGTTGAGTTTACAGTTTATCATACAGCAGATTTGACACGGTCTGACACACAGCGGGAGGAATCGCTATATGTGTTACTTGATGTGTAGTTCTAGTAGGCTACAATACGTGAGTGTGTGTAAGAGTGAATGTACATGTGTAAGTATGTGAAAGACAATTATGAGTAGAGACTGTAATTCAGCAGAGACCAGCTACAGAAAATAACACCAACTGTTGTAGAACAGGAACATAGAACTCGTGCAACTGTGGAACAATCATCACGTTTACATTATGAAAACTAGCTGAGCACAGTGGCCAGGTGGTGTTGCACGACTCAGTTCTGACACAGACAAGTACTGGTACCCAGTGGCGGACTGGCTCGGGTGTCAGCTGACCCGGGGGCAAGTGTGGGGCGCATTTACACATGAGACAAAATGTGCAACTTGTTAATGCCCTTTTAGAAGCTTCGTCTCCTGGCAACCAGTATGTTTACACTCAGTCCACCACTGCAAATAACACATAGTCACACAAACCGAGGTGATTATGTTAGTGTGGAAGATCGTTGAAATATGACAAACTATGTTGAGGAGTACATTAAATACAGCTCTTCTGATTATCATAAAGGTAAGGTGGAAAAGCGGGGTACCTGTATTGAGTCATTGTCAGCTCAAATAAAGCACTCACTGATGACAGAAATACATTTAATATTGTTGCCCCAGTCTTGTTTATATTCATAGTGATCTCACTCAGTGCATTCTGAAATAAAAGATAAAATTACAGAAGCTGAAGGGGCACCAAAACATATATAGATACCTTGTCATCATCATCATCATCATCATCATCATCACGTGCCATGACGGCGGCTCAGGCAATGATATTCCTGTACAGCCACCAGGGAGCCGTGGTGGCCTAGTGGCCAGGCACTGGCCTGATGCCCCATGGCACGGGTTCCATCCACACTGGGCCTTACGCCCCATGGCACGGGTTCCATCCACACTGGGCCTGACGCCCCATGGCAGGGGTTCCATCCACACTGGGCCGGACGCCCCATGGCACGGGTTCCATCCACACTGGGACTGATGTGGAATGTCCAAAGTTGTCTGTGCTCCCAGGTGGACCCGGCCTAGAATGAGTACCAAGAAATCTCATGGGAAGCAAATGGTGTGACACTGACCACATCAGCCGCCCAGAGCCGAGTGGTCCATACAAATATGAATCAAACACTGGACGCCCAGCTCGCACAAGGACGTATACAAGAGTCCTTTAGTTACTTACACCCATCTGCCTTCTGTGGTGTTGATCAGTTCAACAGTCTTGGCTGCCATTGTTCCAACCCATCTAGCCTGTTCTCATTCTATGACCCTCCATCTATGGCACCCTCAATCTGCGCCAGTGTTATAGCGCTCTTGTCATCCTTCATCCTCATAGCGCGATATAGAAACACGGTTGACTTGTCTCCGTCTGCATTCATATCTGTGTTTGTCATTCCTTCCCCCCTTTCCCTCCTCTTTAACTGTGCATCTGTTTATGTATTCTTTCTCGCTGAACACAATTTGACTAATTGGTGTTTAACTTCGTGAAGGTTTTTGTGCTATTGTCGTGTGTGTGTGTGTGTGTGTGTGTGTGTGTGTGTGTGTGTGTATGTGAGTGTGTGTGTGTGTTAGTGCGTGAGTTAGTGTGAGTGTGTGTGTGGGTGAGTGTGGGTGTGTGTTAGTTAGTGCGTGAGTTAGTGTGTGTGTGTATTTGTGTGTACGGGTGAGTGTGGGTGTGTTTGTGTGTGTTCTCTAATCTGCTTATCGTACTAGGGCGAAAACGTTCATATATTTGAATGCACGGCGCCTGTTCCTGACTTTTTGTGGCAATTACTGTTGTATACTTGCGTAGATTATCATTAACCTAGGGGTGGAGGCAGGTCATAGAGTGGGGCTCATATAGATATCAGAAAGGTTTTCCAGTAGAGGGTCAGGAGAGCCAGTAAAGTCACCGCAGTCAAAAGAGGAGGAAGCTGACTCTGGATAACTTGACGCGTGTTATCTCACTGCCACCTTCTGATCTCCTCTATTACATTACACATTGGCAACTTGCCGTCTTAACAGACGATAGTTTGTGCTTCAAAAAGGCTTAATAAGTACAACCCATAGCGGTGGCGAATGTGACTGTTAAGGCCAATTCGCGCTGTAAATGTTCGTCCACAGTGGATGTATGTGAACACATGATCATTTTCACCATCATGCACGCTCAGTGTGTGACTTATCTGCAATAATTTTCTCCTGTGTCTTTATTCCATTTCTGATATTTGCCCTCCATGCAATACGTTCAGCGGCGACTTGCTCCCAATGTACATTATCAATTATGTCCCGCTTACACACATCTTTGTATCGTAGTAGAGGCCGACCCTGAGATCTCTTACCCACCTGTAATTCAGCAAAAAATATGTCCTTTGGTATTCTACCATCATCCATCCTCCTAACGTGTCCTATCCATCTACGTTTACGGAGACTGAGCATGGAAACACCGTCACACAACCCAATCTTTCCAATACTTCAGTATTTCTGATTTTGTTTTGCCATTACTTGCTGATGTTGACAGCGATGTCCTGTAAAGGATATGCAAACATTCTTTGCAGACACCGCATATGAAAGCTGTTTAAACGTTTCTCTTGGTGTGAGTAAGTTGTCCAGGCTTCACTGACATAAAGAAGAGTACTAAGGATACAGGCTTGATAGACAAGGACTTTTGTTTTGGCAGTAAGCTTCCTGTTCTCCCAGACTCTTTTTCTTAACCTGTTCATTATTATTGCTGCCTTACCAATCCGGATGTTGATGTCCTGATCTAGGGATAATTTGCTGATTACCTCTGATCCTAGATATGTAAAATGGTATACTACTATCTCTAGTTCGGCGTCGTCAATAAAGATTGATGGTACCCCGTGTGTACCTTGTGACATAATCTGCGCCTTCTTTTTGCTAATTGTTAAACCAAATTCAGAACAAGTATTGGAGAATGCAGATAGTAGACGTTGTAATTCTTCCTGTAACTCTTCATCATCTGCAAAAAGCAACTCTCTGATCAGTACCCTCCTACTTTTGGTCTTGGCCTTCAATCTCTGAGCATTGTAGAGGCCGCCATCTGAGCGTGAATGAATGTATATACCACCATCATGATCACGAAAGGCATATTTCAGTAGAAGTGAAAAGTATATTTCAAAGAGGGTTGGAGCTAGTACACAACCTTGCTTAACTCCACTCCTGATTTCAAACTCTTCTGAAGTTACACCATCAAACTTGATTATACCTTTCATGCCTGTGTGGAACGATTCCACAATGGACAGAAGAGTTGGTGGGCAGCCAATCTTCTTTAGTGCCTTGAACAGACCCTCACGACTGACCAAATCAATTGCCTTTGTGAGGTCGATGAAGGCAATAAACAGTGGCTGATTCTGTTCAGGGCATTTTTCTTGCATTTGTTGCAATGAGAATATCATATCAGTGGTAGGCCGGTTCTGTCGGAATCCACACTGTGATTCGGGGAAGACTTGATCTCCCAGGACTTGAAATCTGCGTAGAACAATTATGGCAAATACTTTCCCAACAATACATAGAAGAGAGATACCCCTATAGTTGTTACAGTCGCTCCGATCGCCCTTGTTCTTGTACAGTGTTATCATGCTTGAGTCTTTGAAATCCTGTGGAACTTGTCCTTCTCCTATTAGCTGGTGGATCTCTAGAGTGAGTGTGTCTTGCCCTCTCATGATAACCTCTATTAGAATCTCATCCTTACCTGGAGCCTTGCCAGATGCACGTTCATTTATAGCACACTTTACTTCTGTTATGGTGGGAAGCGTGTCCAGGTGGTCAAGTGTGGGCAGGGCCTCTATAGCGCTGAGGGCATCGTCCGCTAGCTTGGTCTCACTTTAGTAAGCTCCATATAGTGCTCTACCCATCTATCCATCTGCTGTCTCTTATCAGTGATGATTTCTCCATTAAAGGTTTTCAGTGGTGCACTTCTTTTGTTCATTGGGCCACATGCTTTCTTTATCCCTTCATACATGCTTCTGATGTTTCCCTTATTACTTTCATTTTGAATAGACTCGCATAACTTGATCCAATAGTCATTTGCACACTGCCTGGCAGCCTTTTGCACATCCTTCCTAGCTTGCTTCAGCTCACTGAGAGTGTTAAGCGTTGTTATTTCCTTGTTTCTTAAGAGAGCCATCTTCTTTTTATCAATCAAGCGATGCAGTGTCTGGCTTTTTGCCGCAAACCAGTCCTGCCTCTTATGATCCACAGTGCGTAAACCTCTACAACTGTTTTATAAAGAGTTTCCTTAATTTTATCCCACTTTACACTTGCTGTACAAATTTCTGATGCATCAGTGAAAGCATCTTCAAGTTGCTGTTGGAACTCAAAGCACTTATCAGGATTGTGGGTGTTAATAACATTAATCCTGGGGCTAGTTTTGTGTTCAGCTGTGTAGATTCTCTTTGGTCTCAGTCTAACTCTTGCAACAACCAAAGAATGATCCGTATCACAGTCAGCGCTGTGGTAACATCGAGTTAATGATGTTTGATTCAAATGTTGTCTCCGTGTGATGATGAAGTCCAGCTGATGCCAATGACCGGATCTTAGATGTTTTCATGTGACCTTATGCATCTCTTTTGTTTTAAGAAAAGAGTTTGTAATACATAGGTCATTTTTGGTGCAATGCGCCAACAGCCTCTATCCATTTTCATTTATGCAACAGATGTTGTATTATTCAAGGCACACTGGCCATGAACCCGGGTCCTTGCCCACACGAGCATTGAAATCACCGAGCATATAAATGAAGTCGGATTTTGGAACTGCCTTGATCACAGAGTCTAGCTCCTCGTAGAACGAATCGTTCACATCATCAGGGGAAGCAAGTGTCGGTGCATATGCGGTGATGTCAGAAGTCGGGGTGCCCCACCGGCTAGATGAATGTATTATTCACTGGCGAGCAACCCCAGATAGTCAGAAACTGACTAGGGACAAAATCTATATGGCTGAACTACAGATTAAGCCCTTGAATATCCAACGTACAGTTCCTAGTGGCTCGTTACAAAATTGAAATGAACTGTGCTGAATATTCGCCAAGGATCAGGAAAGAGAAGTTTAGCTGAGATAGATGTTTAAGTCTAAATATATGAATATAGACGACTATTCTCAGTACAGGTTTTTCTCCCTGACTGCTCCCTTCCTTGGTGTGTAAGTGAACCCCCACCAATGTACACACACAACACGTATGCACAATTGGAATTAAAAGATAACGACAGAACTATGAGTTACAATACTACAACATTTATTTACTAATCATAATCATAGACATCTGATGGTTCAAGATGAGGATGATAAAATCATATACATATTGATATTGATGACAAACATTACGTAACTTTACTTGTTACTTCATCTATCTGGAACTGTGGTCCAGATCCCCACTCTCCAGTAGACTCAAAAAAGAAAAAGAACAGCTTGCCGGTATTCTGAGATCCTGTCAGTCCTGACACTCCTAGTCAGTAGTCTCTAGTCTTGAGATCTATAACATAGGGCTCCTTGTGAGAGCTGTTCTGAAGTCAAACTTAATCTGACATAAAACAGGCTAGGGACCCTTATTTAAGCTTAGTTTAGCAGACAGTGTCTGAGACACTATTATCTCTTTGGCATTCCCGTCATAAATTCTTCTTATCTCCTCCTGACAGTAATTGCCCTTATCATTGCAACTGGCCATCACACCTTGCTCCTCTCTGTCTGGCCCCAAGTCCTCAGTGTTAATTGTCTTATCAGACCTGGTTCACACCTCCCTGAGTCTGCCAGTCAGAGTGGGCGGGGCTTAGTTTACAGCCCTGGGGCTATTATCTTTCCCTGGGTTAATGTTGTTCACACCTGGGCGATTTCCTAGCTATTCTTATCAGGTGTCATGTCAAGGGAACAATTAGGTTCTCATGGTCAACAGCCAGTTTACAACTCTGTGGGTAAACCAGGTTTTAATTACACAGTCCATGGCCCCTTCATTGTTGATTCAGCATGTCTGGGTCAGCAGTTTCCCAAGGTGTATACTAATTATCTAGTTGCCATTTTACTTGCCATCTGCAAGCTTACATCATGGCTAGAGGCTTTTTGTGAATAATCTTACCTCACGACTAGATAATTTTGGAGTAGTGTGATTAATTCATTCTTTCTCAATTTGGCCTCTCAAATTTGGAGACCGAGAAAAATATTCTGGGATGTTAAGGCGGCCAATTCGTGACAGGTGATAATGATGGCAAAACCACAAGAGGTTACCAAGCGCAGGGATAATAGTCTTTCATTACCTCCAGCTGGAATTTCAATCATTCCCAGTATCGAATTCTTCACTGCAAAGCCCACACCATGGTGCCTTTTTTCTGCCAGTCCTCTAACCTTCCAAAAAAAAGGTGTGATTGGTTTCCCTGAGTGCCCCATATCTACGCCAATTGACAAGGACGTATAACCCGTAAATGCTACCTCTCGCTTTGATTCCGAGACCGGTTAAGACCAGGGATGGAGTTATAACTCTCCATAGCACAAAGCCTGGGCTACTGTTTATTTACAAAAGTCCATTAGGTGACACGGACTACTAAAGTGAAAAGTCCATTAGGTCACACGGGCTACTAATGTGATAAGTCCATGGGATCATCACAAAATATCCGGAGATTGTCCATGGGATCTGGATTCTAACAATGTTAATACAAATGTTTAAGTATTTCTTTTGTTGGCCCTTCTATCAAAAAAAAAGGATACTGATATTTTGTATATTTTGTTTAGCTAATTGTCATATGCTGGGGTTGCTGGATAATCTGAGGAGTCACTGTTGGGTAATGGAAATTCGCTCTTGGGGCAGTAACAAGGCGAATTATGTTATCTTTTATATAAATTTGACCATCCTGATAACAAGATACAGCATTCTGGTATATACCCCAGTATCAGCCAAAATAAAGACCACCCTACCATTTGGAAAATGTGTGTCAAACATATAGCCATACTCATAGAACCAGGGGAGGGGGAGAGAAAAACAAAAAAACAAAAAAAAAAAAAGAGAGAGAGAGAGGGAAGGATGGAGAACAAGAAAGAGGGAAGGTAAAGGAATGATTACATAAGGGCAGG
Source organism: Cepaea hortensis (assembly GCA_963921405.1). NCBI lineage: Eukaryota > Metazoa > Mollusca > Gastropoda > Stylommatophora > Helicidae > Cepaea > Cepaea hortensis. Next base: position 29,251,908 of record OY992896.1, read on the forward strand.
CTGGCCCGAAATGGCACTGTTGGGTCTCATCTCTCACATATCTGATGCAGTCCTTCTCCCCTTATATTGACATGACATGTCTCCCTCACTCTTGCCTTATCGAGTTGAATAATCCTCGTGCTCTAAGTGCTCTATGTCGCCAAGAATATTTGGTGGCTGTCAGCATTACATTGTCCTGGTATTGTCTCTCTTCTCCAGGTTAAATGGATAGTTTAACATCACATCATATTCATCAAGTAACATTACATCATATCTATACATTTATAGATACACTCATTATTAATTATGTATACGTGAATAAACACACAAAGAAACGCATTCTCTTTCGAACATATAGACAAAGAGATTATAAGAGATAGCCCAGAAAAGTATCATCTATAAAAGAATTCGAGTGAAAAGTAGCATGGAAGTTCTTTCTTAACATTAGCTACACATGAAGACTCTGGATGAATAGATAATGGGAAGATCATCCTTCACAAAGGGCATGAACTAGACCAGAAAGATATTAATTCACTATGTCTCTAAGTGAAAGAAAAGATAAACTATATCTTTCGAGGATTACTCTAGATCTTCACAAAGAGATCTCTGCTATAAACTTGGATCTTTTCTATTATATTTACTAGTCTAAGTTACTTTATTATGATATTCAAATTACCAATTTCGTCAAAAATAATACATCTACACCACATCTCCTGAACTGAACGACACGTCCATCCCTGTTGAAACATTCTGGCCAAATGCACCCAAACAGTTTAATTGTCCGCTGACGTTTCATGAGTTCATCCCGTCAAAACCAATTATGTTAATGCGAATTTCACGCCTCGCACCAATGAAAATGGCTGCTGAGCTCAACCTTCTGGTGGGAAAGATGACGTCATTCTGGTTGGGGTAGACACCTGATGTTCCGGGAATTGGGGGGGGGGGGGGGGGTAGGAATAATTTTGTAGTAGCCCACCTCATCCTTGCGCAGGTGTTAATTCTCAACAGTGTGTGCGAATTCTATTTCCAGCCACCGTCAATCTCCCAACGTCACGGGTTGCAATTTATGTTATAATTAAAAACACAGGAGTGTCTCGCTTTAACATGGGGACAATTTGAAGCGATTTTTCCTTCTTTATTCGGAATGGTGTTGATTGGCGTCGACATTTGAAATGTCACAATGATGTAACATTAGCACAAAGTAAACATTCTCGGTATATGCTGCAACATTAGCACAATGTGAACATTTTCGGTGTATGCTGTAACGCTAACACAAAGTGAACATTTTCAGTGTATGCTGTAACATTAGCACAAAGTGATCATTCTTGGTGTATACTGTAACATTAGCACAAATTGATCATTCTCGGTGTATGCTGTAACACTAGTACAAAGTGAACATTCTCGGTGCATGCTGTAACACTAGTACAAAGTGAACATTCTCGGTGTATGCTGTAACACTAGTACAAAGTGAACATTCTCGGTGCATGCTGTTATGTTAGCACAAAGTGAACATTCTGAATGTATGCTGTAACATTAGCACAAATACGACGATTAAATTGGTTATACACTGGTGTTTCACTTGTGTGAGAGCCTGGTTCCATTGTTATCACATTAGAAATGTGACGCTTAGGCCTATTCAGGCGTCCTGGAAATATATCAGTTCAGCCTGGCATATTACATGACCGACATTCAGGACCACAGAATTAATTGATATTATATGCCACCTAAACAAATAATAATTTCCCGAAGCAGTTTTCTTCTATTTGTCTGTGATATGCGCATTACATTATGTAGGCCTGAATGCACGAAATAATAGTATACCACTTATTGAGTCAAAATGAAACAATCAGCACGAACTAAGAGTTAGCTTACTGCGTACTCTCTAGCTAGAAAACATCAAGCGAAAACTATCCGGCGCTTCTAAGCCACGCCTTCGTCTTCGGAAGAAAGAAGCGGAAGACGAGTTCCAGTCAAGAATACTTATAAATTACAGTGTTTGGTTTACCACTCACGTTCATTCGCAACTGCGGGGTGCTATCGAGAACAAGTAACCTGAAGTGTTCAAGAAACCTGATACGGGGGGGGGGGGGGGCAAATAGCACGTGGCAAGGCCAACACCAAAGGACATCCGACTTACAAGATGAGCAGCTTAGAAGCCTCCAAGACCTTAAAGATGACGAGAGGAGAGAATCTACCTGCGAGTTGCAGCAAGGAACCAGAACATACAGTAACCTCAAAAGAAGCTACCACGAGGAAGACTGACGACAACCCACCGCAGACAAGAGCCAAGTCT
>OY992896.1:29258728-29526228 GCA_963921405.1 Cepaea hortensis
TTCTAAATATTTTTATTATCCAGATCTAGAGGTTTTTTTGCCGGCATCTGGATAACCGTTTTTCTGACGTTTTGGATGCTGGATGCAATTCTAGATACTTTTCATTTGGGGTTGGATATTTTGAATACTTTCTAGATTTTACTTTTATTATTACGGTGTCATTTACACATTTTTTGTTTGGTCTGGACGCGCGTAAATTATGGTAACTGCCATTATTTAAACTTTGAATTGACTTGAGTCAACGCTCAGCATTCTGGCAATCCCCCAGTAATGAGTAAAAGCGCACATGAATCATAATAACATTATTAATATTTGAACTGTACACTCACGGTGTTGCGAATTATTGCTGTGATGCCGACTTTGTGATTCTTGTCCATGTGATTTTGTTATAATTGCTCACCTTCATATGTGTCTTCCACTTTGAACAAATCTTTCAACATGCCAAAAGTAAAGCAATATGAACCAAAATTTCGGAAAGAATGGCTGCAGGATGACATAATTAAAAGATTGGTTGATGTCAATTCATGGAGATGCAACTAAGGCTCGTTGTTAAATACTGTAAGTGCGAAATGAAAGCGAAAATACAAGACTTGAAGAAACATGCAGAGAACCTAAAAAACATAAAAATGCCATTTAGGGATATGCCACCGTTGACATCTGTTTTCAGAACTACACAGAGTACTGTCACTGTCATTTTACTGCCAGTATAGTACCTTGCGGTGTATAGCAGAGGGGTCTTTGAACCTGGGGAATTAAGGCCGCCTGGCTAGTGCAGTCGCCGCGAACTGTGCAGGTTAGGACTTTCTTTTGCCACCGACAGAAAAAATCCCACACCTTACCGAGGGATCGAACCCGGGTTCCCTGAAGGAGAGTCCGGCGTTCTAGCCACTCGGCCAGCCGCTCCTCTTTACACAGAGTAATGAATCATCGAAAGTTGACGGATCTGTCGCAATGTTTTTAACTTGTCATTGTGCAATCGTGAGTTGAGTTGAGTCAAGAACCGACATCACTGCACTCACGACATTCCATACGTGCTCAGTCCCCTTGTTCAACAGCCAGTGAAGAGTCACACTACTGATCGTTCCCACCGCTTTCTGATTAAATGTTCTCTTGGTCTTCCCTCTCAGTTTTGAGATTATGTGCAACCGTGAACTGTGACCATTTGATTGATTTGTTTAAAAACACTATTTCTGACAGTAAAGTGCTAAAGGATGTTGAAAAATGCATCGCAGCAAGTGTACAAATAAGATCAGAAGTACTTTGTTTTTCTCGTAAACCTCCGTAAGTTACCAGCGCGGCAGCTGCGTTACTCACGAGAATATACGGGGTTACGGCGAAAGTCGTAAAACCCCTTCGCCAGGGAGGCGGCAGTCATATCAATTCATTCATTCATTCATTCATTCATTCATTCAGTAGCATGTCCTTTGCAGAACCTTGCTCCCATAACAACCTCATCATCAATACATATGTAATTTCTTACTTTCTCAATCTGGATATTTTTCCTAGATACTTTCCAACGAAATCTACATATTTATGGATGTTGTTTGGGCCGTTTCTAGATATTTTTAGTTTTAAAAAAGTGGCAACCCTGGTGCTGTCCCTGAGTGAATCACGGTGTCACAAGAAGGAACCAGAGGCTGTCTGCGCAGCCGCGGCTGTGCCAGGCTGATCAGTGCACGGGACGTCACTGGCATTAACATTTCTCTCTCTCCCCTTTGTTACCTCCGACACTTGGGGTTTGATTTTAACAATTGTTAATTATCTCAACTTAACATGTCTGGAAAAATCACCGTTTACATTAGTAATCTTGCTTCAAATGTAGAGGTAATTATTATGCCCATAATTTGCTTTTTAATTACATAGAAAATAATGTATTATTATCGTAATATTAAAACTGACACTCAGTCACTTACACCAGGACCAGGACAATACATACATCATTTCATTTATCAATATTTCATTATCCCGTCCTGTTGTATGTTTGAACGCACTACTAACTATTTTGATTTAGTCGCACTTACTAGTATTAGTACTGTTATATTATTCTATTAAGGTGGTACCCATGTAATGTATCATCCTGGAGTTTTTCAAGATTCATACAGATACTGAGATAGTAAATGACAGTTGCATCTTGGTTTATTTACAAACCCTACCAAAATCGTGTTTTCTTTAGAACTCCTAGTAAAACACTTCACCCAGAAATCCTAAACTAAACAATCTCTGACTGTGTACAATGTCAGTGTGTTCTAGAACTCAACTTGGGCCTGTTTTTATTTGTGTGTATTGTAATTTCAATTATTGTTAGTTTGTTTTGTTTTAAAATAGGAGACCCTAGGTAACAGAGGATATCACTTACCAGTATCAGGCTTGCTTGCCAGTCTGGCAGTGATGTGTTGGAATCTTCATTGGGGGGGGGGGGAGAGAGTTTTGTTTTGTTTAATTGACCTGGACTCCCAAACCACCAGCCAAAAATGAGTACCAGGAATGTTATGGGTAGTCAGTGTGTGGGATGTGAACACATCACGCAGCCACTGCCCAGGGGGCTGTATAACAACGGCAATAATGGGGCTAACACCTCATAGCAACACACCTCATGGCATGGAAATGGGTATTTTGCTCTATTAGTTTGATGTAACTGTACTGCAGTAGAATGGTTATAACACTTATTTATTATAAATGAAAGCAAATGACATAATGAGTGAATGTTGATAACATATTAACATCCTACCATGCTCATTAATTATTTTGTATTATAATTATTTACTGCGGCAGACTTATAACATATCTGTTCAAATGTCCACCACATCAGACATTGATTCATTTCCTGAAGAAGGAAACACACAAATGTGATGATGTCTCTAGAGTGAAATTGTGTCGTACAAATCATCAGCATGTAGAAGGGCTTTACTGGAAGGTGGCTCTCATCACAGTCCAATGTACATGTCTGGATCTGTTGTCATCTCTCCTGCCTCTTCACAGTCCACTGTACATGTCTGGATCTGTTGCCATCTCTCCTGCCTCATCACAGTCCACTGTACATGTCTGGATCTGTTGTCATCTCTCCTGCCTCATCACAGTCCACTGTACATGTCTGGATCTGTTGCCATCTCTCCTGCCTCATCACAGTCCACTGTACATGTCTGGATCTGTTGCCATCTCTCCTGCCTCATCACAGTCCACTGTACATGTCTGGATCTGTTGCCATCTCTCCTGCCTCATCACAGTCCACTGTACATGTCTGCATCTGTTGTCATCTCTCCTGCCTCATCACAGTCCACTGTACATGTCTGCATCTGTTGCCATCTCTCCTGCCTCATCACAGTCCACTGTACATGTCTGGATCTGTTGCCATCTCTCCTGCCTCATCACAGTTCACTGTACATGCCTACATCTGTTGCCATCTCTCCTGCCTCATCACAGTTCACTGTACATGTCTACATCTGTTGCCATCTCTCCTGCCTCATCACAGTTCACTGTACATGTCTGGATCTGTTGCCATCTCTCCTGCCTCATCACAGTCCACTGTACATGCCTACATCTGTTGTCATCTCTCCTGCCTCATCACAGTTCACTGTACATGCCTACATCTGTTGCCATCTCTCCTGCCTCATCACAGTTCACTGTACATGTCTACATCTGTTGTCATCTCTCCTGCCTCATCACAGTCCACTGTACATGTCTGCATCTGTTGCCATCTCTCCTGCCTCATCACAGTCCACTGTGCATGTCTACATCTGTTGCCATCTCTCCTGTCTCATCACAGTTCACTGTACATGTCTGGATCTGTTGTCATCTCTCCTGCCTCTTCACAGTTCACTGTACATGCCTACATCTGTTGTCATCTCTCCTGCCTCTTCACAGTCCACTGTACATGTCTGGATCTGTTGTCATCTCTCCTGCCTCTTCACAGTTCACTGTACATGCCTACATCTGTTGTCATCTCTCCTGCCTCTTCACAGTCCACTGTACATGTCTGCATCTGTTGCCATCTCTCCTGCCTCATCACAGTTCACTGTACATGCCTACATCTGTTGCCATCTCTCCTGCCTCTTCACAGTCCACTGTACATGCCTACATCTGTTGTCATCTCTCCTGCCTCATCACAGTCCACTGTACATGTCTACATCTGTTGTCATCTCTCCTGCCTCATCACAGTCCACTGTACATGTCTGCATCTGTTGCCATCTCTCCTGCCTCATCACAGTTCACTGTACATGCCTACATCTGTTGCCATCTCGCCTGCCTCTTCACAGTCCACTGTACATGCCTACATCTGTTGTCATCTCTCCTGCCTCATCACAGTCCACTGTACATGCCTACATCTGTTGCCATCTCTCCTGCCTCATCACAGTCCACTGTACATGCCTGGATCTGTTGTCATCTCTCCTGCCTCATCACAGTCCACTGTACATGTCTGGATCTGTTGCCATCTCTCCTGCCTCATCACAGTCCACTGTACATGTCTGGATCTGTTGCCATCTCTCCTGCCTCATCACAGTCCACTGTACATGTCTGGATCTGTTGTCATCTCTCCTGCCTCATCACAGTCCACTGTACATGTCTGGATCTGTTGTCATCTCTCCTGCCTCATCACAGTCCACTGTACATGCCTACATCTGTTGCCATCTCTCCTGCCTCATCACAGTCCACTGTACATGTCTGCATCTGTTGTCATCTCTCCTGCCTCATCACAGTCCACTGTACATGTCTGCATCTATTGCCATCTCTCCTGCCTCATCACAGTCTACTGTACATGCCTACATCTGTTGCCATCTCCTGCCTCATCACAGTCCACTTTGCATGCCTACATCTGTTGCCATCTCTCCTGCCTCATCACAGTCCACTGTACATGTCTGGATCTGTTGTCATCTCTCCTGCCTCATCACAGTCCACTGTACATGCCTACATCTGTTGCCATCTCTCCTGCCTCATCACAGTCTACTGTACATGCCTACATCTGTTGCCATCTCCTGCCTCATCACAGTCCACTTTGCATGCCTACATCTGTTGCCATCTCTCCTGCCTCATCACAGTCCACTGTACATGTCTGGATCTGTTGTCATCTCTCCTGCCTCATCACAGTCCACTGTACATGCCTACATCTGTTGCCATCTCTCCTGCCTCATCACAGTTCACTGTACATGCCTACATCTGTTGCCATCTCTCCTGCCTCATCACAGTCCACTGTACATGTCTGGATCTGTTGTCATCTCTCCTGCCTCATCACAGTCCACTGTACATGCCTACATCTGTTGCCATCTCTCCTGCCTCATCACAGTCTACTGTACATGCCTACATCTGTTGCCATCTCCTGCCTCATCACAGTCCACTTTGCATGCCTACATCTGTTGCCATCTCTCCTGCCTCATCACAGTCCACTGTACATGTCTGGATCTGTTGTCATCTCTCCTGCCTCATCACAGTCCACTGTACATGCCTACATCTGTTGCCATCTCTCCTGCCTCATCACAGTCTACTGTACATGCCTACATCTGTTGCCATCTCCTGCCTCATCACAGTCCACTTTGCATGCCTACATCTGTTGCCATCTCTCCTGCCTCTTCACAGTCCACTGTGCATGTCTACATCTGTTGTCATCTCTCCTGCCTCATCACAGTCCACTGTACATGCCTACATCTGTTGTCATCTCTCCTGCCTCATCACAGTCCACTGTACATGTCTGCATCTGTTGCCATCTCTCCTGCCTCATCACAGTTCACTGTACATGTCTGGATCTGTTTCCATCGCCTGCCTCATCACAGTCCACTGTACATGTCTGGATCTGTTGCCATCTCTCCTGCCTCATCACAGTTCACTGTACATGTCTGGATCTGTTTCCATCGCCTGCCTCATCACAGTCCACTGTACATGTCTGGATCTGTTGCCATCTCTCCTGCCTCATCACAGTTCACTGTACATGCCTACATCTGTTGCCATCTCTCCTGCCTCATCACAGTTCACTGTACATGCCTACATCTGTTGCCATCTCTCCTGCCTCTTGCACTTCATGCCCAAGGTTTTTGCAATGTGCTCTGCCTGTGTTCACATTACTTGCCCCTGCCTCATGCATTTTATGTCCAAGGTTTCTGTAATGTGTTCTGTCTGTGTTTATGTTACTTGCTCCTGCCTTTCATAACTGTCCTTTCCAAGCTATTGTGGCATTTAATGTGGCCAAAGCACTTCAGTTTCTGAGGCATATTTGTTTTATATATATATATAAAAGCAAACTGGAAAAAATATTCAATGTGATGTACAATTCACTACTAAAATTCATCTTTACCCTTTTTAAAATAACTATGTATGCAAATATGGCAGAAGGCCACAAGTTACTAGACTTGTATAAAAGGTTAGTCTCCACAAAAATAGGTTGGGAAACAATAGCTTACACCATGTGACATGTTAGAGTTGAACCTTTCATTGTTTGAAATATTCTTTGTGCTACCATAGACCCGTAAGCAACAGATGAGGATTCAGGATGTGCTCTCAGGGTACAAGATTGACTTTGATGTTGTGGATGTGTCAGCCAGTAGAGAAAACTTGACCAAAATGAGAGAAGTTGTGGGTGACCCCAAGGCACTGGCTCCTCAGATTGCTCATGACGATGAATACTGTGGGGTAAGGCATTCATGCATTGTTCAGGCTAGTGACTGACATGTTTAGTTTGACCTATCAAATCTTGCACATGTTCATACAGTTAAGAAATTGTTAGAATTAGGTTAGCATCCTGAGTTTACCTTTTCAGTATACAGATCTCTTTCTGACATTGTTAATTATAATTGGTTTAAATCTTCAAGAGTGCTCATGTGTTGTTTTTTTACTCTTGGGTTTGTTAGTCATATGCTTCCATAACTCAGATTGTCTGTCTGTCACTCACAGAAAACACACAGAGGCACACACACAAGTTCCAGTATAAACAGTTGTAAGTGGTTGAGGTAATAGTCCACTAATTAATGCAGGCTGCACGTTTTTAAGCAGTCCCAAGGTTGTGTTTAGTGCAGGCTGTCTACAGTCATGTGTTCAGTGATATCTACAGTCTTGTGTTCAGTGATATCTACAGTCTTGTGTACAGTGATAACTACAGTCTTGTGTTCAGTGATATCTACAGTCTTGTGTTCAGTGATATCTACAGTCTTGTGTTCAGTGATATCTACAGTCTTGTGTACAGTGATATCTACAGTCTTGTGTTTAGTAATATCTACAGTCTTGTGTTCAGTGATATCTACAGTCTTGTGTACAGTGATATCTACAGTCTTGTGTTCAGTGATATCTACAGTCTTGTGTTCAGTGATATCTACAGTCTTGTGTTTAGTGCTGGCTGTCTACAGTCTTGTGTTTAGTGATATCTACAGTCTTGTGTTCAGTGATATCTACAGTCTTGTGTACAGTGATATCTACAGTCTTGTGTTCAGTGATATCTACAGTCTTGTGTTTAGTGCTGGCTGTCTACAGTCTTGTGTTTAGTGCTGGCTGACTGTAGTCTTGTGTTTAGTGATGTCTACAGTCTTGTCTTTAGTGCTGGCTGTCTACAGTCTTGTGTTTAGTGATGTCTACAGTCTTGTGTTTAGTGCTGGCTGTCTATAGTCTTGTGTTTAGTGATGTCTACAGTCTTGTGTTTAGTGATGTCTACAGTCTTGTGTTTAGTGCTGGCTGTCTATAGTCTTGTGTTTAGTGATGTCTACAGTCTTGTGTTTAGTGATGTCTACAGTCTTGTGTTTAGTGCTGGCTGTCTATAGTCTTGTGTTTAGTTATGTCTATAGTCTTGTGTTTAGTGATGCCTACAGTCTTGTGTTCAGTGATATCTACAGTCTTGTGTTTAGTGCTGGCTGTCTACAGTCTTGTGTTTAGTGATGTCTACAGTCTTGTGTTTAGTGCTGGCTTTCTATAGTCTTGTGTTTAGTGATGTTTACGAGTGATTGGAAGGGCCGAATGTAAGACGGGCCTGCGCGCCCAATTTGTGACCCTAATAAAGTTGATTTGATTTGATTTGATGTCTACAGTCTTGTGTTTAGTGATGTCTACAGTCTTGTGTTTAGTGCTGGCTGTCTATAGTCTTGTGTTTAGTGATGTCTACAGTCTTGTGTTTAGTGATATCTACAGTCTTGTGTTTAGTGCTGGCTGTCTGCAGTCTTGTGTTTAGTGATGTCTACAGTCTTGTGTTTAGTGCTGGCTGTCTATAGTCTTGTGTTTAGTGCTGGCTGTCTGCAGTCTTGTGTTTAGTGATGTCTACAGTCTTGTCTTTAGTGCTGGCTGTCTACAGTCTTGTGTTTAGTGATGTCTACAGTCTTGTGTTTAGTGCTGGCTGTCTATAGTCTTGTGTTTAGTAATGTCTACAGTCTTGTGTTTAGTGCTGGCTGTCTATAGTCTTGTGTTTAGTGATGTCTATAGTCTTGTGTTTAGTGATGCCTACAGTCTTGTGTTCAGTGATATCTACAGTCTTGTGTTTAGTGCTGGCTGTCTACAGTCTTGTGTTTAGTGCTTGCTTGCTTGCTTGTGTTCGTTGGCTTGAGCTCCAACGCGAAGTCCTGTATGTCGGATGAAGGCATCCTGTTGTCCAACATCAGTGTGATGTCATACAGGACCTGAGTTTTGCGTGAGTATCCGTTGTCCCATGTCTGGCTTATTGGTGTGCAGACTGGTGGTTCCTCGCCGTACAGGCAGACACTCTCCGACTTCGGAGGAATCGGCGATCCTACTGACTTTAGCCAGGACCCCGAAGGGACCTGTTGCCGAGGACGCTCGACGAGGACGCGTCAATAGGTCTTGGCCAGTATATAACCCGGCCCTGGTGCCTTGGAAACACCTCTGCGTTGTGTTTAGTGATGTCTACAGTCTTGTGTTTAGTGCTGGCTTTCTATAGTCTTGTGTTTAATGATGTTTACGAGTGATTGGAAGGGCCGAATGTAAGACGGGCCTGCGCGCCCAATTTGTGACCCTAATAAAGTTGATTTGATTTGATTTGATATCTACAGTCTTGTGTTTAGTGATGTCTACAGTCTTGTGTTCAGTGATATCTACAGTCTTGTGTTTAGTGCTGGGTGTCTACAATCTTGTGTTTAGTGATGTCTATAGTCTTGTGTTTAGTGATGCCTACAGTCTTGTGTTCAGTGATATCTACAGTCTTGTGTTTAGTGCTGGCTGTCTACAGTCTTGTGTTTAGTGATGTCTACAGTCTTGTGTTTAGTGCTGGCTTTCTATAGTCTTGTGTTTAGTGATGCCTACAGTCTTGTGTTTAGTTATGTCTACAGTCTTGTGTTTAGTGCTGGCTGTCTACAGTCTTGTGTTTAGTGATGTCTACAGTCTCGTGTTTAGTGATGTCTACAGTCTTGTGTTTAGTGATGTCTACAGTCTTGTGTTTAGTGCTGGCTGTCTACAATCTTGTGTTTAGTGATGTCTACAGTCTTTTGTTCAGTGATGTCTACAGTCTTGTGTTTAGTGCTGGCTGTCTATAGTCTTGTGTGTTCAGTGATGTCTACAGTCTTGTGTGTTCAGTGATGTCTACAGTCTTGTGTGTTCAGTGATGTCTACAGTCTTGTGTTCAGTGATGTCTACAGTCTTGTGTTTAGTGCTGGCTGTCTATAGTCTTGTGTTTAGTGATGTCTACAGTCTTGTGTTCAGTGATGTCTACAGTCTTGTGTTCAGTGATATCTACAGTCTTGTGTTTAGTGATATCTACAGTCTTGTGTTTAGTGATATCTACAGTCTTGTGTTTAGTGATATCTACAGTCTTGTGTTTAGTGATATCTACAGTCTTGTGTTTAGTGCTGGCTGTCTACAGTCTTGTGTTTAGTGATGTCTACAGTCTTGTATTTAGTGCTGGCTGTCTATAGTCTTGTGTTTAGTGATGTCTACAGTCTTGTGTTTAGTGATGTCTACAGTCTTGTGTTCAGTGATGTCTACAGTCTTGTGTTCAGTGATGTCTACGGTCTTGTGTTTAGTGCTGGCTGTCTATAGTCTTGTGTTTAGTGATGTCTACAGTCTTGTGTTCAGTGATGTCTACAGTCTTATGTTCAGTGATGTCTACAGTCTTGTGTTCAGTGATGTCTACAGTCGTGTGTTCAGTGATGTCTACAGTCTTGTGTTTAGTGCTGGCTGTCTATAGTCTTGTGTTTAGTGATATCTACAGTCTTGTGTTCAGTGATGTCTACAGTCTTGTGTACAGTGATATCTACAGTCTTGTGTACAGTGATATCTACAGTCTTGTGTTCAGTGATATCTATAGTCTTGTGCTCAGTGATATCTACAGTCTTGTGTTTAGTGATATCTACAGTCTTGTGTTTAGTGATGTCTATAGTCTTGTGTTTAGTGCTGGCTGTCTACAGTCTTGTGTTTAGTGATGTCTATAGTCTTGTGTTTAGTGCTGGCTGTCTATAGTCTTGTAATTAGTGATGTCTATAGTCTTGTGTTCAGTGATATCTACAGTCTTGTGTTCAGTGATATCTACAGTCTTGTGTTTAGTGATGTCTATAGTCTTGTGTTTAGTGATGTCTATAGTCTTGTGTTTAGTGCTGGCTGTCTACAGTCTTGTGTTCCGTGATGTCTACAGTCTTGTGTTTAGTTCTGGCTGCCTATAGTCTTGTGTTTAGTGATATCTATAGTCTTGTGTTTAGTGCTGGCTGTCTATAGTCTTGTGTTTAGTGATGTCTATAGTCTTGTGTTCAGTGATATCTACAGTCTTGTGTTTAGTGATGTCTATAGTCTTGTGTTTAGTGCTGGCTGTCTATAGTCTTGTGTTTAGTGATGTCTATAGTCTTGTGTTTAGTGCTGGCTGTCTATAGTCTTGTGTTTAGTGATGTCTATAGTCTTGTGTTTAGTGCTGGCTGTCTATAGTCTTGTGTTTAGTGATGTCTATAGTCTTGTGTTTAGTGATGTCTACAGTCTTGTGTTCAGTGATATCTACAGTCTTGTGTACAGTGATGTCTATAGTCTTGTGTTTAGTGATGTCTATAGTCTTGTGTTCAGTGATATCTACAGTCTTGTGTTCAGTGATATCTACAGTCTTGTGTTTAGTGATGTCTACAGTCTTGTGTTCAGTGATATCTACAGTCTTGTGTTCAGTGATATCTACAGTCTTGTGATTAGTGATGTCTATAGTCTTGTGTTTAGTGCTGGCTGTCTACAGTCTTGTGTTTAGTGGTGTCTACAGTCTTGTGTTCAGTGATATCTACAGTCTTGTGTTTAGTGCTTACTGTTTACAATCTTGTGTTTAGTGATGTCTACAGTCTTGTGTTTAGTGCTGGCTTTCTATAGTCTTGTGTTTAGTGATGTCTACAGTCTTGTGTTCAGTGCTGTCTACGTACAGTCTTGTGTTTAGTGCTGGCTGTCTATAGTCTTGTGTTTAGTGATGTCTACAGTCTTGTGTTCAGTGATGTCTACAGTCTTGTGTTTAGTGTTGGCTGTCTATAGTCTTGTGTTTAGTGATGTCTACAGTCTTGTGTTCAGTGATGCCTACAGTCTTGTGTTCAGTGATGTCTACAGTCTTGTGTTCAGTGATGTATACAGTCTTGTGTTCAGTGATGTCTACAGTCTTGTGTTTAGTGTTGGCTTTCTATAGTCTTGTGTTTAGTGATGTCTACAGTCTTGTGTTCAGTGCTGTCTACGTACAGTCTTGTGTTTAGTGCTGGCTGTCTATAGTCTTGTGTTTAGTGATGTCTACAGTCTTGTGTTCAGTGATGTCTACAGTCTTGTGTTTAGTGTTGGCTGTCTATAGTCTTGTGTTTAGTGATGTCTACAGTCTTGTGTTCAGTGATGCCTACAGTCTTGTGTTCAGTGATGTCTACAGTCTTGTGTTCAGTGATGTCTACAGTCTTGTGTTCAGTGATGTCTACAGTCTTGTGTTTAGTGCTGGCTTTCTGCAGTCTTGTGTTTAGCGCTTGTTGTCTACAGTCTTGTGTTCAGTGATGTCTACAGTCTTGTGTTTAGTGCTGGCTTTCTGCAGTCTTGTGTTTAGCGCTGGTTGTCTACAGTCTTGTGTTCAGTGATGTCTACAGTCCTGTGTTTAGTGCTAGCTGTCTGCAGTCTTGTGTTTAGTGCTGGCTGTCTACAGTCTTGTTTTCAGTGATGTCTACAGTCTTGTGTTTAGTGCTGGCTGTCTACAGTCTTGTGTTCAGTGATGTCTACAGTCTTGTGTTCAGTGATGTCTACACTTGTGTTCAGTGATGTCTACACTTGTGTACAGTGCTGGCTGTCTACAGTCCTGTGTTTAGTGCTAGCTGTCTGCAGTCTTGTGTTTAGTGATGTCTACAGTCTTGTTTTCAGTGATGTCTACAGTCTTGTGTTTAGTGCTGGCTGTCTACAGTCTTGTGTTCAGTGATGTCTACAGTCTTCTGTTCAGTGATGTCTACACTTGTGTACAGTGCTGGCTGTCTACAGTCCTGTGTTTAGTGCTAGCTGTCTGCAGTCTTGTGTTTAGTGCTGGCTGTCTACAGTCTTGTGTTCAGTGATGTCTACAGTCTTGTTTTCAGTGATGTCTACAGTCTTGTGTTTAGTGCTGGCTGTCTACAGTCTTGTGTTCAGTGATGTCTACAGTCTTCTGTTCAGTGATGTCTACACTTGTGTACAGTGCTGGCTGTCTACAGTCCTGTGTTTAGTGCTAGCTGTCTGCAGTCTTGTGTTTAGTGCTGGCTGTCTACAGTCTTGTGTTCAGTGATGTCTACAGTCTTGTTTTCAGTGATGTCTACAGTCTTGTGTTTAGTGCTGGCTGTCTACAGTCTTGTGTTCAGTGATGTCTACAGTCTTCTGTTCAGTGATGTCTACACTTGTGTACAGTGCTGGCTGTCTACAGTCCTGTGTTTAGTGCTAGCTGTCTGCAGTCTTGTGTTTAGTGCTGGCTGTCTACAGTCTTGTGTTCAGTGATGTCTACAGTCTTGTTTTCAGTGATGTCTACAGTCTTGTGTTTAGTGCTGGCTGTCTACAGTCTTGTGTTTAGTGGTGTCTACAGTCTTGTGTTCAGTGATATCTACAGTCTTGTGTTTAGTGCTGGCTGTTTACAATCTTGTGTTTAGTGATGTCTACAGTCTTGTGTTTAGTGCTGGCTTTCTATAGTCTTGTGTTTAGTGATGTCTACAGTCTTGTGTTCAGTGCTGTCTACGTACATTCTTGTGTTTAGTGCTGGCTGTCTATAGTCTTGTGTTTAGTGATGTCTACAGTCTTGTGTTCAGTGATGTCTACAGTCTTGTGTTTAGTGTTGGCTGTCTATAGTCTTGTGTTTAGTGATGTCTACAGTCTTGTGTTCAGTGATGCCTACAGTCTTGTGTTCAGTGATGTCTACAGTCTTGTGTTCAGTGATGTATACAGTCTTGTGTTCAGTGATGTCTACAGTCTTGTGTTTAGTGCTGGCTTTCTATAGTCTTGTGTTTAGTGATGTCTACAGTCTTGTGTTCAGTGCTGTCTACGTACAGTCTTGTGTTTAGTGCTGGCTGTCTATAGTCTTGTGTTTAGTGATGTCTACAGTCTTGTGTTCAGTGATGTCTACAGTCTTGTGTTTAGTGTTGGCTGTCTATAGTCTTGTGTTTAGTGATGTCTACAGTCTTGTGTTCAGTGATGCCTACAGTCTTGTGTTCAGTGATGTCTACAGTCTTGTGTTCAGTGATGTCTACAGTCTTGTGTTCAGTGATGTCTACAGTCTTGTGTTTAGTGCTGGCTTTCTGCAGTCTTGTGTTTAGCGCTTGTTGTCTACAGTCTTGTGTTCAGTGATGTCTACAGTCTTGTGTTTAGTGCTGGCTTTCTGCAGTCTTGTGTTTAGCGCTGGTTGTCTACAGTCTTGTGTTCAGTGATGTCTACAGTCCTGTGTTTAGTGCTAGCTGTCTGCAGTCTTGTGTTTAGTGCTGGCTGTCTACAGTCTTGTTTTCAGTGATGTCTACAGTCTTGTGTTTAGTGCTGGCTGTCTACAGTCTTGTGTTCAGTGATGTCTACAGTCTTGTGTTCAGTGATGTCTACACTTGTGTTCAGTGATGTCTACACTTGTGTACAGTGCTGGCTGTCTACAGTCCTGTGTTTAGTGCTAGCTGTCTGCAGTCTTGTGTTTAGTGATGTCTACAGTCTTGTTTTCAGTGATGTCTACAGTCTTGTGTTTAGTGCTGGCTGTCTACAGTCTTGTGTTCAGTGATGTCTACAGTCTTCTGTTCAGTGATGTCTACACTTGTGTACAGTGCTGGCTGTCTACAGTCCTGTGTTTAGTGCTAGCTGTCTGCAGTCTTGTGTTTAGTGCTGGCTGTCTACAGTCTTGTGTTCAGTGATGTCTACAGTCTTGTTTTCAGTGATGTCTACAGTCTTGTGTTTAGTGCTGGCTGTCTACAGTCTTGTGTTCAGTGATGTCTACAGTCTTCTGTTCAGTGATGTCTACACTTGTGTACAGTGCTGGCTGTCTACAGTCCTGTGTTTAGTGCTAGCTGTCTGCAGTCTTGTGTTTAGTGCTGGCTGTCTACAGTCTTGTGTTCAGTGATGTCTACAGTCTTGTTTTCAGTGATGTCTACAGTCTTGTGTTTAGTGCTGGCTGTCTACAGTCTTGTGTTCAGTGATGTCTACAGTCTTCTGTTCAGTGATGTCTACACTTGTGTACAGTGCTGGCTGTCTACAGTCCTGTGTTTAGTGCTAGCTGTCTGCAGTCTTGTGTTTAGTGCTGGCTGTCTACAGTCTTGTGTTCAGTGATGTCTACAGTCTTGTTTTTTTAGTGATGTCTACAGTCTTGTGTTTAGTGCTGGCTGTCTACAGTCTTGTGTTCAGTGATGTCTACAGTCTTCTGTTCAGTGATGTCTACACTTGTGTACAGTGCTGGCTGTCTACAGTCCTGTGTTTAGTGCTAGCTGTCTGCAGTCTTGTGTTTAGTGCTGGCTGTCTACAGTCTTGTGTTCAGTGATGTCTACAGTCTTGTTTTCAGTGATGTCTACAGTCTTGTGTTTAGTGCTGGCTGTCTACAGTCTTGTGTTCAGTGATGTCTACAGTCTTCTGTTCAGTGATGTCTACACTTGTGTACAGTGCTGGCTGTCTACAGTCCTGTGTTTAGTGCTAGCTGTCTGCAGTCTTGTGTTTAGTGCTGGCTGTCTACAGTCTTGTGTTCAGTGATGTCTACAGTCTTGTTTTCAGTGATGTCTACAGTCTTGTGTTTAGTGCTGGCTGTCTACAGTCTTGTGTTCAGTGATGTCTACAGTCTTGTGTTCAGTGATGTCTACACTTGTGTACAGTGCTGGCTGTCATTAGTCTTATGTACAGTGTAGGCTGTCAACAGTTTTGTGTACAGTGTAGGCTGTCAACAGTTTTGTGTACAGTGTAGGCTGTCTACCGTCTGTTGTTCAGTATTCACTGTCCACAGCCATTTGTACGCTGCAGGATGTCTAGTCTTGAGTTTGGTCAGTATTTTATTTATTGCATGATGTGAGCTACTTAGAGTATGTATATTTCCTGTGGAAACATACGGGAGTGAAACTTGGACATTGATAAGTGCCTTGCCAGCTAGCGTTGGCGATCATGCCCCTCCACAAATTGTGATCAATTGTGTGTTGACTCCCTTCCGTGCCATGACACAGGACTGTCAAGAACTTTCTCACGCTGTCTTCCCCTATCTGTCTTTCTGCAAGTTACAGTTTTTGTTTTGCCTTTTTACTAATTGTTGCAGGCATATGTTAAAATTGGTTATGTGTAACATGCAAGATCTCTTTTTCTAATGTTCAAAGGACTTACTGCATAAAATATTCTTCATTTGACAGAATGCAGTTTTTGCTTGTCCTATTCTGTTCTTTACCTCTGTGATGCATCTTCCATCTGATGTTATCCATGTGCCTAGGTATCTGAATTTCTGAACTTGCCCAAAAATAATGTCATTTACTTTAGTTGCCAATTTAGGCACAGTATGTTTCTTTGATATCACCGTGACTTCTGTCTTTCTATTATAATTTCAACAGAGACAGGACATATGGCTGATGCCAGAGACACATTTAAAAAAAAAAAACTGCTATGGGAGAAATGTTCTGTATGCGACAAGCCATAGGATGATGATGATGAAGACTTTAAAATGTGTATATTTCAAAATGTGCAATGATAGAAAGAGTATTTTACAACACTAAATAGTATGTTGGTTGTACAGCTTCACTCAACACATGAAACCTGTAGACACCAGAGTAAGTGCAAGTCAGTCAAGTGAATGAATCTTCTCCATGCCTAGAGGTGTGTGGGGCACATGGTGCTAACTATATGTTTGATAGGCACATCAGCACTCAGTGTCTGGTGTCAGTCTCACGCCGGCCGCCTTTACTTCTCACAACCTTTCATGGTGCCCATCTAGGCTGGGTTGATCTGGAAGCTCAGGTCAAGTTTGTGTAAATACTAGCCTCCAGGAGGGTTCAAACCCGAGGCCACAGGGCAAGCTGGCTAAACACTGGCTACTGCTGCCACCATCAGAGTTAGCTTCTTGTCAGGATTTGCTTTTAAACAACAAACATCATGACCAGTGCATTGGGTGCATTGTGTTCCTGTTGCACATATCTACAGCCGTTGTATGTTGTTGGGGCCAAGTTCACTGTCTCTTGGACCCCTACTCTCTGGGCCAGATTGCTGTGATGCAATATATTTACCCGCTTGCAGCTGGAGTATGTTCTTAGTCAGGTCTGGTTTATGAACATTAACATAATTCTCACAGATGCAAATATTTGGGTCATGCACATTTAAATTAAATAAATATAAATAACTGGTCACTGTAACATGTTTTCAATTCAAATGTATGTATTTGCATGTTTAATTATATTTGTCTGTCTTATTGTATACATTTTGTTAACTTAAATTGTTATTAATTCTTTTTTCAGAACTATGACGATTTTGAAGAAGCGATTGAAAATAAAACCTTAAATGAATTCCTGAAATGTGAGAACGCAGCTTAAGCAAGCTCTTCAGCCATGCGTAAATATGTCCACATTTGTCAAGCTTGACACACTTATAAGACCACAATGTGCTTCTTTAATTTGGACTTTCTTTGTGAACAATTTACCTTGAAAACTACACAAGTCACAGCAACCTCTTAGACTTTTTAAACTTGTCAGTATTGTATAAATACTTTTAACATTGTGATACTATAAGATAGGAAAGAAGATAATGTATTTTATTTGTGGTGTTTCTTGGTTAAATAGCTCAAATTTAGTATATGTATATTCATTTTGGAGTTAATTTTTGTGAAAACGTGAATCAGAAAGTTACAGGATCATTTTCAACTTGTAAAATATTGATTCCAACAAGGCCACAGTCCAGTGTTTAAGCAAGTGGGATTGTATGTCCCCAGGGCAAGACATATTAAGACATAAATTTTGGGCCCAACATATACATATTAATGGTTCATTGTTGTGTTGATAAGAGATATCAGATGAGCATTTATTATTTCATGTATGCTTGTGTTTGAATTTGCACTTATCTGTTTGTATGAATGATTTAAGACCTTTTCAGTATTGCTTTCTTTTTTAAACCAAATAGCCAGTCTTAAATAATTATGTTATGCAAATAGAGCTGCTGTTTTTGATAGCAGGATGTTTTCATATATAAGATATGACATATTTTTTTACAGTCGTATCAGTGTATCAAATTCTTGATCATACATTTTAATTTTGTGTGTGTTGTGTATCGGTGAAAAAATATTACAAGTAACATTTGTATCAATGTTTGCTCTCCTTATCGCATTCCAGTGTTTCCACATTGTCCTGTATTTATTATTATTATTGTCTTATTAGATTATTTCTTCTTCCTCCTCTTCATTCCTATTTTGAGGAACATGTGTCACACCTAGTTATGCCTCACAGGTCAGGGTGTGTCTGACTACGGCATGCAGTTGTGCAAAGTTACTTTCTATAGACACATTCCACCCATGGTCACCGGCCCTGTCTACCTGTAGGTGCAAAGTTACTTCCTATAGACACATTCCACCCATGGTCACCGGCCCTGTCTACCTGTAGGTGCAAAGTTACTTCCTATAGACACATTCCACCCATGGTCACCGGCCCTGTCTACCTGTAGGTGCAAAGTTACTTCCTATAGACACATTCCACCCATGGTCACCGGCCCTGTCTACCTGTAGGTGCAAAGTTACTTCCTATAGACACATTCCACCCATGGTCACCGGCCCTGTCTACCTGTAGGTGCAAAGTTACTTCCTATAGACACATTCCACCCATGGTCACCGGCCCTGTCTACCTGTAGGTGCAAAGTTACTTCCTATAGACACATTCCACCCATGGTCACCGGCCCTGTCTACCTGTAGGTGCAAAGTTACTTCCTATAGACACATTCCACCCATGGTCACCGGCCCTGTCTACCTGTAGGTGCAAAGTTACTTCCTATAGACACATTCCACCCATGGTCACCGGCCCTGTCTACCTGTAGGTGCAAAGTTACTTCCTATAGACACATTCCACCCATGGTCACCGGCCCTGTCTACTTGTAGGTGCAAAGTTACTTCCTATAGACACATTCCACCCATGGTCACCCGCCCTGTCTACCTGTAGGTGCAAAGTTACTTCCTATAGACACATTCCACCCATGGTCACCGGTCCTGTCTACTTGTAGGTAGGCTTTCTTTCCGAACAGTTTTGTCTTTACGATTTGCAACTGCCATGGGATTTTACCATGTACAACTTACATAAGGGACCTCCTGTTTTTCACCCCTATCCGAAAAGGCTATGTATCTAATCTCACTATCCAAGAGATAGTTCCAGGGGAACGTGTAATAGTATTAGATACATGTGCTTCTGGGGCAAATTATTAGCTCTGTTCGGGGGCCAAACCTTGTACCTGATAAGCCTGAGGCCCGATAGTTCTCTTCTGAATATAGCAGCAGCACTAATAGTACACAGTCGTTGCCACAATAAGAACAATCAGAAGAAGAAAATAAAGGGCAGGAAAATACATGCCATGCGAATCAGTAAATTTAAAAAACCTTAAAGACGAGACAGTAAGGGAAAATTATGAGAAAGAACTAACTGAACTCTGATAAATTACCTACAGAGAGAAAAACAGTGGAAGAAGAATGGGAGATGTTCAAATCAAGCATTTTAAATACTGCAAAAATAACGTGGAACCACGAAAAAACGCAAAACACGGATAAAGAAAATAACAAGTTGGTGGAACGCAGAAGTAAAGAAAGCAGTAAAAGACAAAAAGGAAAAATATAAAAAGTGGTTGAAGAGCAAACGGGAATGTGATCGCACAGAATATAGAATAGCGAGAAGACATGTGAATAAAATAGTAAAGAGGGAAAAACAAAAAGACTGGGAAGATTATGGAGAAACCCTAAATAAAAACTACAAGGAGACAACTAGAAACTTCTACAAAAAGATAGGTGCAATGCGAGCCAGAGGAGAACCCTTTGATCCAACTGAAATAATTAACAGCGAAAATGGAGAATCAATAAGTGAACAAAAACAAATCCTACTAAGATGGAAGCAGTATTTCGAACAACTTCTCAACATCCCATCAGATGTCACAGGAATTCAAGAGACCTATACAGATGTCACCGAAGAACTAGAACCAGACATACTAAAAGAAGAAATTATAGAAGCCATCAGATTAGCCCCATTGAACACATCACCAGAACAAGATGAAATACCAAATGAACTAATTAAAGCAGCAAGAGAAGTAGGAACAGCTTGGCTACATAGACTATTCAATCATGTTTGGGTAGAACAACAGACACCACGAGATTGGGGAAATGCCATAATTATCTCAATTTGGAAAAACAAAGGCAGCAAAAGAGACTGCACACAATACAGAGGCATTTCACTGTTGAGTCATACTGGGAAAATATTTTGCAAAATTCTTGAGAAGAGATTACGACCTACTTTAGAACCCCAGCTAAGCGAAACACAACTTGGAGTTAGGAAAACCAAAGGATGCACAGATGCAAGTTTTGCTCTTAGACAACTTATTAAAACATCAATCGAATTCAATGAAACACTCTACTTAGCCTTTGTCAACCAAGAAAAGGCATTCGATAGAGTAGATAGAAACAAGTTGTGGCAAATCCTTAAACAATATGGAGTGAGTACACATCTAACAAACCTATGTAGAAGTGTATACAACAACAGTGAATGCATAGTGAGAGCAACTGGAGGACACTCAGAACCCTTCACCATAAGATCTGGAGTACGACAAGGTTGTGTCCTGTCCCCTCTCCTGTTCATAACATATATAGATAACATATGTAAAGAAACCAGCCAAGCAGAGATAGCAAGAATACCACATGACGAGAACACAGAAGAAGAACCATCTGCAAATCTAACCATTAGAGAACTCCTGTTTGCGGACGACCAAGCACTAATAGCAAAATCAGAAGCTGAATTACAAGACCACATGAATAGTCTAAATGAAATGTGTAGGGAACATAACATGAAAATTAGCACAAGCAAAACGGAGGTAATGACTATAACTAAAGAAGAACAAACAACAACAATTCACCTAAACGAACATCCCTTGAAACAAGTGAAGAGTTTCAAGTACCTGGGAAGTATAATATCATCAAATGGCAGATCAGAAGACGAGATCGAAAATAGGTGCAATAAGGCAAATCAACTCATTGGACAAATGGCACCAATACTAAAGAACAAACATGTATCAGTAACTACTAAGAAAGCACTTTACAACACAATCTTCCTACCAACTCTATGCTACCAATGCCAAACCTGGAGAATGACAGAAAAAGAGAAAAGAAAAATCGCAACAACAGAAATGAGGTTCCTGAGAAGAATACTCAACATATCAAGAAGAGATAAGATCAGAAATGAAGAAATCAGGACTAAAGTGGGGGTTAAAGCAGCACTAGATTTTTATTAGAAAGCAGCAAGTCAAATGGTTTGGCCATGCAAGTAGATTACCAGTCAACAGCATACCACAACAAGCAATGATGTACAGACCAGACGGAAACAGAGGAAGAGGCCGACCACGTAAACGTTGGACGGAGGGAATAGCAGAGTCCATGGGAATATCGATATATGAAGCCCATAGTAGGGCACTCTCACAAAGATTATACTTCACCTCGACACCGCAAGGTACAAGAGGAACATGATGAGATGAGACTAATAGTCCAATAGTTATCCCAGCAATACAGCATCAACAATAATAGTCCAATAGTTGTCCCAGCAATACAGCATCAACACTAATAGTCCAATACTTCTCCTTTTAATAACTAATAATTCAATTTGGTTATTTAAAAGAAAAAAAGCATGCATTACGTAAAATACAACTATTAAAATGTCAACATATACAAATGTGGTCACTAGTTATCTAGACACAAGTACACTTCTCAATTGAAAGGTACAGCATCAGCCCAGCAACAACAGCTTCCACACTCTTGACCAGCCTAGACAGATGCCCAGTCTTGGCCACGGGACTTGTAATAGAGAGAATGAAACATACATAGATCAGTCATCTGCAAGAAGGGTTAAAAACATGACAAGTTTGCAGAAAAAGAATTGCAGCTAAAATAGGGCCATTGTTAATAACATTCCTACGATGAATTGTAGTCAGCATGTTTCACATAATGCTAACTGTTTTAATTTTGTTATTGCTAAACTGTATCATTGGTGTTAATGTGTTATTATATGTTGTTGCTGCTTTAACTAACATCATTGTTATTTTTTTATATTTGACATTATAGTTTCTTAGTATCTCATATGACTTGTCTTGGTGGATATAAGATATCCATTTGTGTTGAGATTATGTTGTGTCTAGATTTAAGAATGCTGGTACACAGACATTGTACAAGGGAGTACAGTGACAGGTATTTTATTGGTCTTGCAATATAAACAAATACATATACAAACATAAAACAATATTGTGATATAATAATTTTTTCCTTCTATGAGGGCCAGATCCATGGCGAAAGGGTTACGGGCGCTGTTCATAATCCTGCATACCCGCATTCAAAACACAGATGCAGACAATATGGCAGCAAACCGTCTTGCATTGGTTTTTTACAAAATGGTATGGGTGCCAGTCAATCAGAAAGCAATGGCAAACTACTGAATGTAAACGTGCCAAGAGATCACAACAGCAAAGAATGCTGATGTTGATTGCGACGTCCTGTAAAAGATATGCAACTAACTAACCTTCTATGGGCACAGAAGACCCAAGACGGAATCTAACAGCTGATACAAATACAATTACATGGAAGTATGTAAACACATTGTGCAATGATCAGAATGATACTATATGAATAATAATGGCCCATGAATACAATATTTTATTACATAACATTACTATGTGTGTGGATGTTGCACCAAATTATATATTCGGTTAAACAATCTTGTGCTTAGATACACAAGCCAAATTTTCTCAGCAGACCTAACACTGTTAGTTCTCAGTCAGACTGATTTTGTTTCAAGGATTGGATGATAGTTGTTGAGTTGAGTTAAGAACCAACATCACTGCACTCAGGACATCCCCATACGTGCTCAGTCCCCTCGTTCAACAGCCAGCGAAGAGTCATACTACTAATCGTTCCCACCGCTATCTGATTAAAAGTTCTCCTGGTCTTCCCTCTCAGTTTTGAGATTCTTCCAGAACCCCTGCTGATCCCCCGCAATTTCATTCTTTCCACATATGGGTTCTCAATCTGGATGATATCAATTGTTAATGAACATCATTACAGTCAAATAATTACGCTTGCTCATTGTTTCTAGGTTTTACTTGAGCAAGGATGAAAGTGTAAACAGCCCTTTTACATGTCATGTGGTGTGTTGGGCATATGGTACTAAACCCATATTTGTAATGACTAATCAGCAATCAAAGGGCCGTGTATCATCATGTTGGCTCCCTTCACGTCCCAGAACTTCCATGGTACCTATTTTAGACCTGGTCCAGCTGAGAGCCCAGGTCAGGTACCTATTTTAGACCGGGTCCAGCTGAGAGCCCAGGTCAGGTACCTATTTTAGACCTGGTCCAGCTGAGAGCCCAGGTCAGGTACCTATTTTAGACCTGG
Source organism: Cepaea hortensis (assembly GCA_963921405.1). Classification (NCBI taxonomy): domain Eukaryota; kingdom Metazoa; phylum Mollusca; class Gastropoda; order Stylommatophora; family Helicidae; genus Cepaea; species Cepaea hortensis. The sequence goes on from OY992896.1 coordinate 29,281,674, forward strand.
TCCAGCTGAGAGCCCAGGTCAGGTACCTATTTTAGACCTGGTCCAGCTGAGAGCCCAGGTCAGGTACTTATTTTAGACCTGGTCCAGCTGAGAGCCCAGGTCAGGTACCTATTTTAGACCGGGTCCAGCTGAGAGCCCAGGTCAGATACCTATTTTAGACCGGGTCCAGCTGAGAGCCCAGGTCAGGTACCTATTTTAGACCAGGTCCAGCTGAGAGCCCAGGTCAGGTACCTATTTTAGACCGGGTCCAGCTGAGAGCCCAGGTCAGGTACCTATTTTAAATCGGGTCCAGCTGAAAGCCCAGATCAGGTACCTATTGTATTGCCTTCTTGTATTGTATTACCGGTCTTCCTGGCGAAGGACTTAACGACTTTCTCCATAATCCTGTATATCCACATGAGGAACACAGCTGCGCGAGATTCGGCAGCGGATCGTGTCGCATTGGTTACTTACAGGGTATGTGAGCCGGTCGCTTAGAAAGCAATGACAATCTACTGAGCGTAATCTTGCCAAGAATATCAACAGCAGCTGAAAAATACTGGTGTTGACTGCAACGTCCTGTAAAGGATATGCAACTTTAAAAAAGAAAATTGCATTACCTTCTGCCCTGGTGGTTCTTGTTCAAACTCCTACAAGGAACTTCCAGCAGTTGTTGTGACAGTTCTAAGGTAGTTGTGTATGTTCTGGGAAGTACCGGAGTCTGACATGATATAGACTACATCAGCCGTGGAGTGCCCATTGGTTTATAACATTGGTTTATAACATTGGTTTATAACATTGGTCTGGCACCATTTACTCACTACATCTCATGGTGTGGGAAACAAGTCCTTCCTTTAGAATATTGATCTTTGCTTTATATGCATCACAGTCATTGATAGTCAATATGAAACAACTTAATTAATTATTTAGAATTAACATTGTTTGTTAATATAATATCTAAATTCACTGGTGAAGAATAGGAAGAAAATGTAATATCATAAGATGCAACACAAACTAGTGCTTAGTGTAGCTGAATAGCTTGAACTTAGCTGGTTATAATGTGTGGCAGATAACTCTTGAGGACTGCCACAGGCTGACAAAGTGATACACCATTACATCACTGACTGGCAAAAAAGATATTACAATGCTTCACTGTTGTTAATGTGAACTCTACATTACTTCACTAGCTGGTAAGGTGAATATACTACACTATTTCACTGGCTGACAAAGTGAGTACAACATTATGTCACTGGCTGTTAATGTGAATACTACATTACTTCACTGGCTGTTCCTATCTTCTAGTGATATTCACATGTGGCTCTACACAATTCTGCAGTTTTGGTTAATCATTCTTTGAATTTGCTGTAGCAAGAATTACCACAGAAAACCACTTATCTAATGCTTTTACATCTGTCCGTGGTTGTTTGTAGTGTGAACTGCATGTTTGGAACGATGGCGGCCAGCTGTTGCTGGATTGACTGGTTTGCCATTTCGGCTCATGAGTGCATTTTTCAGGAGACTCTTAGGAGTCGCCGCTGGAGCTACGGAGTTCATTCTTTGTGTGGCGCTTTCGGCGGGTCGTCCTGCGGAAAGAGACAGAGCCATATGGGATAAAAATCCGGGTCAATGAAGTCTTTCTGGTGATTGCCATTTCCATAGACGATGAACTGTATTTTTTGTGGAGGACTTTTATGTTGGCATTTTGGCACAGCATTATGCACAGTGTACCTGTGTGGGCTGTTGGCTTGCCAATACTCTTGTCTATTCCATTGTTCACATTTCGCAGTGAGGAGCATTTTGTGTGATAATCACTGGCACTGGAATGGAGCAATATGGGGACGACCCATTGCCGTGAAGTTGGAATCACAACTAACTAACTAACTAAAGGATACAGTTGTATCACATGCCTATCCATTACAAGACAGGGCACATGATGATGGCTATTGCAGCATTTTCACCTTCTACAGTTTGTCATTTCACACATAAATTTTCACATTGTATCCCCAAACATGAAATCATATATTGTTGTCAATGTTTATGATTTTAACTGGTGTTAGCATATACTCGTATGTTTAATACCATACAACTGTCTCTGCACTGTCATATTTATGTGAATATTTTACAAAAACTGCATCTCGGTCACTGTCACCTGTTTCCCATTACTTGTGTCACAGTGAAACTGGGTTCTTGTCATGTACTGGTCGCTATCAGGAAGGATTTGCATGTATTATGACAAGCTGTTTTTGTTACGTTGACTGTGTCATTTCATGGAATATTGTCCTTAATGAACTTAACATTTGAATGTTTATTTGTTATTGTATTGTAAATTATAAAACTAACCAATTAATTGCACTGGTGTATGATTGTTTAAGTCTTTCTAAAATTTGTATGCCCCCCACCCCCACCATATACATTATTTTTCATATTCAAAAATTGAATGTTCACTAAAGAAACTTGAATGATAGGTTTTAGGAAGACATCACTAGGTAATTATTGAGCAAACACAGTAAGTAAATTTTCAAAACATATAATGGAGAACTGAAATTCAAGTACAACATAATTTTAATGAAAGATTTTTCTATATTATTTTAATTATTAGTAATTATTTATTATTTAAATTTACTGAGATCCTTGCGCTTGATGCTAACTGCAAAGTCATTTTATGTCAGGTTCCAGTTTAGTTAACTTCAGTCTCACGTCTCCCTGTTTTGTTATATCCAGCCGATTTCTTCCATTTTCGAATTGCCCCCCTCAACAATCGAATTGCGCGCCCCCCCCCCCCCCCCCACCCCCCCCTGTGGGGCGTGGGCCCCATGTTGGGAAACACTGGTTTAGAACATCATGATTACTGTTTATTTACAGTTGTTTTCTTCGAGCCATGGTTGCTTGTGGTCATGAATCTGTATGGACATGTAGCTTATGTCAAGTAAATTCTACGTTGTTTTTTTATGAGCTTAACGTAATCAATGTTGCTGGTTATTACCTCTGTTCTATTCTTTGGCATTCTTATGATCTCTTAATATTCAATCTCACCAAAATAGTTCATATGATTTATACAAGAGGGTCCATTGATACTATTAAATATTAACATTGCTATTAATATATCATAAATCCCTTGACCAAAAGGAGTCTGATCTAACACTGCCTCACCCCTCCCCCCCCCCCCCCTCAATTCTTTGTGCATAATATTTGACATAATTAAATCATTTAAGTGGCTTTATTTTTCCCCTACTGACCTTTCAGTCATATTTTGTTTACACTAAGTACATATTATCTCCAAGTTTTTTCAGTTTGGCTGCCTCTGCTTATTTGAATGTGCATGCAATTGTTCTCTGCTGACACCAGTCTGTTCACATATGTGAATATACATGCAGTTGATGTTCTCTGTTCACATATTTATACAGTCAGTGTCTGTGGCTCAGGGGTAGTGAAGCAATTTCGCAATCCCAACATACCAGGTTCAAAGTCAACCATCGGCAGTTTGGAAGCAGATAATTTTGCTGTGATTGTGGCAGTGGTGTGAGTGTTGAAAGCACTGGCAAACTACTGAACATAGAGTTACCTAGACAATCACATACAGCCAATAAATGCTGGAGTTAATTGCAGTCTCCTGTAGAGGACATAAAACTTATGTTTTTTTGAACACATATGTTTTATCTACCTTCCTGTTTGCTGAAATCATCTTGAATGCATTTATCCTTGCTGAGCATTATTTTTATTTATGTGAGACTTGAATTGTCATGTTTTATTTTTAAATGTTTTAAAACTGCTATTATCTGTTCTTTGAGACATAATTATCATAGCACCTAGTCATAAACTATCATGCAGTATTTTATCTCCTGTTCAGCAATTTATGCCAATGTTGTGTATTGTGTATTTTATTTTATTGCTGTTTATGACAGTATTATTGGCTGTTGTGCTTGAATTCTTGTTGTAGAAAGTGAAATTCTGCTCCTGGAGGGTGGCAGTCTGCATATTTTCAAGGTAATGCAGATATTGTATGCAAATTCTTAATATTTTAGTTCAACTTAAGATATACCAGACTAAATATTTTGTTTTAAATTGTATTTGGCTCATTGTACATCTTATGGTTTATATTTTTTGTGTTATTGAAGATTCATGCCTGCCATTACCATAATGAATTCCTTATAGGAAACTATATGTCCTTGAGGAAATAATAACTGAATGCTGTACTTTTGAACAAAGGGAAAGAAAATTGCTTGCTTTACTTCAAAGCTAGAGGAATCTAGTTAACGACAAGCCATTCAATTGCATGATGTGTATCTAGTCATCGATTGATTTAGTGTATCTAGTCATTGAATGCTTATACCTAACATCATTTAGATATAACTGACTAAAAGCATTTACTGCCATTTTATTGTTTCTCGGTTTCAACATATTTTTAAAATTTATAATTGTGGATTCTATAATTGTACTTGTCTCTTTCAGCATGCAGAAGTAATATAAACTCCACCATGGACCAAGCATAATAGGATACTTTTGATCATAAGACGTTCTGTGAACATCTCTTTCAGTTTGCAATGGTAGTCTCAACTTCATTGTGAGGTTTCTGATTGTAAGAAGAAGTCTCTTCTTTCCCCCCCCCCCCCCCCCTCAACCTTTATTAATGTTTTGACCTCTTTATCTTTTTTAAACTCTTTGGCACAGCCTAAAAGCTCATGATTCTTCGATACTAAGGTGTCTCTCTCTTGTTGTAAATTTGCATTCTATATGCCAGCTGTGTGGCAAAGGGTTTACGAATGCAATTTGTGATCTCGCATACAGCATTCAAAAAACAGCTGTGGGCGATTTGGAAGCAGACCATCTTGCATTGGTTTTCATTCAATGGTATGGGTGCCGGTCATTCAGAAAGCAGTGGCAAACTACTGAATGTAAAGTTGCCAAGAAATCACAAATAGCCAAAAAAGCTGGGGTTGACTGCGACTTCCTGTAAAGGATATGCAACTAACTCTAATTAAAGCCAGCTTGAAGACATGTGTTCACTGCTGCTTGCAATTGTCCCACAAGTTTGTTGCTATGTATACCTACCTGACAGCCTCATGAAGGTGAATGTCATTCCCCCAGTGAATGATGATTCCATTCCTTCTCATGGCACCATTGAGTTGGCATAGAGAAAGTCAAGCCATTTGACTTCTAATGTCACCTCTGTAGCCATGGTTTGCTATACCACAATAAAAGCCCTGGCCACCATATTGCCTTCTTTCAACCCTGACTACAGCACTTCTGCACGGAGTATGTGATCTGCAGCGCCAAACCCCATGTGCACAGTGCTGATTCACCAATCTTGGATTTTGTATACATGTGCTTGCATAACTGTTTTGTGTCATTTTCTGAGGTGCAGAATAATGATTTGTCTGTACATAAGGTGGTATTCGTCTTGAGCTGGTGTTGGTGGATTCTAATTGATTTGATCATTCTTTTTGGTTGTGGTTTGTAACAGGTACATCAGGTTGTTCTTCTATTGCTCCTTCCTTAGCTAGTTGATCCGCTCTCTCGTTTCCAGGTATTTCACAATAAGATGGCATCCACTGTATGGTGACCTTATGCTGGCTACATAGTTAAGTAGTACTGGCAATTTTCCAGACAGGAGCGCCTCAAGTACTGATTTTGCATCTGTCAGTAGCACCACAGGTTATGTACATTGGTTGGTATTCAGTAATTTCTCTGTTGCTATTTTGATTACCTGGATTTCTGCATCATAGTTATGGCAATACTGTCCTGTTGTATGATAGTGTATTGTAAACTTGTTTGTTGAAATGTTTTTCTTGCTATGTAATTGATATTAACAGGTCAGTAAAAGATAAATAAGTTCTTCTTCTTGTTGTTCACACCCAGACATCAATGGTAAAGTCTTTGATAAAAGCAGTAGTTAGTTTCAGGTTCTTGACATTCCTGTACAGTATTTGGCAGAATCAAGTTGGTGATGCTGTTTGTTTATGTCCATTATGTAAGTTGGACAGGACTGTAGAAGATGGCATCCTATGGCCAAACTTCCAGTGGCATGCCCTTATTTGTATGACATTTGCAGGGAAGACAAGGTGGCTGTGGGTGCTCATACTGCCTGAATGTTCACCTCTCAAGCATAGATATTATCACATGTTATTTCTGTCAGTTCTGTTTACAAGTATCAAATAATAAACTGTAGTAAATATGTTTGTCTCTTCAATGTAAACTGCTTTTTTGTGTTCCTGACATGTTTCTTGCATTTATCTAAATGTTTCTTTGACCACGTATTGCATTTTTGCCTTGAGAGTAAAGTTCACATGATTGTATTTCAGACTGTTCAGTTATAATTGGATTTTGTTGTGTGAGTTGATCAATTCTGTTTGTTGTATGAAAACATAAATGTAGAGAATTTTGACTTCCGGTCCAACATGGAGGATAGGCGGTTGAGCTGTTAAGGCTTCTGAAGTGTTTAAGTTTACGCATTTTCCTCATGTTGGACTGGTAGTGCATGGTTCCGTCGCCCTGCTACTGAGTTAAGTGTGTGGAACGATGCTGTGGATTTCATGTGGAGTGCTATTACATCTGTCCACGGTTGTTTTTATCGTGAACTGCATGTTCAGAAAAATGGCGGCCGGCCGGTTGCAGGGTTTTTCTTAATGCAGTAATGTGTGGCTGCTGGTTTTCTAGTGACTGCCGATTCCATTGACGATGAACTGTATTTTTTTGTGGCTGACTTTTGTGTTGGCATTCTGGCAGCGGCTTTATGCATGTATACCTGTTCGGGCTGTTGTTTTGTCGAGATTCCTGTCTGTTCCACATTTCTCATGGGCAGTGAGGAGCATTTTGTGTGATATTCACTGACACAGGAAAGGAGCATTATGTGGCAACCCTTTGCCATGAAGTTAAAACCGCAACTAACTAACAATTGTAGAGGTTTAGACAAACAAATGTACAACTTTAACACATACAATCACATACAAACATAAAACTGTTAGCACATACAAACATAAAACCTAGCACATACATTCACACATACAAAACATGTATCTGTTTAAAATATATATAATTTGATTGATTACAAGTTAACATGATATAAAAAGAGCAACACAGCATAGATATTTTGCAGAATACAAGCCTGAAGCACATATAAAAAAATATATAAACAAGCTTACAAACACATCTCCCTGACAACGGTTTCAGTTGATGTATTTGATCACTGTGTTATGAGCATTCTTGTGTTCAGTGTTTGCTTACTCTTTTGGTAGAGAAAGAGTAGCTGTCTGTATAAATAATAGTGTGGATGCTGTCATTTTCGTCACAGCTGTGGAGTTCTTGCTTTGACGCTGGTACCCTCAGTATCTGAATCACAGTTGATGGAGATAATAATAGTCTTGTTTCGGATTGTGGACATCAGAACCACTGCAAGTATGTCCTGGCCTGCCTGACATCTCTCCATTATCGCTGGTATTCACCATAAATTTGACAAAACTGACCTGAATACATTCTGCTGGATCAGAATGAACCTTAATGTTTGCTGATGTAGGCTTACTGTGTCAGACTGGTTTGAGTAGGCATGACATGATCAGAGATATGCAAGGAACTTTGCAGAAGATGTCTGGGTGGTGTCAACATGCCAATCAATCTAGGGGTCAACCCTGGGAAAGCCAGTGTATTGTGGTGCTCATTAAACAGTGCTGTTGGGAATGCAGACCTGCCCTGAATATCTCTAACTGGGCAGATCAGTGTAAAAAATCTGTGGTTTGACATGTGATCATAACTTGCCCCGTGAGTGTTATGGAGAGCAGACCATTGTTGAATACAAGCATGGCCTAGCAGCACTAAACATCATGGCAGCTACTCACATGAAACAGAGACTACCTGACTTACTGTTCAACCATCAGTCATTGGTTATGGCCTGGGTATTTTAACACTATCTGCTTCACAGTGTGAACAATTTGAGTGGATCCATAAACAAGGAATGTGAATTGTCTTGGGTTTTACACAAATACCCTTCTTCTCCTTGGAGATACAGCAGCTGAAAGATACAAATGCTGACATAGATGCCGTACTGTACACTGACAGTTCTGTGCATCCTGCAGAGAAGTCTAGTTGGGGATTCTCACCCAGAGCCAGAGGGAAGGTCGTGTCTGAGCAGAATGGAGCCTGTAGATCCACAGTCTCTAGTATAAAGAGTTTGTCTTTCCTTTTCCTGCTGTTTTGTGTTCACCTTATGAGTAATACACCCTTTTAAATGGTTTACTAATTAATCTTTTTATTGGGTAGACTTTCCCCACATTAAGCGTCCAAATATCTCAGACTTCTTTAGTAATATTTCTCTAACTTACTGCTTAACCAATCTTGTTAACTGGAAGAATTTGGATTCTGGAAACGGCAGTAAACAAACATGCAGATGCATAATGTACGGCCAAATGGTAAGGCACTATTTGCCAGGTGACTTATATTTGCAACCCTAGTAATGCAATATCTAATGACTTACACACACCGTAATCATGGTGACTGACTTTGCATATGTTAAGTAATAACATCTGTATTTTGCTTTTGACCAAATGAAGTATTTCAATCATCAGCATTAAGTGCTAGTACTGTACCAACTAGTGTCAGGGGTCATGCTTGTGCACACCACCCATTCACTACTACTGTTTATCTCCCCACATAGGCATAGCTACCAACCTATACATCTCCTCTTCATATATCTACAATCCTCTTTATCTCCTCTTAATGTATTTACCACCCTCTTTAGCTCCTCTTCTTGTATCTACCACTCTCTTTAGCTCCTCTTCGTGTATCTACCACTCTCTTTATATTAACTTCGTGTATCTACCATCCTCTTTATCTCCTCTTCATGTATCTACCACAAACATGGCCTAGCAGCACTAAACACCATGGCAGCTACTCACATGAAACAGACTACCTGACTTACTGTTCAACCATCAGTCATTGACGTATTGTTCAACCATCAGTCATTGACTTACTGTTCAACCATCAGTCATTGATTAGCTCCTCTTCATTTTCTATCATTCTCTTTATATCAACTTCATGCATTGACTATCCTGTTTATCTCATCTTCATGTATCTACTATCCTCTTCATCCCATCTTCATGTATCTAGCACCCTCTTTATCTCATCTTCATGTATCTACAATCCTCTTTATCTCATCTTCATGTATCTACCATCCTATTTATCTCATCTTCATGTATCTACAAGCCTCTTTATCTTATCTTCATGTATCTACCATCCTATTTATCTCATCTTCATGTATCTACTATCCTATTTATCTCATCTTCATGTATCTACCATCCTATTTATCTCATCTTCATGTATCTACCATCCTATTTATCTCATCTTCATGTATCTACTATCCTCTTCATCCCATCTTCATGTATCTAGCACCCTCTTTATCTCATCTTCATATATCTACAATCCTCTTTATCCCATCTTCATGTATCTACTATCCTCTTCATCCCATCTTCATGTATCTAGCACCCTCTTTATCTCATCTTCATATATCTACAATCCTCTTTATCCCATCTTCATGTATCTACCATCCTATTTATCTCATCTTCATGTGTCTACTATCCTCTTCATCCCATCTTCATGTATCTACTATCCTCTTTATCTCATCTTCATGTATCTACCATCCTATTTATCTCATCTTCATGTATCTACCATCCTATTTATCTCCTCTTCATGTGTCTACTATCCTCTTCATCCCATCTTCATGTATCTACTATCCTCTTTATCTCATCTTCATGTATCTACCATCCTATTTATCTCATCTTCATGTATCTACCATCCTATTTATCTCCTCTTCATATATCTACTATCCTGTTTATCTCATCTTCATGTATCTACCATCCTCTGTATCTCCTCTTCATGTATCTACCATCCTTTTTAGACATCTTCATATATCTACCATTTTATTTATTTTATCTTCATGTGTCTACCATCTTTATCTCTTCATGTATCTACCACCCTCTTTATCTCCTCTTCATATATCTAGCTTCATGTCTATTTTTCTTATCTTTTTTTCCCTGTCATAATATAGGCAAAAAATGTTGACTTTTACCTACTAGTGCCTGTGACAACAGTTTCCTTTGTTTCTTGGCTGCTTTCAAAACATGTTGGGCCTCATGTTCACTATCATGCTGCTGCTCACTTGTAACACCACATTTCTGTGACTTAAAAGATTTTCTGGCTTCTTTACCAATGTTCTACAATTCATAGCCATAGGTTAAACTTTGTTCTATTTAACACATACAAATTATTTTCTTTTTTTTTTTGCATCGTAGTCATGACCTCCTATGGACAAAATTCCCTTTAAAATTAATTTCCAAAATGTGGCTGATTTGGTCACAGGATTATTAATCTGAGGCCTGGGATGGACCCTAATTGTAACTTCTCTTCTGAGGTTGAACAGGGTAGAGGTAATGGAAAAATAACCGGTTTTTGCATCAAATTACAAGCACTCATTGCATATGATGTTCTTCATCTTACAAAATGCAGAATTTCAAAAGAGCAGGAAAAGTCCAAATGTAACGTTTTTTTACACAGGCAGTATTCTCAGAATTTATGATTCTCTTGACCAAAGACTTCCATCTATTATGCATATTGTTAATATGAGATATCACACATGTATTATTTATGAATTGGTATGCATAAGTCAAATAAGACAATTGATGGCACATAACATTTGCAAGATAACATTGAAAACAGAATGCCTTGTCCATCTCATTAGAAATACCCAAATAGAAAGCTGCTTAGTATTTCTGCTCCACTCCTACATTTATCTGAAAAATAATAAGAAGTCTTAGCTGTAAATAATCATTGTAATATCAGTGTCCTTAAGCCATCTATAATGGAATACCATGGAGAGAAAAGAAAACAAACACAGAGGTTTTTCACAGTTTAGTTTAGTCGACGGATCAACATAACGGCACACGGGTGCAACCCATAAGTGCTTCGTTCTTCTCCCAACTCAAACCTGAGTCTGGAGAAACTCAGCTCAGTGCACGAACTCCATAGCACCGGCAAGGATCCTGAAATACTTTGGGTACATTTTTAACACGAAATGTTGCCCGGGCAGCGCCGTTAGGCTACTATTTTTCGATTTCCAACTGCCAAGGTATTTTTTACATGTGCAACAATACACACAGGCGTCCGATCTCACTACCCAGAGACCAGGGGAAATTTTTACTAGAAGTCCACATGAAAAAATCCCGGTCCTCACCGGGGCTTGAACCCGGGACCTCCAGCACTCTAGGCGGACACCATACCTCGAGACCACACAGCCCCCCGAGGTTTTTCACAGAGAGATACCAATATTTTGTTCATTGGGAAAATATAAATACATGTGATAAGGAGAATATCGGCAGCAGATGGGGGTGATGGTAGTGCCTGGGGTGATGCTAGTGCCTGGGGTGATGCTAGTGTCTGGGGTGATGCTAGTGCCTGGGGTGATGCTAGTGCCTGGGGTGATGGTAGTGCCTGGGGTGATGGTAGTGCCTGGGGTGATGCTAGTGCCTGGGGTGATGGTAGTGCCTGGGGTGATGCTAGTGCCTGGGGTGATGGTAGTGCCTGGGCTGATGGTAGTGCCTGGGGTGATGCTAGTGTCTGGGTTGATGCTAGTGTCTGGGTTGATGCTAGTGTCTGGGTTGATGCTAGTGTCTGGGTTGATGCTAGTGTCTGGGTTGATGCTAGTGTCTGGGTTGATGCTAGTGTCTGGGGTGATGCTAGTGCCTGGGGTGATGCTAGTGCCTGGGGTGATGGTAGTGTCTGGGGTGATGCTAGTGCCTGGGGTGATGGTAGTGCCTGGGGTGATGCTAGTGCCTGGGGTGATGCTAGTGCCTGGGGTGATGCTAGTGCCTGGGGTGATGCTAGTGCCTGGGGTGATGCTAGTGCCTGGGGTGATGCTAGTGCCTGGGGTGATGCTAGTGCCTGGGGTGATGGTAGTGTCTGGGGTGATGCTAGTGCCTGGGGTGATGCTAGTGCCTGGGGTGATGCTAGTGCCTGGGGTGATGCTAGTGCCTGGGGTGATGCTAGTGCCTGGGGTGATGCTAGTGCCTGGGGTGATGCTAGTGCCTGGGGTGATGCTAGTGCCTGGGGTGATGCTAGTGCCTGGGGTGATGCTAGTGCCTGGGGTGATGCTAGTGCCTGGGGTGATGCTAGTGCCTGGGGTGATGCTAGTGCCTGGGGTGATGGTAGTGTCTGGGGTGATGCTAGTGCCTGGGGTGATGGTAGTGCCTGGGGTGATGCTAGTGTCTGGGTTGATGCTAGTGCCTGGGGTGATGCTAGTGTCTGGGGTGATGCTAGTGCCTGGGGTGATGCTAGTGCCTGGGGTGATGCTAGTGTCTGGGTTGATGCTAGTGCCTGGGGTGATGCTAGTGCCTGGGGTGATGGTAGTGTCTGGGGTGATGGTAGTGTCTGGGTTGATGCTAGTGCCTGGGGTGATGCTAGTGTCTGGGGTGATGCTAGTGTCTGGGTTGATGCTAGTGTCTGGGTTGATGCTAGTGCCTGGGGTGATGCTAGTGCCTGGGGTGATGGTAGTGTCTGGGGTGATGGTAGTGTCTGGGTTGATGCTAGTGCCTGGGGTGATGGTAGTGCCTGGGGTGATGCTAGTGTCTGGGGTGATGCTAGTGTCTGGGGTGATGCTAGTGTCTGGGGTGATGGTAGTGTCTGGGGTGATGCTAGTGTCTGGGGTGATGCTAGTGTCTGGGGTGATGCTAGTGTCTGGGGTGATGCTAGTGCCTGGGGTGATGCTAGTGCCTGGGGTGATGGTAGTGTCTGGGGTGATGCTAGTGTCTGGGGTGATGCTAGTGTCTGGGGTGATGCTAGTGTCTGGGGTGATGGTAGTGCCTGGGGTGATGGTAGTGCCTGGGGTGATGGTAGTGCCTGGGGTGATGGTAGTGCCTGGGGTGATGGTAGTGTCTGGGTTGATGCTAGTGTCTGGGTTGATGCTAGTGTCTGGGGTGATGCTAGTGTCTGGGGTGATGCTAGTGTCTGGGTTGATGCTAGTGTCTGGGGTGATGCTAGTGCCTGGGGTGATGGTAGTGTCTGGGGTGATGGTAGTGTCTGGGGTGATGGTAGTGCCTGGGGTGATGGTAGTGTCTGGGGTGATGGTAGTGTCTGGGTTGATGCTAGTGTCTGGGGTGATGGTAGTGTCTGGGGTGATGCTAGTGTCTGGGGTGATGCTAGTGTCTGGGGTGATGCTAGTGTCTGGGGTGATGGTAGTGCCTGGGGTGATGGTAGTGCCTGGGGTGATGGTAGTGTCTGGGGTGATGGTAGTGCCTGGGGTGATGGTAGTGTCTGGGTTGATGCTAGTGTCTGGGTTGATGCTAGTGTCTGGGGTGATGCTAGTGTCTGGGTTGATGCTAGTGTCTGGGGTGATGGTAGTGTCTGGGGTGATGCTGGTGTCTGGGGTGATGCTAGTGTCTGGGGTGATGGTAGTGCCTGGGGTGATGGTAGTGTCTGGGTTGATGCTAGTGTCTGGGTTGATGCTAGTGTCTGGGGTGATGGTAGTGTCTGGGTTGATGCTAGTGTCTGGGGTGATGCTAGTGTCTGGGTTGATGCTAGTGTCTGGGGTGATGGTAGTGTCTGGGGTGATGGTAGTGTCTGGGTTGATGCTAGTGTCTGGGGTGATGGTAGTGCCTGGGCTGATGGTAGTGCCTGGGGTGATGGTAGTGTCTGGGTTGATGCTAGTGCCTGGGGTGATGCTAGTGTCTGGGTTGATGCTAGTGTCTGGGGTGATGGTAGTGCCTGGGGTGATGCTAGTGTCTGGGGTGATGGTAGTGCCTGGGGTGATGGTAGTGTCTGGGTTGATGCTAGTGCCTGGGGTGATGGTAGTGTCTGGGTTGATGCTAGTGCCTGGGGTGATGCTAGTGTCTGGGTTGATGCTAGTGCCTGGGGTGATGCTAGTGTCTGGGTTGATGCTAGTGCCTGGGGTGATGCTAGTGTCTGGGTTGATGCTAGTGCCTGGGGTGATGCTAGTGCCTGGGTTGATGCTAGTGTCTGGGTTGATGCTAGTGTCTGGGGTGATGGTAGTGTCTGGGTTGATGCTAGTGTCTGGGTTGATGCTAGTGTCTGGGGTGATGGTAGTGCCTGGGGTGATGCTAGTGTCTGGGGTGATGCTAGTGTCTGGGTTGATGGTAGTGTCTGGGTTGATGCTAGTGCCTGGGCTGATGGTAGTGCCTGGGGTGATGGTAGTGCCTGGGGTGATGGTAGTGTCTGGGCTGATGGTAGTGCCTGGGGTGATGGTAGTGTCTGGGGTGATGGTAGTGTCTGGGTTGATGCTAGTGCCTGGGGTGATGCTAGTGTCTGGGTTGATGCTAGTGTCTGGGTTGATGCTAGTGCCTGGGGTGATGCTAGTGTCTGGGTTGATGGTAGTGTCTGGGTTGATGCTAGTGTCTGGGTTGATGCTAGTGTCTGGGGTGATGGTAGTGTCTGGGCTGATGGTAGTGCCTGGGTTGATGCTAGTGCCTGGGGTGATGCTAGTGCCTGGGGTGATGCTAGTGCCTGGGGTGATGCTAGTGTCTGGGCTGATGCTAGTGCCTGGGCTGATGGTAGTGCCTGGGGTGATGCTAGTGCCTGGGGTGATGCTAGTGCCTGGGTTGATGCTAGTGTCTGGGCTGATGGTATTTCCTGGGCTGATGCTAGTGTCTGGGTTGATGCTAGTGTCTGGGTTGATGCTAGTGTCTGGGTTGATGCTAGTGTCTGGGGTGATGGTAGTGCCTGGGCTGATGGTAGTGCCTGGGGTGATGCTAGTGTCTGGGTTGATGCTAGTGCCTGGGGTGATGGTAGTGCCTGGGGTGATGGTAGTGTCTGGGCTGATGGTAGTGCCTGGGCTGATGGTAGTGCCTGGGGTGATGCTAGTGTCTGGGTTGATGCTAGTGCCTGGGGTGATGCTAGTGTCTGGGTTGATGCTAGTGCCTGGGGTGATGCTAGTGTCTGGGTTGATGCTAGTGTCTGGGGTGATGGTAGTGTCTGGGTTGATGCTAGTGTCTGGGTTGATGCTAGTGTCTGGGGTGATGGTAGTGTCTGGGCTGATGGTAGTGCCTGGGTTGATGCTAGTGCCTGGGGTGATGCTAGTGCCTGGGGTGATGCTAGTGCCTGGGGTGATGCTAGTGTCTGGGCTGATGCTAGTGCCTGGGCTGATGCTAGTGCCTGGGGTGATGCTAGTGCCTGGGTTGATGCTAGTGTCTGGGCTGATGGTATTTCCTGGGCTGATGCTAGTGTCTGGGTTGATGCTAGTGTCTGGGTTGATGCTAGTGTCTGGGTTGATGCTAGTGTCTGGGTTGATGCTAGTGTCTGGGGTGATGGTAGTGCCTGGGCTGATGGTAGTGCCTGGGGTGATGCTAGTGTCTGGGTTGATGCTAGTGCCTGGGGTGATGCTAGTGTCTGGGTTGATACTAGTGCCTGGGGTGATGCTAGTGCCTGGGGTGATGGTAGTATCTGGGGTGTTGGTAGTGCCTGGGGTGATGGTAGAATCTGGGGTGATGGTAGTGTCTGGGTTGATGCTAGTGTCTGGGTTGATGCTAGTGTCTGGGTTGATGCTAGTGCCTGGGGTGATGCTAGTGTCTGGGTTGATGCTAGTGTCTGGGGTGATGCTAGTGCCTGTGGTGATGCTAGTGCCTGGGGTGATGCTAGTGTCTGGGTTGATGCTAGTGTCTGGGTTGATGCTAGTGCCTGGGGTGATGCTAGTATCTGGGGTGTTGGTAGTGCCTGGGGTCATGGTAGAATCTGGGGTGATGGTAGTGTCTGGGTTGATGCTAGTGTCTGGGTTGATGCTAGTGTCTGGGTTGATGCTAGTGTCTGGGTTGATGCTAGTGTCTGGGGTGATGCTAGTGTCTGGGGTGATGCTAGTGTCTGGGTTGATGCTAGTGTCTGGGGTGATGGTAGTGCCTGGGGTGATGCTAGTGTCTGGGTTGATGCTAGTGCCTGGGTTGATGCTAGTGTCTGGGTTGATGCTAGTGCCTGGGGTGATGCTAGTGTCTGGGTTGATGCTAGTGTCTGGGTTGATGCTAGTGTCTGGGTTGATGCTAGTGCCTGGGGTGATGCTAGTGTCTGGGTTGATGCTAGTGCCTGGGGTGATGCTAGTGTCTGGGGTGATGCTAGTGCCTGGGGTGATGGTAGTGCCTGGGGTGATGCTAGTGCCTGGGGTGATGCTAGTGTCTGGGGTGATGCTAGTGCCTGGGGTGATGCTAGTGTCTGGGGTGATGGTAGTGCCTGGGGTGATGCTAGTGTCTGGGGTGATGGTAGTGCCTGGGGTGATGCTAGTGCCTGGGGTGATGCTAGTGTCTGGGGTGATGCTAGTGCCTGGGGTGATGCTAGTGTCTGGGTTGATGCTAGTGCCTGGGGTAATGCTAGTGCCTGGGGTGATGCTAGTGCCTGGGGTGATGCTAGTGCCTGGGGTGATGCTAGTGCCTGGGGTGATGCTAGTGCCTGGGGTGATGCTAGTGCCTGGGGTGATGCTAGTGTCTGGGGTGATGCTAGTGCCTGGGGTGATGCTAGTGCCTGGGGTGATGCTAGTGTCTGGGGTGATGCTAGTGCCTGGGGTGATGCTAGTGTCTGGGGTGATGCTAGTGCCTGGGGTGATGCTAGTGTCTGGGTTGATGCTAGTGCCTGGGGTGATGGTAGTGCCTGGGGTGATGGTAGTGCCCGGGGTGATGCTAGTGTCTGGGTTGATGCTAGTGCCTGGGCTGATGGTAGTGCCTGGGGTGATGCTAGTGTCTGGGTTGATGCTAGTGCCTGGGGTGTTGGTATTTCCTGGGGTGATGGTAGTGCCTGGGCTGATGGTAGTACCTGGGGTGATGCTAGTGTCTGGGTTGATGCTAGTGCCTGGGGTGTTGGTATTTCCTGGGGTGATGGTAGTGCATGGGGTGATGGTAGTGCCTGGGCTGATGGTAGTGCCCGGGGTGATGGTAGTGCCTGGGGTGATGGTAGTGCCTGGGGTGATGGTAGTACCTGGGGTGATGGTAGTGCCTGGGGTGATGCTAGTGCCTGGGGTGATGCTAGTGCCTGGGGTGTTGGTATTTCCTGGGGTGATGGTAGTGCATGGGGTGATGGTAGTGCCTGGGCTGATGGTAGTGCCCGGGGTGATGGTAGTGCCCGGGGTGATGGTAGTGCCTGGGGTGATGGTAGTGCCTGGGGTGATGGTAGTACCTGGGGTGATGGTAGTGCCTGTGGTGATGCTAGTGCCTGGGGTGATGCTAGTGCCTGGGGTGATGGTAGTGCCTGGGGTGATGGTAGTGCCTGGGGTGGTGGTAGTGCCTAGGGTGATGGTAGTGCCTGGGGTGATGCTAGTGCCTGGGGTGTTGGTAGTGCCTGGGGTAATAGTAGTGCCTGGGGTAATGGTAGTATCTGGGGTAATGGTAGTGCCTGGGGTGATGCTAGTGCCTGGGGTGATGGTAGAATCTGGGGTGATGGTAGTGCCTGGGGTGATGGTAGAGCCTGGGCTGATGGTAGTGCCCGGGGTGATGGTAGTGCCCGGGGTGATGGTAGTGCCCGGGGTGATGGTAGTGCCTGGGGTGATGGTAGTGCCTGGGGTGATGGTATTTCCTGGGGTGATGCTAGTGCCTGGGGTTATGCTAGTGCCTGGGGTGGTGGTAGTGCCCGGGGTGATGGTAGTGCCCGGGGTGTTGGTTGTGCCTGGGGTGATGGTATTTCCTGGGGTGATGCTAGTGCCTGGGGTGATGCTAGTGCCTGGGGTGATGCTAGTGCCTGGGGTGATGGTAGTGTCTGGGGTGTTGGTAGTGCCTGGGGTAATGGTAGTATCTGGGGTGATGGTAGTGCCTGGGGTGATGCTAGTGTCTGGGTTGATGCTAGTGCCTGGGGTGATGGTAGTGCCTGGGGTGATGGTAGTGCCTGGGCTGATGGTAGTGCCTGGGGTGATGCTAGTGTCTGGGTTGATGCTAGTGTCTGGGTTGATGCTAGTGTCTGGGTTGATGCTAGTGTCTGGGTTGATGCTAGTGTCTGGGTTGATGCTAGTGTCTGGGGTGATGCTAGTGCCTGGGGTGATGCTAGTGTCTGGGGTGATGGTAGTGCCTGGGCTGATGGTAGTGCCTGGGGTGATGCTAGTGTCTGGGTTGATGCTAGTGCCTGGGGTGATGCTAGTGTCTGGGTTGATGCTAGTGCCTGGGGTGATGCTAGTGCCTGGGGTGATGCTAGTGTCTGGGTTGATGCTAGTGCCTGGGGTGATGCTAGTGCCTGGGGTGATGGTAGTGTCTGGGGTGATGGTAGTGTCTGGGTTGATGCTAGTGCCTGGGGTGATGCTAGTGTCTGGGGTGATGCTAGTGTCTGGGTTGATGCTAGTGCCTGGGGTGATGCTAGTGCCTGGGGTGATGGTAGTGTCTGGGGTGATGGTAGTGTCTGGGTTGATGCTAGTGCCTGGGGTGATGGTAGTGCCTGGGGTGATGCTAGTGTCTGGGGTGATGCTAGTGTCTGGGGTGATGGTAGTGTCTGGGGTGATGGTAGTGTCTGGGGTGATGCTAGTGTCTGGGGTGATGCTAGTGTCTGGGGTGATGCTAGTGTCTGGGGTGATGCTAGTGCCTGGGGTGATGGTAGTGCCTGGGGTGATGGTAGTGTCTGGGGTGATGCTAGTGTCTGGGGTGATGCTAGTGTCTGGGGTGATGCTAGTGTCTGGGGTGATGCTAGTGTCTGGGGTGATGGTAGTGCCTGGGGTGATGGTAGTGCCTGGGGTGATGGTAGTGTCTGGGGTGATGGTAGTGCCTGGGGTGATGGTAGTGTCTGGGTTGATGCTAGTGTCTGGGTTGATACTAGTGTCTGGGGTGATGCTAGTGTCTGGGGTGATGCTAGTGTCTGGATTGATGCTAGTGTCTGGGGTGATGCTAGTGCCTGGGGTGATGGTAGTGTCTGGGGTGATGGTAGTGTCTGGGGTGATGGTAGTGCCTGGGGTGATGGTAGTGTCTGGGGTGATGGTAGTGTCTGGGTTGATGCTAGTGTCTGGGGTGATGGTAGTGTCTGGGGTGATGCTAGTGTCTGGGGTGATGCTAGTGTCTGGGGTGATGGTAGTGCCTGGGGTGATGGTAGTGCCTGGGGTGATGGTAGTGCCTGGGGTGATGGTAGTGTCTGGGGTGATGGTAGTGTCTGGGTTGATGCTAGTGTCTGGGTTGATGCTAGTGTCTGGGGTGATGCTAGTGTCTGGGTTGATGCTAGTGTCTGGGGTGATGGTAGTGTCTGGGGTGATGCTAGTGTCTGGGGTGATGCTAGTGTCTGGGGTGATGGTAGTGCCTGGGGTGATGGTAGTGTCTGGGTTGATGCTAGTGTCTGGGTTGATGCTAGTGTCTGGGGTGATGGTAGTGTCTGGGTTGATGCTAGTGTCTGGGGTGATGCTAGTGTCTGGGTTGATGCTAGTGTCTGGGGTGATGGTAGTGTCTGGGGTGATGGTAGTGTCTGGGTTGATGCTAGTGTCTGGGGTGATGGTAGTGCCTGGGCTGATGGTAGTGCCTGGGGTGATGGTAGTGTCTGGGTTGATGCTAGTGCCTGGGGTGATGCTAGTGTCTGGGTTGATGCTAGTGTCTGGGGTGATGGTAGTGCCTGGGGTGATGCTAGTGTCTGGGGTGATGGTAGTGCCTGGGGTGATGGTAGTGTCTGGGTTGATGCTAGTGCCTGGGGTGATGGTAGTGTCTGGGTTGATGCTAGTGCCTGGGGTGATGCTAGTGTCTGGGTTGATGCTAGTGCCTGGGGTGATGCTAGTGTCTGGGTTGATGCTAGTGCCTGGGGTGATGCTAGTGTCTGGGTTGATGCTAGTGCCTGGGGTGATGCTAGTGCCTGGGTTGATGCTAGTGTCTGGGTTGATGCTAGTGTCTGGGGTGATGGTAGTGTCTGGGTTGATGCTAGTGTCTGGGTTGATGCTAGTGTCTGGGGTGATGGTAGTGCCTGGGGTGATGCTAGTGTCTGGGGTGATGCTAGTGTCTGGGTTGATGGTAGTGTCTGGGTTGATGCTAGTGCCTGGGCTGATGGTAGTGCCTGGGGTGATGGTAGTGCCTGGGGTGATGGTAGTGTCTGGGCTGATGGTAGTGCCTGGGGTGATGGTAGTGTCTGGGTTGATGCTAGTGCCTGGGGTGATGCTAGTGTCTGGGTTGATGCTAGTGTCTGGGTTGATGCTAGTGCCTGGGGTGATGCTAGTGTCTGGGTTGATGCTAGTGTCTGGGGTGATGGTAGTGTCTGGGTTGATGCTAGTGTCTGGGTTGATGCTAGTGTCTGGGGTGATGGTAGTGTCTGGGCTGATGGTAGTGCCTGGGTTGATGCTAGTGCCTGGGGTGATGCGAGTGCCTGGGGTGATGCTAGTGCCTGGGGTGATGCTAGTGTCTGGGCTGATGCTAGTGCCTGGGCTGATGGTAGTGCCTGGGGTGATGCTAGTGCCTGGGTTGATGCTAGTGTCTGGGCTGATGGTATTTCCTGGGCTGATGCTAGTGTCTGGGTTGATGCTAGTGTCTGGGTTGATGCTAGTGTCTGGGTTGATGCTAGTGTCTGGGGTGATGGTAGTGCCTGGGCTGATGGTAGTGCCTGGGGTGATGCTAGTGTCTGGGTTGATGCTAGTGCCTGGGGTGATGGTAGTGCCTGGGGTGATGGTAGTGTCTGGGCTGATGGTAGTGCCTGGGCTGATGGTAGTGCCTGGGGTGATGCTAGTGTCTGGGTTGATGCTAGTGCCTGGGGTGATGCTAGTGTCTGGGTTGATGCTAGTGCCTGGGGTGATGCTAGTGTCTGGGTTGATGCTAGTGTCTGGGGTGATGGTAGTGTCTGGGTTGATGCTAGTGTCTGGGTTGATGCTAGTGTCTGGGGTGATGGTAGTGTCTGGGCTGATGGTAGTGCCTGGGTTGATGCTAGTGCCTGGGGTGATGCTAGTGCCTGGGGTGATGCTAGTGCCTGGGGTGATGCTAGTGTCTGGGCTGATGCTAGTGCCTGGGCTGATGCTAGTGCCTGGGGTGATGCTAGTGCCTGGGTTGATGCTAGTGTCTGGGCTGATGGTATTTCCTGGGCTGATGCTAGTGTCTGGGTTGATGCTAGTGTCTGGGGTGATGGTAGTGTCTGGGTTGATGCTAGTGTCTGGGGTGATGCTAGTGTCTGGGTTGATGCTAGTGTCTGGGGTGATGGTAGTGTCTGGGGTGATGGTAGTGTCTGGGTTGATGCTAGTGTCTGGGGTGATGGTAGTGCCTGGGCTGATGGTAGTGCCTGGGGTGATGGTAGTGTCTGGGTTGATGGTAGTGCCTGGGGTGATGCTAGTGTCTGGGGTGATGGTAGTGTCTGGGTTGATGCTAGTGCCTGGGGTGATGCTAGTGTCTGGGTTGATGCTAGTGCCTGGGGTGATGCTAGTGTCTGGGTTGATGCTAGTGCCTGGGGTGATGCTAGTGTCTGGGTTGATGCTAGTGCCTGGGGTGAGTCTAGTGCCTGGGTTGATGCTAGTGTCTGGGTTGATGCTAGTGTCTGGGGTGATGGTAGTGTCTGGGTTGATGCTAGTGTCTGGGTTGATGCTAGTGTCTGGGGTGATGGTAGTGCCTGGGGTGATGCTAGTGTCTGGGGTGATGCTAGTGTCTGGGTTGATGGTAGTGTCTGGGTTGATGCTAGTGCCTGGGCTGATGGTAGTGCCTGGGGTGATGGTAGTGCCTGGGGTGATGGTAGTGTCTGGGCTGATGGTAGTGCCTGGGGTGATGGTAGTGTCTGGGTTGATGCTAGTGCCTGGGGTGATGCTAGTGTCTGGGTTGATGCTAGTGTCTGGGTTGATGCTAGTGCCTGGGGTGATGCTAGTGTCTGGGTTGATGCTAGTGTCTGGGGTGATGGTAGTGTCTGGGTTGATGCTAGTGTCTGGGTTGATGCTAGTGTCTGGGGTGATGGTAGTGTCTGGGCTGATGGTAGTGCCTGGGTTGATGCTAGTGCCTGGGGTGATGCGAGTGCCTGGGGTGATGCTAGTGCCTGGGGTGATGCTAGTGTCTGGGCTGATGCTAGTGCCTGGGCTGATGGTAGTGCCTGGGGTGATGCTAGTGCCTGGGTTGATGCTAGTGTCTGGGCTGATGGTATTTCCTGGGCTGATGCTAGTGTCTGGGTTGATGCTAGTGTCTGGGTTGATGCTAGTGTCTGGGTTGATGCTAGTGTCTGGGGTGATGGTAGTGCCTGGGCTGATGGTAGTGCCTGGGGTGATGCTAGTGTCTGGGTTGATGCTAGTGCCTGGGGTGATGGTAGTGCCTGGGGTGATGGTAGTGTCTGGGCTGATGGTAGTGCCTGGGCTGATGGTAGTGCCTGGGGTGATGCTAGTGTCTGGGTTGATGCTAGTGCCTGGGGTGATGCTAGTGTCTGGGTTGATGCTAGTGCCTGGGGTGATGCTAGTGTCTGGGTTGATGCTAGTGTCTGGGGTGATGGTAGTGTCTGGGTTGATGCTAGTGTCTGGGTTGATGCTAGTGTCTGGGGTGATGGTAGTGTCTGGGCTGATGGTAGTGCCTGGGTTGATGCTAGTGCCTGGGGTGATGCTAGTGCCTGGGGTGATGCTAGTGCCTGGGGTGATGCTAGTGTCTGGGCTGATGCTAGTGCCTGGGCTGATGCTAGTGCCTGGGGTGATGCTAGTGCCTGGGTTGATGCTTGTGTCTGGGCTGATGGTATTTCCTGGGCTGATGCTAGTGTCTGGGTTGATGCTAGTGTCTGGGTTGATGCTAGTGTCTGGGTTGATGCTAGTGTCTGGGTTGATGCTAGTGTCTGGGGTGATGGTAGTGCCTGGGCTGATGGTAGTGCCTGGGGTGATGCTAGTGTCTGGGTTGATGCTAGTGCCTGGGGTGATGCTAGTGTCTGGGTTGATGCTAGTGCCTGGGGTGATGCTAGTGCCTGGGGTGATGGTAGTATCTGGGGTGTTGGTAGTGCCTGGGGTGATGGTAGAATCTGGGGTGATGGTAGTGTCTGGGTTGATGCTAGTGTCTGGGTTGATGCTAGTGTCTGGGTTGATGCTAGTGCCTGGGGTGATGCTAGTGTCTGGGTTGATGCTAGTGTCTGGGGTGATGCTAGTGCCTGTGGTGATGCTAGTGCCTGGGGTGATGCTAGTGTCTGGGTTGATGCTAGTGTCTGGGTTGATGCTAGTGCCTGGGGTGATGCTAGTATCTGGGGTGTTGGTAGTGCCTGGGGTCATGGTAGAATCTGGGGTGATGGTAGTGTCTGGGTTGATGCTAGTGTCTGGGTTGATGCTAGTGTCTGGGTTGATGCTAGTGTCTGGGTTGATGCTAGTGTCTGGGGTGATGCTAGTGTCTGGGGTGATGCTAGTGTCTGGGTTGATGCTAGTGTCTGGGGTGATGGTAGTGCCTGGGGTGATGCTAGTGTCTGGGTTGATGCTAGTGCCTGGGTTGATGCTAGTGTCTGGGTTGATGCTAGTGCCTGGGGTGATGCTAGTGTCTGGGTTGATGCTAGTGTCTGGGTTGATGCTAGTGTCTGGGTTGATGCTAGTGCCTGGGGTGATGCTAGTGCCTGGGGTGATGCTAGTGCCTGGGGTGATGCTAGTGTCTGGGGTGATGCTAGTGCCTGGGGTGATGGTAGTGCCTGGGGTGATGCTAGTGCCTGGGGTGATGCTAGTGTCTGGGGTGATGCTAGTGCCTGGGGTGATGCTAGTGTCTGGGGTGATGGTAGTGCCTGGGGTGATGCTAGTGTCTGGGGTGATGGTAGTGCCTGGGGTGATGCTAGTGCCTGGGGTGATGCTAGTGTCTGGGGTGATGCTAGTGCCTGGGGTGATGCTAGTGTCTGGGTTGATGCTAGTGCCTGGGGTAATGCTAGTGCCTGGGGTGATGCTAGTGCCTGGGGTGATGGTAGTGCCTGGGGTGATGCTAGTGCCTGGGGTGATGCTAGTGCCTGGGGTGATGCTAGTGCCTGGGGTGATGCTAGTGTCTGGGGTGATGCTAGTGCCTGGGGTGATGCTAGTGCCTGGGGTGATGCTAGTGTCTGGGGTGATGCTAGTGCCTGGGGTGATGCTAGTGTCTGGGGTGATGCTAGTGCCTGGGGTGATGCTAGTGTCTGGGTTGATGCTAGTGCCTGGGGTGATGGTAGTGCCTGGGGTGATGGTAGTGCCCGGGGTGATGCTAGTGTCTGGATTGATGCTAGTGCCTGGGCTGATGGTAGTGCCTGGGGTGATGCTAGTCTCTGGGTTGATGCTAGTGCCTGGGGTGTTGGTATTTCCTGGGGTGATGGTAGTGCATGGGGTGATGGTAGTGCCTGGGCTGATGGTAGTACCTGGGGTGATGCTAGTGTCTGGGTTGATGCTAGTGCCTGGGGTGTTGGTATTTCCTGGGGTGATGGTAGTGCATGGGGTGATGGTAGTGCCTGGGCTGATGGTAGTGCCCGGGGTGATGGTAGTGCCTGGGGTGATGGTAGTGCCTGGGGTGATGGTAGTACCTGGGGTGATGGTAGTGCCTGGGGTGATGCTAGTGCCTGGGGTGATGCTAGTGCCTGGGGTGTTGGTATTTCCTGGGGTGATGGTAGTGCATGGGGTGATGGTAGTGCCTGGGCTGATGGTAGTGCCCGGGGTGATGGTAGTGCCCGGGGTGATGGTAGTGCCTGGGGTGATGGTAGTGCCTGGGGTGATGGTAGTACCTGGGGTGATGGTAGTGCCTGTGGTGATGCTAGTGCCTGGGGTGATGCTAGTGCCTGGGGTGATGGTAGTGCCTGGGGTGATGGTAGTGCCTGGGGTGGTGGTAGTGCCTAGGGTGATGGTAGTGCCTGGGGTGATGCTAGTGCCTGGGGTGTTGGTAGTGCCTGGGGTAATGGTAGTGCCTGGGGTAATGGTAGTATCTGGGGTAATGGTAGTGCCTGGGGTGATGCTAGTGCCTGGGGTGATGGTAGAATCTGGGATGATGGTAGTGCCTGGGGTGATGGTAGAGCCTGGGCTGATGGTAGTGCCCGGGGTGATGGTAGTGCCCGGGGTGATGGTAGTGCCTGGGGTGATGGTAGTGCCTGGGGTGATGGTATTTCCTGGGGTGATGCTAGTGCCTGGGGTGATGCTAGTGCCTGGGGTGGTGGTAGTGCCCGGGGTGATGGTAGTGCCCGGGGTGTTGGTTGTGCCTGGGGTGATGCTAGTGTCTGGGTTGATGCTAGTGCCTGGGGTGATGCTAGTGTCTGGGTTGATGCTAGTGCCTGGGGTGATGCTAGTGCCTGGGGTGATGGTAGTATCTGGGGTGTTGGTAGTGCCTGGGGTGATGGTAGAATCTGGGGTGATGGTAGTGTCTGGGTTGATGCTAGTGTCTGGGTTGATGCTAGTGTCTGGGTTGATGCTAGTGCCTGGGGTGATGCTAGTGTCTGGGTTGATGCTAGTGTCTGGGGTGATGCTAGTGCCTGTGGTGATGCTAGTGCCTGGGGTGATGCTAGTGTCTGGGTTGATGCTAGTGTCTGGGTTGATGCTAGTGCCTGGGGTGATGCTAGTATCTGGGGTGTTGGTAGTGCCTGGGGTCATGGTAGAATCTGGGGTGATGGTAGTGTCTGGGTTGATGCTAGTGTCTGGGTTGATGCTAGTGTCTGGGTTGATGCTAGTGTCTGGGTTGATGCTAGTGTCTGGGGTGATGCTAGTGTCTGGGGTGATGCTAGTGTCTGGGTTGATGCTAGTGTCTGGGGTGATGGTAGTGCCTGGGGTGATGCTAGTGTCTGGGTTGATGCTAGTGCCTGGGTTGATGCTAGTGTCTGGGTTGATGCTAGTGCCTGGGGTGATGCTAGTGTCTGGGTTGATGCTAGTGTCTGGGTTGATGCTAGTGTCTGGGTTGATGCTAGTGCCTGGGGTGATGCTAGTGCCTGGGGTGATGCTAGTGCCTGGGGTGATGCTAGTGTCTGGGGTGATGCTAGTGCCTGGGGTGATGGTAGTGCCTGGGGTGATGCTAGTGCCTGGGGTGATGCTAGTGTCTGGGGTGATGCTAGTGCCTGGGGTGATGCTAGTGTCTGGGGTGATGGTAGTGCCTGGGGTGATGCTAGTGTCTGGGGTGATGGTAGTGCCTGGGGTGATGCTAGTGCCTGGGGTGATGCTAGTGTCTGGGGTGATGCTAGTGCCTGGGGTGATGCTAGTGTCTGGGTTGATGCTAGTGCCTGGGGTAATGCTAGTGCCTGGGGTGATGCTAGTGCCTGGGGTGATGGTAGTGCCTGGGGTGATGCTAGTGCCTGGGGTGATGCTAGTGCCTGGGGTGATGCTAGTGCCTGGGGTGATGCTAGTGTCTGGGGTGATGCTAGTGCCTGGGGTGATGCTAGTGCCTGGGGTGATGCTAGTGTCTGGGGTGATGCTAGTGCCTGGGGTGATGCTAGTGTCTGGGGTGATGCTAGTGCCTGGGGTGATGCTAGTGTCTGGGTTGATGCTAGTGCCTGGGGTGATGGTAGTGCCTGGGGTGATGGTAGTGCCCGGGGTGATGCTAGTGTCTGGATTGATGCTAGTGCCTGGGCTGATGGTAGTGCCTGGGGTGATGCTAGTGTCTGGGTTGATGCTAGTGCCTGGGGTGTTGGTATTTCCTGGGGTGATGGTAGTGCATGGGGTGATGGTAGTGCCTGGGCTGATGGTAGTACCTGGGGTGATGCTAGTGTCTGGGTTGATGCTAGTGCCTGGGGTGTTGGTATTTCCTGGGGTGATGGTAGTGCATGGGGTGATGGTAGTGCCTGGGCTGATGGTAGTGCCCGGGGTGATGGTAGTGCCTGGGGTGATGGTAGTGCCTGGGGTGATGGTAGTACCTGGGGTGATGGTAGTGCCTGGGGTGATGCTAGTGCCTGGGGTGATGCTAGTGCCTGGGGTGTTGGTATTTCCTGGGGTGATGGTAGTGCATGGGGTGATGGTAGTGCCTGGGCTGATGGTAGTGCCCGGGGTGATGGTAGTGCCCGGGGTGATGGTAGTGCCTGGGGTGATGGTAGTGCCTGGGGTGATGGTAGTACCTGGGGTGATGGTAGTGCCTGTGGTGATGCTAGTGCCTGGGGTGATGCTAGTGCCTGGGGTGATGGTAGTGCCTGGGGTGATGGTAGTGCCTGGGGTGGTGGTAGTGCCTAGGGTGATGGTAGTGCCTGGGGTGATGCTAGTGCCTGGGGTGTTGGTAGTGCCTGGGGTAATGGTAGTGCCTGGGGTAATGGTAGTATCTGGGGTAATGGTAGTGCCTGGGGTGATGCTAGTGCCTGGGGTGATGGTAGAATCTGGGGTGATGGTAGTGCCTGGGGTGATGGTAGAGCCTGGGCTGATGGTAGTGCCCGGGGTGATGGTAGTGCCCGGGGTGATGGTAGTGCCCGGGGTGATGGTAGTGCCTGGGGTGATGGTAGTGCCTGGGGTGATGGTATTTCCTGGGGTGATGCTAGTGCCTGGGGTGATGCTAGTGCCTGGGGTGGTGGTAGTGCCCGGGGTGATGGTAGTGCCCGGGGTGTTGGTTGTGCCTGGGGTGATGGTATTTCCTGGGGTGATGCTAGTGCCTGGGGTGATGCTAGTGCCTGGGGTGGTGGTAGTGCCCGGGGTGATGGTAGTGCCTGGGGTGATGCTAGTGCCTGGGGTGATGCTAGTGCCTGGGGTGGTGGTAGTGCCCGGGGTGATGGTAGTGCCCGGGGTGATGGTAGTGCCCGGGGTGATGGTAGTGCCCGGGGTGATGGTAGTGCCCGGGGTGGTGGTAGTGCCTGGGGTGATGGTAGTGCCTGGGGTGATGGTAGTGCCTGGGGTGATGCTAGTGCCTGGGGTGGTGGTAGTGCCTGGGGTGATGCTAGTGCCCGGGGTGATGCTAGTGCCCGGGGTGATGCTAGTGCCTGGGGTGGTGGTAGTGCCTGGGGTGATTGTAGTGCCCGGGGTGATGGTAGTGCCTGGGGTGATGCTAGTGCCTGGGGTGATGGTAGTGCCTGGGGTGATGGTAGTGCCTGGGGTGATGGTAGTGCCTGGGGTGATGGTAGTGTCTGGGGTGATGGTAGTGCCTGGGGTGATGGTAGTGCCTGGGATGATGGTAGTGCCTGGGTGATGGTAGTGCCCAGGGTGATGCTAGTGCCCGGGGTGATGCTAGTGCCTGGGGTGGTGGTAGTGCCTGGGGTGATGGTAGTGCCTAGGGTGTTGGTAGTGCCCGGGGTGATGGTAGTGCCCGGGGTGATGGTAGTGCCCGGGGTGATGGTAGTGCCTGGGGTGATGGTAGTGCCTGGGGTGATGGTAGTGCCTGGGGTGATGGTAGTGCCTGGGGTGATGGTATTTCCTGGGGTCATGCTAGTGCCTGGGGTGATGGTAGTGCCTGGGGTGTTGGTAGTGCCCGGGGTGATGGTAGTGCCCGGGGTGATGGTAGTGCCCGGGGTGATGGTAGTGCCCAGGGTGATGGTAGTGCCCGGGGTGATGGTAGTGCCCGGGGTGATGGTAGTGCCCGGGGTGATGGTAGTGCCCGGGGTGATGGTAGTGCCCGGGGTGATGGTAGTGCCCGGGGTGATGGTAGTGCCCGGGGTGATGGTAGTGCCCGGGGTGATGGTAGTGCCTGGGGTGATGGTAGTGCCTGGGGTGATGCTAGTGCCTGGGGTGGTGGTAGTGCCTGGGGTGATGGTAGTGCCCGGGGTGTTGGTAGTGCCTGGGGTGGTGGTAGTGCCTGGGGTGATGGTATTTCCTGGGGTGATGCTAGTGCCTGGGGTGATGCTAGTGCCTGGGGTGGTGGTAGTGCCCGGGGTGATGGTAGTGCCTGGGGTGTTGGTAGTGCCTGGGGTGGTGGTAGTGCCTGGGGTGATGGTATTTCCTGGGGTGATGCTAGTGCCTGGGGTGATGCTAGTGCCTGGGTTGTGGTAGTGCCCGGGGTGATGGTAGTGCCCGGGGTGTTGGTAGAGCCCGGGTGATGGTAGTGCCCGGGTGATGGTAGTGCCTGGGGTGATGCTAGTGCCTGGGGTGATGCTAGTGCCTGGGGTGATGCTAGTGCCTGGGGTGATGCTAGTGCCTGGGGTGATGCTAGTGTCTGGGGTGATGGTAGTGCCTGGGGTGATGCTAGTGCCTGGGGTGATGGTAGTGCCTGGGGTGATGCTAGTGCCTGGGGTGATGCTAGTGCCTGGGGTGATGGTAGTGCCTGGGGTGATGCTAGTGCCTGGGGTGATGGTAGTGCCTGGGGTAATGGTAGTGCCTGGGGTGGTGGTAGTGCCTGGGGTGATGCTAGTGCCTGGGGTGTTGGTATTTCCTGGGGTGATGGTAGTGCATGGGGTGATGGTAGAGCCTGGGCTGATGATAGTGCCCGGGGTGATGGTAGTGCCCGGGGTGATGGTAGTGCCCGGGGTGATGGTAGTGCCTGGGGTGATGGTAGTGCCTGGGGTGATGGTAGTGCCTGGGGTGATGCTAGTGCCTGGGGTGATGGTAGTGCCTGGGTGATGGTTGTGCCCGGGGTGATGGTAGTGCCCGGGGTGATGCTAGTGCCTGGGGTGGTGGTAGTGCCTGGGGTGATGGTAGTGCCTGGGGTGTTGGTAGTGCCCGGGGTGATGGTAGTGCCCGGGGTGATGGTAGTGCCCGGGGTGATGGTAGTGCCTGGGGTGATGCTAGTGCCTGGGGTGATGCTAGTGCCTGGGGTGGTGGTAGTGCCTGGGGTGATGCTAGTGCCTGGGGTGATGCTAGTGCCTGGGGTGGTGGTAGTGCCCGGGGTGATGGTAGTGCCCGGGGTGTTGGTAGTGCCTGGGGTGGTGGTAGTGCCTGGGGTGATGGTATTTCCTAGGGTGATGCTAGTGCCTGGGGTGATGCTAGTGCCTGGGGTGGTGGTAGTGCCCGGGGTGATGGTAGTGCCCGGGGTGTTGGTAGTGCCCGGGGTTATGGTAGTGCCTGGGGTGATGGTAGTGCCTGGGGTGATGCTAGTGCCCGGGGTGATGCTAGTGCCCGGGGTGATGGTAGTGCCCGGGGTGATGGTAGTGCCTGGGGTGATGCTAGTGCCTGGGGTGATGCTAGTGCCTGGGGTGGTGGTAGTGCCTGGGGTGATGGTAGTGCCCGGGGTGTTGGTAGTGCCTGGGGTGGTGGTAGTGCCTGGGGTGATGCTAGTGCCTGGGGTGGTGGTAGTGCCCGGGGTGATGGTAGTGCCCGGGGTATTGGTAGTGCCTGGGGTGGTGGTAGTGCCTGGGGTGATGGTATTTCCTGGGGTGATGCTAGTGCCTGGGGTGATGCTAGTGCCTGGGGTGGTGGTAGTGCCCGGGGTGATGGTAGTGCCCGGGGTGTTGGTAGTGCCCGGGGTGATGGTAGTGCCCGGGGTGATGGTAGTGCCCGGGTGATGGTAGTGCCTGGGGTGATGGTAGTGCCTGGGGTGATGCTAGTGCCTGGGGTGATGCTAGTGCCTGGGATGATGCTAGTGCCTGGGGTGATGCTAGTGCCTGGGGTGATGGTAGTGTCTGGGGTGATGGTAGTGCCTGGGATGATGCTAGTGCCTGGGGTGATGCTAGTGCCTGGGGTGATGCTAGTGCCTGGGGTGATGGTAGTATCTGGGGTGATGGTAGTGCCTGGGGTGATGGTAGTATCTGGGGTGATGGTAGTATCTGGGGTGATGGTAGTGCCCGGGGTGATGCTAGTGTCTAGGGTGATGCTAGTGTCTGGGGTGATGCTAGTGCCTGGGGTGATGCTAGTGTCTGGGGTGATGGTAGTGCCTGGGGTGATGGTAGTGTCTGGGGTGATGGTAGTGCCTGGGGTGATGGTAGTACCTGGGGTGATGGTAGTGCCTGGGGTGATGGTAGTGCCTGGGGTGATGGTAGTACCTGGGGTGATGGTAGTACCCGGGGTGATGGTAGTGCCTGGGGTGATGCTAGTGCCTGGGGTGATGCTAGTGCCTGGGGTGATGCTAGTGCCTGGGGTGATGCTAGTGCCTGGGGTGATGCTAGTGCCTGGGGTGATGCTAGTGCCTGGGGTGATGCTAGTGCCTGGGGTGATGGTAGTGCCTGGGGTGATGCTAGTGCCTGGGGTGATTCTAGTGTCTGGGGTGATGGTAGTGCCTGGGGTGATGGTAGTGCCTGGGGTGATGGTAGTGCCTGGGGTGATGGTAGTGCCTGGGGTGATGCTAGTGCCTGGGGTGATGCTAGTGCCTGGGGTGATGCTAGTGCCTGGGGTGATGGTAGTGTCTGGGGTGATGGTATTGCCTGGGGTGATGGTAGTGCCTGGGGTGATGCTAGTGCCTGGGGTGATGGTAGTGCCTGGGGTGATGCTAGTGCCTGGGGTGATGGTAGTACCGGGGGTGATGGTAGTGCCCGGGGTGATGGTAGTGTCTGGGGTGATGCTAGTGCCTGGGGTGATGCTAGTGCCTGGGGTGATGCTAGTGCCTGGGGTGATGCTAGTGCCTGGGGTGATGGTAGTGTCTGGGGTGATGGTAGTGTCTGGGGTGATGGTAGTGCCTGGGGTGATGCTAGTGCCTGGGGTGATGCTAGTGCCTGGGGTGATGGTAGTGCCTGGGGTGATGCTAGTGTCTGGGGTGATGCTAGTGCCTGGGGTGATGCTAGTGCCTGGGGTGATGCTAGTGTCTGGGGTGATGCTAGTGCCTGGGGTGATGCTAGTGTCTGGGGTGATGGTAGTGCATGGGGTGATGCTAGTGTCTGGGGTGATGCTAGTGCATGGGGTGATGCTAGTGTCTGGGGTGATGGTAGTGCCTGGGGTGATGCTAGTGTCTGGGGTGATGGTAGTGCCTGGGGTGATGCTAGTGCCTGGGGTGATGGTAGTGCCTGGGGTGATGGTAGTGCCTGGGGTGATGCTAGTGTCTGGGTTGATGCTAGTGCCTGGGGTGATGCTAGTGCCTGGGGTGATGGTAGTGTCTGGGGTGATGGTAGTGTCTGGGTTGATGCTAGTGCCTGGGGTGATGGTAGTGCCTGGGGTGATGCTAGTGTCTGGGGTGATGCTAGTGTCTGGGGTGATGGTAGTGTCTGGGGTGATGGTAGTGTCTGGGGTGATGCTAGTGTCTGGGGTGATGCTAGTGTCTGGGGTGATGCTAGTGTCTGGGGTGATGCTAGTGCCTGGGGTGATGGTAGTGCCTGGGGTGATGGTAGTGTCTGGGGTGATGCTAGTGTCTGGGGTGATGCTAGTGTCTGGGGTGATGCTAGTGTCTGGGGTGATGGTAGTGCCTGGGGTGATGGTAGTGCCTGGGGTGATGGTAGTGTCTGGGGTGATGGTAGTGCCTGGGGTGATGGTAGTGTCTGGGTTGATGCTAGTGTCTGGGTTGATGCTAGTGTCTGGGGTGATGCTAGTGTCTGGGGTGATGCTAGTGTCTGGGTTGATGCTAGTGTCTGGGGTGATGCTAGTGCCTGGGGTGATGGTAGTGTCTGGGGTGATGGTAGTGTCTGGGGTGATGGTAGTGCCTGGGGTGATGGTAGTGTCTGGGGTGATGGTAGTGTCTGGGTTGATGCTAGTGTCTGGGGTGATGGTAGTGTCTGGGGTGATGCTAGTGTCTGGGGTGATGCTAGTGTCTGGGGTGATGCTAGTGTCTGGGGTGATGGTAGTGCCTGGGGTGATGGTAGTGCCTGGGGTGATGGTAGTGTCTGGGGTGATGGTAGTGCCTGGGGTGATGGTAGTGTCTGGGTTGATGCTAGTGTCTGGGTTGATGCTAGTGTCTGGGGTGATGCTAGTGTCTGGGTTGATGCTAGTGTCTGGGGTGATGGTAGTGTCTGGGGTGATGCTAGTGTCTGGGGTGATGCTAGTGTCTGGGGTGATGGTAGTGCCTGGGGTGATGGTAGTGTCTGGGTTGATGCTAGTGTCTGGGTTGATGCTAGTGTCTGGGGTGATGGTAGTGTCTGGGTTGATGCTAGTGTCTGGGGTGATGCTAGTGTCTGGGTTGATGCTAGTGTCTGGGGTGATGGTAGTGTCTGGGGTGATGGTAGTGTCTGGGTTGATGCTAGTGTCTGGGGTGATGGTAGTGCCTGGGCTGATGGTAGTGCCTGGGGTGATGGTAGTGTCTGGGTTGATGCTAGTGCCTGGGGTGATGCTAGTGTCTGGGTTGATGCTAGTGTCTGGGGTGATGGTAGTGCCTGGGGTGATGCTAGTGTCTGGGGTGATGGTAGTGCCTGGGGTGATGGTAGTGTCTGGGTTGATGCTAGTGCCTGGGGTGATGGTAGTGTCTGGGTTGATGCTAGTGCCTGGGGTGATGCTAGTGTCTGGGTTGATGCTAGTGCCTGGGGTGATGCTAGTGTCTGGGTTGATGCTAGTGCCTGGGGTGATGCTAGTGTCTGGGTTGATGCTAGTGCCTGGGGTGATGCTAGTGCCTGGGTTGATGCTAGTGGCTGGGTTGATGCTAGTGTCTGGGGTGATGCTAGTGTCTGGGGTGATGCTAGTGTCTGGGGTGATGCTAGTGTCTGGGGTGATGGTAGTGCCTGGGGTGATGGTAGTGTCTGGGTTGATGCTAGTGTCTGGGTTGATGCTAGTGTCTGGGGTGATGGTAGTGTCTGGGTTGATGCTAGTGTCTGGGGTGATGCTAGTGTCTGGGTTGATGCTAGTGTCTGGGGTGATGGTAGTGTCTGGGGTGATGGTAGTGTCTGGGTTGATGCTAGTGTCTGGGGTGATGGTAGTGCCTGGGCTGATGGTAGTGCCTGGGGTGATGGTAGTGTCTGGGTTGATGCTAGTGCCTGGGGTGATGCTAGTGTCTGGGTTGATGCTAGTGTCTGGGGTGATGGTAGTGCCTGGGGTGATGCTAGTGTCTGGGGTGATGGTAGTGCCTGGGGTGATGGTAGTGTCTGGGTTGATGCTAGTGCCTGGGGTGATGGTAGTGTCTGGGTTGATGCTAGTGCCTGGGGTGATGCTAGTGTCTGGGTTGATGCTAGTGCCTGGGGTGATGCTAGTGTCTGGGTTGATGCTAGTGCCTGGGGTGATGCTAGTGTCTGGGTTGATGCTAGTGCCTGGGGTGATGCTAGTGCCTGGGTTGATGCTAGTGTCTGGGTTGATGCTAGTGTCTGGGGTGATGCTAGTGTCTGGGTTGATGCTAGTGCCTGGGGTGATGCTAGTGCCTGGGCTGATGGTAGTGCCTGGGGTGATGCTAGTGTCTGGGTTGATGCTAGTGCCTGGGGTGATGGTAGTGTCTGGGTTGATGCTAGTGCCTGGGCTGATGGTAGTGCCTGGGGTGATGGTAGTGCCTGGGGTGATGGTAGTGTCTGGGCTGATGGTAGTGCCTGGGCTGATGGTAGTGACTGGGGTGATGCTAGTGTCTGGGTTGATGCTAGTGCCTGGGGTGATGCTAGTGTCTGGGTTGATGCTAGTGCCTGGGGTGATGCTAGTGTCTGGGTTGATGCTAGTGTCTGGGGTGATGGTAGTGTCTGGGTTGATGCTAGTGTCTGGGTTGATGCTAGTGTCTGGGGTGATGGTAGTGTCTGGGCTGATGGTAGTGCCTGGGCTGATGCTAGTGCCTGGGGTGATGCTAGTGCCTGGGGTGATGCTAGTGCCTGGGGTGATGCTAGTGTCTGGGCTGATGCTAGTGCCTGGGCTGATGCTAGTGCCTGGGGTGATGCTAGTGCCTGGGTTGATGCTAGTGTCTGGGCTGATGGTATTTCCTGGGCTGATGCTAGTGTCTGGGTTGATGCTAGTGTCTGGGTTGATGCTAGTGCCTGGGGTGATGCTAGTGTCTGGGGTGATGCTAGTGTCTGGGGTGATGCTAGTGTCTGGGCTGATGGTAGTGCCTGGGGTGATGCTAGTGCCTGGGGTGATGCTAGTGTCTGGGCTGATGGTAGTGCCTGGGGTGATGCTAGTGCCTGGGGTGATGCTAGTGCCTGGGGTGATGGTAGTGCCTGGGCTGATGGTAGTGCCTGGGGTGATGCTAGTGTCTGGGTTGATGCTAGTGCCTGGGGTGATGCTAGTGTCTGGGTTGATGCTAGTGCCTGGGGTGATGCTAGTGCCTGGGGTGATGGTAGTATCTGGGGTGTTGGTAGTGCCTGGGGTGATGGTAGAATCTGGGGTGATGGCAGTGTCTGGGTTGATGCTAGTGTCTGGGTTGATGCTAGTGTCTGGGTTGATGCTAGTGTCTGGGTTGATGCTAGTGTCTGGGGTGATGCTAGTGTCTGGGGTGATGCTAGTGTCTGGGGTGATGCTAGTGCCTGGGGTGATGCTAGTGTCTGGGTTGATGCTAGTGTCTGGGTTGATGCTAGTGCCTGGGGTGATGCTAGTGTCTGGGTTGATGCTAGTGTCTGGGTTGATGCTAGTGCCTGGGGTGATGCTAGTGTCTGGGTTGATGCTAGTGTCTGGGTTGATGCTAGTGTCTGGGGTGATGGTAGTGCCTGGGGTGATGCTAGTGTCTGGGCTGATGGTAGTGCCTGGGGTGATGCTAGTGTCTGGGTTGATGCTAGTGTCTGGGGTGATGCTAGTGTCTGGGGTGATGGTAGTGCCTGGGGTGATGCTAGTGCCTGGGTTGATGCTAGTGTCTGGGTTGATGCTAGTGTCTGGGCTGATGCTAGTGTCTGGGTTGATGCTAGTGTCTGGGGTGATGGTAGTGCCTGGGGTGATGCTAGTGTCTGGGTTGATGCTAGTGTCTGGGCTGATGCTAGTGTCTGGGTTGATGCTAGTGTCTGGGTTGATGCTAGTGTCTGGGGTGATGGTAGTGCCTGGGCTGATGGTAGTGCCTGGGGTGATGCTAGTGTCTGGGTTGATGCTAGTGCCTGGGGTGATGCTAGTGTCTGGGTTGATGCTAGTGCCTGGGGTGATGCTAGTGCCTGTGGTGATGGTAGTATCTGGGGTGTTAGTAGTGCCTGGGGTGATGGTAGTATCTGGGGTGATGCTGGTGCCTGGGGTGATGGTAGTATCTGGGGTGTTGGTAGTGCCTGGGGTGATGGTAGAATCTGGGGTGATGGTAGTGTCTGGGTTGATGCTAGTGTCTGGGTTGATGCTAGTGTCTGGGTTGATGCTAGTGTCTGGGTTGATGCTAGTGTCTGGGGTGATGCTAGTGTCTGGGGTGATGCTAGTGTCTGGGGTGATGCTAGTGCCTGGGGTGATGCTAGTGTCTGGGTTGATGCTAGTGTCTGGGTTGATGCTAGTGCCTGGGTTGATGCTAGTGTCTGGGTTGATGCTAGTGCCTGGGGTGATGCTAGTGTCTGGGTTGATGCTAGTGTCTGGGTTGATGCTAGTGTCTGGGTTGATGCTAGTGCCTGGGGTGATGCTAGTGTCTGGGTTGATGCTAGTGCCTGGGGTGATGCTAGTGTCTGGGGTGATGCTAGTGCCTGGGGTGATGGTAGTGCCTGGGGTGATGCTAGTGCCTGGGGTGATGCTAGTGTCTGGGGTGATGCTAGTGCCTGGGGTGATGCTAGTGTCTGGGGTGATGGTAGTGCCTGGGGTGATGCTAGTGTCTGGGGTGATGGTAGTGCCTGGGGTGATGCTAGTGCCTGGGGTGATGCTAGTGTCTGGGGTGATGCTAGTGCCTGGGGTGATGCTAGTGTCTGGGTTGATGCTAGTGCCTGGGGTAATGCTAGTGCCTGGGGTGATGCTAGTGCCTGGGGTGATGGTAGTGCCTGGGGTGATGCTAGTGCCTGGGGTGATGCTAGTGCCTGGGGTGATGCTAGTGCCTGGGGTGATGCTAGTGTCTGGGGTGATGCTAGTGCCTGGGGTGATGCTAGTGCCTGGGGTGATGCTAGTGTCTGGGGTGATGCTAGTGCCTGGGGTGATGCTAGTGTCTGGGGTGATGCTAGTGCCTGGGGTGATGCTAGTGTCTGGGTTGATGCTAGTGCCTGGGGTGATGGTAGTGCCTGGGGTGATGGTAGTGCCCGGGGTGATGCTAGTGTCTGGGTTGATGCTAGTGTCTGGGCTGATTGTAGTGCCTGGGGTGATGCTAGTGTCTGGGTTGATGCTAGTGCCTGGGGTGTTGGTATTTCCTGGGGTGATGGTAGTGCATGGGGTGATGGTAGTGCCTGGGCTGATGGTAGTACCTGGGGTGATGCTAGTGTCTGGGTTGATGCTAGTGCCTGGGGTGTTGGTATTTCCTGGGGTGATGGTAGTGCATGGGGTGATGGTAGTGCCTGGGCTGATGGTAGTGCCCAGGGTGATGGTAGTGCCTGGGGTGATGGTAGTGCCTGGGGTGATGGTAGTACCTGGGGTGATGGTAGTGCCTGGGGTGATGCTAGTGCCTGGGGTGATGCTAGTGCCTGGGGTGTTGGTATTTCCTGGGGTGATGGTAGTGCATGGGGTGATGGTAGTGCCTGGGCTGATGGTAGTGCCCGGGGTGATGGTAGTGCCCGGGGTGATGGTAGTGCCTGGGGTGATGGTAGTGCCTGGGGTGATGGTAGTACCTGGGGTGATGGTAGTGCCTGTGGTGATGCTAGTGCCTGGGGTGATGCTAGTGCCTGGGGTGATGGTAGTGCCTGGGGTGATGCTAGTGCCTGGGGTGGTGGTAGTGCCTAGGGTGATGGTAGTGCCTGGGGTGATGCTAGTGCCTGGGGTGTTGGTAGTGCCTGGGGTAATGGTAGTGCCTGGGGTAATGGTAGTATCTGGGGTAATGGTAGTATCTGGGGTAATGGTAGTGCCTGGGGTGATGCTAGTGCCTGGGGTGATGGTAGAATCTGGGGTGATGGTAGTGCCTGGGGTGATGGTAGAGCCTGGGCTGATGGTAGTGCCCGGGGTGATGGTAGTGCCCGGGGTGATGGTAGTGCCTGGGGTGATGGTAGTGCCTGGGGTGATGGTATTTCCTGGGGTGATGCTAGTGCCTGGGGTGATGCTAGTGCCCGGGGTGATGGTAGTGCCCGGGGTGTTGGTTGTGCCTGGGGTGATGGTATTTCCTGGGGTGATGCTAGTGCCTGGGGTGATGCTAGTGCCTGGGGTGATGCTAGTGCCTGGGGTGATGCTAGTGCCTGGGGTGGTGGTAGTGCCCGGGGTGATGGTAGTGCCTGGGGTGATGGTATTTCCTGGGGTGATGCTAGTGCCTGGGGTGATGCTAGTGCCTGGGGTGGTGGTAGTGCCCGGGGTGATGGTAGTGCCCGGGGTGATGGTAGTGCCCGGGGTGATGGTAGTGCCCGGGGTGATGGTAGTGCCCGGGGTGGTGGTAGTGCCTGGGGTGATGGTAGTGCCTGGGGTGATGGTAGTGCCTGGGGTGATGCTAGTGCCTGGGGTGGTGGTAGTGCCTGGGGTGATGCTAGTGCCCGGGGTGATGCTAGTGCCCGGGGTGATGCTAGTGCCTGGGGTGGTGGTAGTGCCTGGGGTGATTGTAGTGCCCGGGGTGATGGTAGTGCCTGGGGTGATGCTAGTGCCTGGGGTGATGGTAGTGCCTGGGGTGATGGTAGTGCCTGGGGTGATGGTAGTGCCCGGGGTGATGGTAGTGCCTGGGGTGATGGTAGTGTCTGGGGTGATGGTAGTGCCTGGGGTGATGGTAGTGCCTGGGGTGATGGTAGTGCCTGGGTGATGGTAGTGCCCGGGGTGATGCTAGTGCCCGGGGTGATGCTAGTGCCTGGGGTGGTGGTAGTGCCTGGGGTGATGGTAGTGCCTAGGGTGTTGGTAGTGCCCGGGGTGATGGTAGTGCCCGGGGTGATGGTAGTGCCCGGGGTGATGGTAGTGCCTGGGGTGATGGTAGTGCCTGGGGTGATGGTAGTGCCTGGGGTGATGGTAGTGCCTGGGGTGATGGTATTTCCTGGGGTCATGCTAGTGCCTGGGGTGATGGTAGTGCCTGGGGTGTTGGTAGTGCCCGGGGTGATGGTAGTGCCCGGGGTGATGGTAGTGCCCGGGGTGATGGTAGTGCCCGGGGTGATGGTAGTGCCCGGGGTGATGGTAGTGCCCGGGGTGATGGTAGTGCCCAGGGTGATGGTAGTGCCCGGGGTGATGGTAGTGCCCGGGGTGATGGTAGTGCCCGGGGTGATGGTAGTGCCCGGGGTGATGGTAGTGCCCGGGGTGATGGTAGTGCCTGGGGTGATGGTAGTGCCTGGGGTGATGCTAGTGCCTGGGGTGGTGGTAGTGCCTGGGGTGATGCTAGTGCCCGGGGTGTTGGTAGTGCCTGGGGTGGTGGTAGTGCCTGGGGTGATGGTATTTCCTGGGGTGATGCTAGTGCCTGGGGTGATGCTAGTGCCTGGGGTGGTGGTAGTGCCCGGGGTGATGGTAGTGCCTGGGGTGTTGGTAGTGCCTGGGGTGGTGGTAGTGCCTGGGGTGATGGTATTTCCTGGGGTGATGCTAGTGCCTGGGGTGATGCTAGTGCCTGGGTTGTGGTAGTGCCCGGGGTGATGGTAGTGCCCGGGGTGTTGGTAGTGCCCGGGTGATGGTAGTGCCCGGGTGATGGTAGTGCCTGGGGTGATGCTAGTGCCTGGGGTGATGCTAGTGCCTGGGGTGATGCTAGTGCCTGGGGTGATGCTAGTGCCTGGGGTGATGCTAGTGCCTGGGGTGATGGTAGTGCCTGGGGTGATGCTAGTGCCTGGGGTGATGGTAGTGCCTGGGGTGATGCTAGTGCCTGGGGTGATGCTAGTGCCTGGGGTGATGGTAGTGCCTGGGGTGATGCTAGTGCCTGGGGTGATGGTAGTGCCTGGGGTAATGGTAGTGCCTGGGGTGGTGGTAGTGCCTGGGGTGATGCTAGTGCCTGGGGTGTTGGTATTTCCTGGGGTGATGGTAGTGCATGGGGTGATGGTAGAGCCTGGGCTGATGATAGTGCCCGGGGTGATGGTAGTGCCCGGGGTGATGGTAGTGCCTGGGGTGATGGTAGTGCCTGGGGTGATGGTAGTGCCTGGGGTGATGCTAGTGCCTGGGGTGATGGTAGTGCCTGGGATGATGCTAGTGCCTGGGGTGATGGTAGTGCCTGGGGTGATGCTAGTGCCTGGGGTGATGCTAGTGCCTGGGGTGATGCTAGTGCCTGGGGTGATGCTAGTGTCTGGGGTGATGCTAGTGCCTGGGGTGATGCTAGTGCCTGGGGTGATGCTAGTGTCTGGGGTGATGCTAGTGCCTGGGGTGATGCTAGTGTCTGGGGTGATGCTAGTGCCTGGGGTGATGCTAGTGTCTGGGTTGATGCTAGTGCCTGGGGTGATGGTAGTGCCTGGGGTGATGGTAGTGCCCGGGGTGATGCTAGTGTCTGGGTTGATGCTAGTGCCTGGGCTGATTGTAGTGCCTGGGGTGATGCTAGTGTCTGGGTTGATGCTAGTGCCTGGGGTGTTGGTATTTCCTGGGGTGATGGTAGTGCATGGGGTGATGGTAGTGCCTGGGCTGATGGTAGTACCTGGGGTGATGCTAGTGTCTGGGTTGATGCTAGTGCCTGGGGTGTTGGTATTTCCTGGGGTGATGGTAGTGCATGGGGTGATGGTAGTGCCTGGGCTGATGGTAGTGCCCAGGGTGATGGTAGTGCCTGGGGTGATGGTAGTGCCTGGGGTGATGGTAGTACCTGGGGTGATGGTAGTGCCTGGGGTGATGCTAGTGCCTGGGGTGATGCTAGTGCCTGGGGTGTTGGTATTTCCTGGGGTGATGGTAGTGCATGGGGTGATGGTAGTGCCTGGGCTGATGGTAGTGCCCGGGGTGATGGTAGTGCCCGGGGTGATGGTAGTGCCTGGGGTGATGGTAGTGTCTGGGGTGATGGTAGTACCTGGGGTGATGGTAGTGCCTGTGGTGATGCTAGTGCCTGGGGTGATGCTAGTGCCTGGGGTGATGGTAGTGCCTGGGGTGATGCTAGTGCCTGGGGTGGTGGTAGTGCCTAGGGTGATGGTAGTGCCTGGGGTGATGCTAGTGCCTGGGGTGTTGGTAGTGCCTGGGGTAATGGTAGTGCCTGGGGTAATGGTAGTATCTGGGGTAATGGTAGTGCCTGGGGTGATGCTAGTGCCTGGGGTGATGGTAGAATCTGGGGTGATGGTAGTGCCTGGGGTGATGGTAGAGCCTGGGCTGATGGTAGTGCCCGGGGTGATGGTAGTGCCCGGGGTGATGGTAGTGCCCGGGGTGATGGTAGTGCCTGGGGTGATGGTAGTGCCTGGGGTGATGGTATTTCCTGGGGTGATGCTAGTGCCTGGGGTGATGCTAGTGCCTGGGGTGGTGGTAGTGCCCGGGGTGATGGTAGTGCCCGGGGTGTTGGTTGTGCCTGGGGTGATGGTATTTCCTGGGGTGATGCTAGTGCCTGGGGTGATGCTAGTGCCTGGGGTGATGCTAGTGCCTGGGGTGATGCTAGTGCCTGGGGTGGTGGTAGTGCCCGGGGTGATGGTAGTGCCTGGGGTGATGGTATTTCCTGGGGTGATGCTAGTGCCTGGGGTGATGCTAGTGCCTGGGGTGGTGGTAGTGCCCGGGGTGATGGTAGTGCCCGGGGTGATGGTAGTGTCCGGGGTGATGGTAGTGCCCGGGGTGATGGTAGTGCCCGGGGTGGTGGTAGTGCCTGGGGTGATGGTAGTGCCTGGGGTGATGGTAGTGCCTGGGGTGATGCTAGTGCCTGGGGTGGTGGTAGTGCCTGGGGTGATGCTAGTGCCCGGGGTGATGCTAGTGCCCGGGGTGATGCTAGTGCCTGGGGTGGTGGTAGTGCCTGGGGTGATTGTAGTGCCCGGGGTGATGGTACTGCCTGGGGTGATGCTAGTGCCTGGGGTGATGGTAGTGCCTGGGGTGATGGTAGTGCCTGGGGTGATGGTAGTGCCCGGGGTGATGGTAGTGCCTGGGGTGATGGTAGTGTCTGGGGTGATGGTAGTGCCTGGGGTGATGGTAGTGCCTGGGGTGATGGTAGTGCCTGGGTGATGGTAGTGCCCGGGGTGATGCTAGTGCCCGGGGTGATGCTAGTGCCTTGGGTGGTGGTAGTGCCTGGGGTGATGGTAGTGCCTAGGGTGTTGGTAGTGCCCGGGGTGATGGTAGTGCCCGGGGTGATGGTAGTGCCCGGGGTGATGGTAGTGCCTGGGGTGATGGTAGTGCCTGGGGTGATGGTAGTGCCTGGGGTGATGGTAGTGCCTGGGGTGATGGTATTTCCTGGGGTCATGCTAGTGCCTGGGGTGATGGTAGTGCCTGGGGTGTTGGTAGTGCCCGGGGTGATGGTAGTGCCCGGGGTGATGGTAGTGCCCGGGGTGATGGTAGTGCCCGGGGTGATGGTAGTGCCCGGGGTGATGGTAGTGCCCGGGGTGATGGTAGTGCCCAGGGTGATGGTAGTGCCCGGGGTGATGGTAGTGCCCGGGGTGATGGTAGTGCCCGGGGTGATGGTAGTGCCCGGGGTGATGGTAGTGCCCGGGGTGATGGTAGTGCCTGGGGTGATGGTAGTGCCTGGGGTGATGCTAGTGCCTGGGGTGGTGGTAGTGCCTGGGGTGATGGTAGTGCCCGGGGTGTTGGTAGTGCCTGGGGTGGTGGTAGTGCCTGGGGTGATGGTATTTCCTGGGGTGATGCTAGTGCCTGGGGTGATGCTAGTGCCTGGGGTGGTGGTAGTGCCTGGGGTGATGGTAGTGCCTGGGGTGTTGGTAGTGCCTGGGGTGGTGGTAGTGCCTGGGGTGATGGTATTTCCTGGGGTGATGCTAGTGCCTGGGGTGATGCTAGTGCCTGGGTTGTGGTAGTGCCCGGGGTGATGGTAGTGCCCGGGGTGTTGGTAGTGCCCGGGTGATGGTAGTGCCCGGGTGATGGTAGTGCCTGGGGTGATGCTAGTGCCTGGGGTGATGCTAGTGCCTGGGGTGATGCTAGTGCCTGGGGTGATGCTAGTGCCTGGGGTGATGCTAGTGTCTGGGGTGATGGTAGTGCCTGGGGTGATGCTAGTGCCTGGGGTGATGGTAGTGCCTGGGGTGATGCTAGTGCCTGGGGTGATGCTAGTGCCTGGGGTGATGGTAGTGCCTGGGGTGATGCTAGTGCCTGGGGTGATGGTAGTGCCTGGGGTAATGGTAGTGCCTGGGGTGGTGGTAGTGCCTGGGGTGATGCTAGTGCCTGGGGTGTTGGTATTTCCTGGGGTGATGGTAGTGCATGGGGTGATGGTAGAGCCTGGGCTGATGATAGTGCCCGGGGTGATGGTAGTGCCCGGGGTGATGGTAGTGCCTGGGGTGATGGTAGTGCCTGGGGTGATGGTAGTGCCTGGGGTGATGCTAGTGCCTGGGGTGATGGTAGTGCCTGGGTGATGGTTGTGCCCGGGGTGATGGTAGTGCCCGGGGTGATGCTAGTGCCTGGGGTGGTGGTAGTGCCTGGGGTGATGGTAGTGCCTGGGGTGTTGGTAGTGCCCGGGGTGATGGTAGTGCCCGGGGTGATGGTAGTGCCCGGGGTGATGGTAGTGCCTGGGGTGATGCTAGTGCCTGGGGTGATGCTAGTGCCTGGGGTGGTGGTAGTGCCTGGGGTGATGCTAGTGCCTGGGGTGATGCTAGTGCCTGGGGTGGTGGTAGTGCCCGGGGTGATGGTAGTGCCCGGGGTGTTGGTAGTGCCTGGGGTGGTGGTAGTGCCTGGGGTGATGGTATTTCCTAGGGTGATGCTAGTGCCTGGGGTGATGCTAGTGCCTGGGGTGGTGGTAGTGCCCGGGGTGATGG
The DNA here is from genome assembly GCA_963921405.1 of Cepaea hortensis. NCBI lineage: Eukaryota > Metazoa > Mollusca > Gastropoda > Stylommatophora > Helicidae > Cepaea > Cepaea hortensis. The sequence continues at coordinate 29,324,892 of OY992896.1, forward strand.
TAGTGCCCGGGGTGTTGGTAGTGCCCGGGGTTATGGTAGTGCCTGGGGTGATGGTAGTGCCTGGGGTGATGCTAGTGCCCGGGGTGATGCTAGTGCCCGGGGTGATGGTAGTGCCCGGGGTGATGGTAGTGCCTGGGGTGATGCTAGTGCCTGGGGTGATGCTAGTGCCTGGGGTGGTGGTAGTGCCTGGGGTGATGGTAGTGCCCGGGGTGTTGGTAGTGCCTGGGGTGGTGGTAGTGCCTGGGGTGATGCTAGTGCCTGGGGTGGTGGTAGTGCCCGGGGTGATGGTAGTGCCCGGGGTATTGGTAGTGCCTGGGGTGGTGGTAGTGCCTGGGGTGATGGTATTTCCTGGGGTGATGCTAGTGCCTGGGGTGATGCTAGTGCCTGGGGTGGTGGTAGTGCCCGGGGTGATGGTAGTGCCCGGGGTGTTGGTAGTGCCCGGGGTGATGGTAGTGCCCGGGGTGATGGTAGTGCCCGGGTGATGGTAGTGCCTGGGGTGATGGTAGTGACTGGGGTGATGCTAGTGCCTGGGGTGATGCTAGTGCCTGGGATGATGCTAGTGCCTGGGGTGATGCTAGTGCCTGGGGTGATGGTAGTGTCTGGGGTGATGGTAGTGCCTGGGGTGATGGTAGTGCCTGGGGTGATGCTAGTGCCTGGGGTGATGCTAGTGCCTGGGGTGATGGTAGTATCTGGGGTGATGGTAGTGCCTGGGGTGATGGTAGTATCTGGGGTGATGGTAGTATCTGGGGTGATGGTAGTGCCCGGGGTGATGCTAGTGTCTAGGGTGATGCTAGTGTCTGGGGTGATGCTAGTGCCTGGGGTGATGCTAGTGTCTGGGGTGATGGTAGTGCCTGGGGTGATGGTAGTGTCTGGGGTGATGGTAGTACCTGGGGTGATGGTAGTGCCTGGGGTGATGGTAGTGCCTGGGGTGATGGTAGTACCCGGGGTGATGGTAGTACCCGGGGTGATGGTAGTGCCTGGGGTGATGCTAGTGCCTGGGGTGATGCTAGTGCCTGGGGTGATGCTAGTGCCTGGGGTGATGCTAGTGCCTGGGGTGATGCTAGTGCCTGGGGTGATGCTAGTGCCTGGGGTGATGCTAGTGCCTGGGGTGATGCTAGTGCCTGGGGTGATTCTAGTGTCTGGGGTGATGGTAGTGCCTGGGGTGATGGTAGTGCCTGGGGTGATGGTAGTGCCTGGGGTGATGGTAGTGCCTGGGGTGATGCTAGTGCCTGGGGTGATGCTAGTGCCTGGGGTGATGCTAGTGCCTGGGGTGATGGTAGTGTCTGGGGTGATGGTATTGCCTGGGGTGATGGTAGTGCCTGGGGTGATGCTAGTGCCTGGGGTGATGGTAGTGCCTGGGGTGATGCTAGTGCCTGGGGTGATGGTAGTACCGGGGGTGATGGTAGTGCCCGGGGTGATGGTAGTGTCTGGGGTGATGCTAGTGCCTGGGGTGATGCTAGTGCCTGGGGTGATGCTAGTGCCTGGGGTGATGCTAGTGCCTGGGGTGATGCTAGTGCCTGGGGTGATGGTAGTGTCTGGGGTGATGGTAGTGTCTGGGGTGATGGTAGTGCCTGGGGTGATGCTAGTGCATGGGGTGATGCTAGTGCCTGGGGTGATGGTAGTGCCTGGGGTGATGCTAGTGTCTGGGGTGATGCTAGTGTCTGGGGTGATGCTAGTGTCTGGGGTGATGCTAGTGTCTGGGGTGATGGTAGTGCATGGGGTGATGCTAGTGTCTGGGGTGATGCTAGTGCATGGGGTGATGCTAGTGTCTGGGGTGATGGTAGTGCCTGGGGTGATGCTAGTGTCTGGGGTGATGGTAGTGCCTGGGGTGATGCTAGTGCCTGGGGTGATGGTAGTGCCTGGGGTGATGGTAGTGCCTGGGGTGATGCTAGTGCCTGGGGTGATGCTAGTGCCTGGGGTGATGCTAGTGCCTGGGGTGATGCTAGTGCCTGGGGTGATGCTAGTGCCTGGGGTGATGCTAGTGCCTGGGGTGATGCTAGTGCCTGGGGTGATGCTAGTGCCTGGGGTGATGGTAGTGCCTGGGGTGATGCTAGTGCCTGGGGTGATGCTAGTGCCTGGGGTGATGCTAGTGCCTGGGGTGATGCTAGTGCCTGGGGTGATGCTAGTGCCTGGGGTGATGCTAGTGCCTGGGGTGATGCTAGTGCCTGGGGTGATGCTAGTGCCTGGGGTGATGCTAGTGCCTGGGGTGATGCTAGTGCCTGGGGTGATGGTAGTACCTGGGGTGATGGTAGTGCCTGGGGTGATGCTAGTGCCTGGGGTGATGGTAGTACCTGGGGTGATGCTAGTGCATGGGGTGATGCTAGTGCCTGGGGTGATGGTAGTGCCTGGGGTGATGGTAGTGCCTGGGGTGATGCTAGTGCCTGGGGTGATGCTAGTGCCTGGGGTGATGGTAGTGCCTGGGGTGATGCTAGTGCCTGGGGTGATGCTAGTGCCTGGGGTGATGCTAGTGCCTGGGGTGATGCTAGTGCCTGGGGTGATGCTAGTGCCTGGGGTGATGCTAGTGCCTGGGGTGATGCTAGTGCCTGGGGTGATGGTATTTCCTGGGGTGATGGTAGTACTTGTGGTGATGGTAGTACCTGGGGTGATGGTATTTCCTGGGGTGATGGTAGTACTTGTGGTGATGGTAGTACCTGGGGTGATGGTATTTCCTGGGGTGATGGTAGTACTTATGGTGATGGTAGTACCTGGGGTGATTCTAGTGCCTGGGGTGATGCTAGTGCCTGGGGTGATGCTAGTGCCTGGGGTGATGCTAGTGCCTGGGGTGATGGTAGTGCCTGGGGTGATGGTATTTCCTGGGGTGATTCTAGTGCCTGGGGTGATTCTAGTGCCTGGGGTGATGCTAGTGCCTGGGGTGATGGTATTTCCTGGGGTGATGGTAGTACTTGTGGTGATGGTAGTACCTGGGGTGATGGTAGTACCTGTGGTGATGGTAGTGCCTGGGGTGATGGTAGTGCCTGGGGTGATGGTATTTCCTGGGGTGATTCTAGTGCCTGGGGTGATGGTAGTGCCTGGGGTGATGCTAGTGCCTGGGGTGATGGTATTTCCTGGGGTGATTCTAGTGCCTGGGGTGATGGTATTTCCTGGGGTGATGGTAGTACTTGTGGTGATGGTAGTACCTGGGGTGATGGTAGTACCTGTGGTGATGGTAGTGCCTGGGGTGATGGTAGTGCCTGGGGTGATGGTATTTCCTGGGGTCATGGTAGTGCCTGGGGTGATGCTAGTGCCTGGGGTGATGGTATTTCCTGGGGTGATGCTAGTGCCTGGGGTGATGGTATTTCCTGGGGTGATGGTAGTAACTGGGGTGATGGTAGTACTTGTGGTAATGGTAGTGCCTGGGGTGATGGTAGTACCTGGGGTGATGGTAGTGCTTGTGGTGATGGTAGTGCCTGGGGTGATGGTAGTGCCTGGGGTGATGGTAGTATCTGGGGTGATGGTAGTACTTGTGGTGATGGTAGTGCCTGGGGTGATGGTAGTACCTGGGGTGATGGTAGTGCCTGGGGTGATGGTAGTGCCTGGGGTATTGCTAGTGCCTGGGATGATGCTAGTGTCTGGGGTTACTCTATGATTGTTTTAGCAGTAAAGGAACATAGATCGAGGGCAGAATGAAAAAAGCAAACTACTAAATAATAAACCTAATATTCTATGTTTCGACATATAAGCTATTTATCAGGTTTAATTTGCATTCGGGGACTTCTTTTACAGTGTCCATCCTAGTTTTAAACCCACTTCCCATATTTCCTTACCTTCTGCAAACTCCTTAGACCTTACAGTATCCCTAGGCTATCATGATCTCACTACATCGGTTTACTACAAATTGACCAACTCCTTTGTCTTTTTACTTTATACTTTTTCTAACCCTCTGTCCTGCAAGGATGCATTCCTTTCTCCAAACTTCTCCATCTCCGATCATTATGTCAGGATAGTGATGATTTTTACCACAAAGCCCACGAAATGTTGGATTTCTTCCAACTCTGTGGCTGTCTGGATTTTATGTCTTATCATCAGCTTTTTGCTGCTGTCAGTTCATTAGCCATACAGATGCTTTGCCTCCATGCCTAAACAGACATATAATTTCTCTAATCTATCATCTAATCATTTCTAAAATCTATGCATTAGATTGCAAATAAAATATTCTTGTTCACATCTATCCTTCATGCTGACAGTATAGTACCGGGATCCTTATCATCCGTTAGACACTCAAGCCTGCCTCAGATCTCATTGCAAGACCTGCCCATATGTGCTACCATCCCCAGTTGCATGATTGCCAAAGGTACATTTTACATCTATTTTCTTGAATTGCATTTTGTAAAGTTGCCTTACACTTTGTGTTTCTCTGTTGTTTACATTTTCACAGCTTTACCAGTTTAACCCATTTCATTTATATTGGTGTATGTTGGTTGTTAATGAACCCTTTGACTACACAATCTTTAGCACACAATGTTACCTTTAAGTTAGCTTCAGAAAGGACAACACCCGGTCCTCTTCTACTGCAAGCTGGAACAATCTGTAGTCCTTTAAACATTTAAAAAAAATGTAATTTCATTATGTCTGCGTTTTAAAAGAACATCCACATTAAACACAAAAACAGATTGTTATAAGGACAAAATAAGAACTTCACACTGCTACTGCTGGCTTTCTTTGTTCGGCCACTCAGCATCCGATATGGGGAGTTCTGAAATGAGATCTAGAGTTTCTCAGGCATCATGAAGTTCGCAGCGCACAAGAATTGGAAGCGTTGGTAACTTATGGGATAAGTGAACCGGTCGCTCAGAAAGCAATGGCAAACTACTGAGCGTAATCTAGCCAAGAAATCAACGACAGTGGTAAAATGCTGGTGTTGACAGCGATGTCCTGTAAATAATATGCGGGAAAAGAAAAAAAAGGTCATTTATCGTCTTATGTGAGGATGACATCTGCTTGTCTCCCCATTGTGTCTGATTGGTAATAGTAAAAGACCCTGTCTGCATGCCTCCCTGTCTGCATGCCTCCCTGTCTGCATGCCTCCCTGTCTGCATGCCTCCCTGTCTGCATGCCTTGAGGCGTACCAGGCATATAGTGTGCTAGTTCCACATGTGTTAAGACCAATCAGCACTCAAGGGCTGATATGGTCAGTATCTTGTTGATGTCCTTTACTTCCCAAGACATTTCTTGAAAACCGCTTGAGGGTAGTTACATGGGAGCCCAGATCGATTGTTTTACAGTTTGTCTCAGTTGTAACAGAATTACGCATTGTCCAGATTTAAAAATTATGCACAGAAATTTACCGCCTAGTCCTGTGCATACAAAATGACATTTTGAATCAACATGCAGCACACCAAGCGTTGGAGTATGGATTCGCCTTCATTCATAAACTCCAGAAACCACAGGCTAGTGTTAATGATATTTGAAGAGAAGAGGAAGGGGATTAGGAACATCCAACAGAGCCTTATCTATAAGAAACATGGCCATGATAACAGAGTAGACATGGAGACAACTCGACGAGACCTCTCTTGCCGGCAAACATGGATTGAGCCACTCCGAAATTTTGGAGCGCTAATCTAGGAGCGAGGAGTAGCTGCCAAATTTTCAAAGAGAGAAGAACTGTTATAAAATTGTAAAGTTCAGCCTCCTAATTGGCAACAATGAGACAGAATAAATATATCTCCAAAAATAGACTTTAGTAATGGCCCAGAGACGAGACATTGCCTTGTAGCCTATTTTTCTGGAGCTTACTCAATTTGAAAACTACAAATGTTAATTTCTTTGTGCTGGGGCCCTGTGGGAAATACACAATTTCCAGGATTGGCAAATAGCCGCCATGGTTGGCATGATTATCTTCTGTGTGGTGGCAATCACAAACCCTGACTGCCGACTGGTGAATTATATGAAAAATTAAATTCAAGAATTTACAAACACCACCCATGGTTGACAGAAAGATGTACCATAAGGGTAGCAACCCTGTTAGACATCATTTTTTTTTATTGCGTTAAAATCTACATCAATGGAAAGGTCATACACTCTGGTTGACCTGAGACAGGTATTCTCCTAGGAACTCTGTGCCATCATGTTGTCAGGTTCAGCAGATCCCTTCTTGAGATCTAGGCCTACAGTTGTATCCAGCTAGAAAGGATTCTATTACCCATTAGAGCAGGGTCCGTCATTCTTCATAAACTCAGAATAGAACAAATGATTACTTCTCGTCAGTCTCAACCAAATGCTCAAGGAAGATTTTCTTTAAATAGTGTACCCGGTCCATGTGATATAGGAAGAAGAACATCTGTGACAAGATATTTTCTGTTAATGTTAGACCTGTCACTTGTGCTCCTTGTCTAATGTTTCTGGCTTCAAGTGGGAGTAAACTATCTTTGTGTATATCGGACTTCAATCGTCCTTACACATGTTTAACATCAGATACTCTGTTTAATACATTCAACATGAGTGTCTTAATCTGTTTATGTGTCACTTGTTAAGCTACTGTGTTTTTGTAAAACTGTTGTAATTTAGATTGTGAGCAACTTTGACAGGCAGCAGGATGTTCTCTGTTTAAATATATAAATATTACGGTAACTGAACAATTAGGCTTGCTCGTAATGAGGGCTGCTTTGGATATGCGGGTATATTAATCTCTTAGACCTTGTCTAATGTTGAGCTTTGGATAATTAAAATGCATAATTAAGACCGATCAACATTATTTACAATTCAATATAAAAATGTAAATAGAGAATAGAAATATGAGAAAAATTAGAAGATAGGTTGGGGGTAAAAACGCAGGCATATATATATAGATGGTGCCTTCTTCCGTAATCCTGCTGTCACATTAATGCAGATTCTAACCCACGGCGACCCAGCTGGCAAGCAATGTGCTAGTTACTGCTTTACTGCCGCTGTATCTGAGTGTTATTGCTTTACTGCGGCTGTATCTGAGTGTTATTGCTTTACTGCGGCTGTATCTGAGTGTTATTGCTTTGAATTGAGCACTTGTAAATTAATCCTGATGCATGACCAAACCTGTAATCACCATATAAAGATCTATATTGTGCATGAGAAAACATTGCTTGCTTGTGCTAGGCAAGTGTACATGAATTGTTTCACTCTAGTATCCTGTAGCTTTATTGTGACTTGACTCGTGATAGCGACAAATCATAAGTCGCATGACTGGGAGGAGGTCAGCATGACAGATTATATAAGAGCGCTCGTTCTTAAATATCCAGTGTGCTGATGCCGAGAAGCTGGGTTCAACCCCTAAAACGGTCAGTTGGACTAAAATGTTGATTCTCATCCTTGACTTGAGGACGTTAATTACAAGTACCTCTGAAGCCAGAGTGGGTTTGCCTGATGGCAAAGGACACTGGTCATAGGGAAAGATAATCCGCACACACAAAATCAGTCCAGTGTACTAGAATTAGTAGCACATATAAGGACTACACTTGAGTTCAAGGCAAGTGAACACATTCATTTTATGAAAATAAGATGTGAACAGACTTATTCAGCCTGGGTATCCAAGCTGGGAGATGTGAACAGACTTATTCAGCCTGGGTATCCAAGCTGGGAGATGTGAACAGACTTATTCAGCCTGGGTATCCAAGCTGGGAGATGTGAACAGACTTATTCAGTTTTGATTTGGGTATCCAAGCTGGGAGATGTGAACAGACTTATTCAGCCTGGGTATCCAAGCTGGGAGATGTGAACAGACTTATTCAGCCTGGGTATCCAAGCTCGGAAATATACCTCTGGCAAAATTGGTTAGTTCCACTTGTGAACCAGAGATGTGTACAAGCCGGGAGGAAAAGGCTCTTCACTGAAGCTTGTATGTGTAACGAACGAACGAACGAACAGACTTTATTTTCAAAGGGTAACAAATTGGGCACGCAGGCCCGTCTTACATTCGGCCCTTCCAATCATTCATCTTTCTTTCATCAACAGTGCATAGGAAAAAACATTGTCACATGAATTTTGTAAACATAAACAATGCATATTACTATGTTATGAGACACATCCACCACCCACCCACACATCCCCTATTCACTCCAACTCCCCCACCCAACCACACATCTCCCCACCCACACACACCTCTCACCCACCACACATCCCATCAACCCACACCCCAAGCACACATACATTCCCCAACCCACACATCCCCCACCCACACACATCTACCCACATCCCCCACCCACTCACATATCCTCTACCCGTCCCATTACCCACCAACAATCACTCACCCACATATCCTCCTCCACCCACACACCTCCAACACCCAGCCAAACACACATTCCTCAGCCACACATCCCCCACGCACACACACATCTCCCCGTCAACTCACATATTCCGCACCTACCCACACACAAATTCCGCACCCGCCCACATAATCTCCCATCTCCCCCAGCCCACTCACAGATCCTGAGCCCACCCCTACAAACATCCCCCACCATCTCCTAACCTACACACACACACTCACCCATACACATATCCTCTACCCACCCACACATCCTCTACCCACCCATCCCCCAACCAAACATCCCTTAACCACACACCCTTACTCATATACAATCACCCACCCACACATCCTCTATCAAACCACACATCCTCCACCCACCCATCGCCCAGCCACACATCCCTTAACCACACACCCCTACCCATATACACACATATCCCCACCCACGCACAATCTCTCCACCCAAACACACATCCCTCACACACATCCCCACCCACCAACACATCCCCCATTCACAAACACACACCTCCCATCCACGCACACCCAACCCACACACACACACATCCCCAACCCATACACTCATCCCTTCACACATCCCTAGACACACGTACTTATCCCTCAACCACTAACACCCACACATCCCTCACCCACTCATCAAAACATACATTTCCTATCTACCCACCCACACTCACACACCCCAACCACCCATCTAAACACACATCCCCCACCCTCACACACATCCTTCACCCAACCACACCCCCACCTACCCACACACACATCCTTTACCCACACCCAGCTCCCCTCCCACACAACACAACACCCAAAAATATCCAAAAGACACATCCCTCACCCACACACACATCTCCCCACACATCTCCTACCCATCCACACATCCCCTACCCATCCACACATCCCCCAACTACAATCACCCTGACACATACATCCTCCATCCAGCCACACACACCCCACTCCAGCCAGACATACCCCCACCTACACACACATCCCCAAATCCATCACCCACACCCATCACGCACCCCTCCCCAACCCACACACATTCACCCACACATCTCCCACCCACACACACACTCCCCACCCATCCACCCAAATACCCCACACCCATACACATCCCTCACCCACACACACATCCCCAAACCCACCCCCACCTACACACATCTCCCACCCACCACATATCCCCACCCACACATATATCCCCCACCCATCTCATAACCCACCATCAATCATCCACCAACATATCCTCTTCCACCCACTCACCCACAACCACCTAGCCAAACACACATCCCCACCCACACACACACATCTCCCCACCAACCCATACAACCCGCACGTACCCACACAAATCCCCCACCCACCCACACAATTCCACCCCGCCCACCAACACATCCTGAGCCCACCCACACACATCACGAATCCACCCATACACACATCCCCCCATCCCCCAACCTACTATTATGATCAAACTCCCACACTTTACACACACATACAGTGACAATTGTCGTGAGCATTGACGCAAAATTGTAAAGAAAATGGAGAAAAATTGTACATATACATTTTGTAACTTAAAAATTAGTGATGCAATTCAACTCTCCCTTTCTCTCTCTCTCTCTCTCTCTCTCTCTCTCTCTCTCTCTCTCTCTCTCTCCCCCCACCTCACTAACGCTCTCACTCACATTACAGTAATGTTATATTATACATGATAAAATCAAGTGTCATACATACAAAATTATGTGAAAGATGAAAATACACAAAAAATATGGAATGGCATGTTACAGGACATGCGTGCACTCAACTCTCTCTTTCTCTCTCTCTCTCTCTCTCTCTCTCTCTCTCTCTCTCTCTCTCTCTGTCTGTGTGTGTGTGTGTTAACTAGCTTGGTGTGGAGCCTGGTAAGAGGTAATACTGCCTTGTCACAAGCTATGTTTGGAAAAACATTGCAGGTCATGATTAGTAATAATAATCTGAAGCTCAGCACTTCAGAGTGACTTGTACATGACATTGGAATGTGCAATGTGCAGTCATGTCATTCAACATAACATAACATTAAATAACATAATATAACATTATAAATGAAAGTCCACTACATATCAACACACAGATTACTTTAGATGACTTGGAACTGGAATGGAATAGCAGCTATGTATTTCACTTAATATGGATTTATTGAGTAAACTGCTGGAGCCAATCTAAGTGGAGTTTAATAAATTTGGGATGATTTGTTAGACACTTCAAGATTACTACTTACTAATTAAAATATGTACATTAAATTATAGAGATCACCCTCAAGTCTTGCAGGGTTAAATCATCTAGCAAGGGTGTGCAACTCGTGCACGCAGGCCACATATGGCACCAGATTTCGCTGTTTGTTCAACTTGTGCACACAAGCCACATACAGAATGTCAGCCATTGTCTACATGATGTAAGGAATGCACAGTCGCTGATGTTCAGGGTTCACCTCCACATTGGACAACTGAGTCAAATATTAGTCTGGCTACCAAAGGGAATTTCAACCGAGGTTTCTGTAATGATGCCAAGGACTGCAAACTTTGAGATTGTCACAATTTCCCATAATGATGATAAACAATTATAATGCAACACTTGCACTGATCGATTGGAGAACTCACAATACTGTTTTGCTACATTGGAAATTGCCTGTAATTATATGAACAGTTTATTTCTATTTCTGGAATGTTTTACTAATGCCTTTCATATGCCTTCCATGTACGCTTACATTTAGTGTTTTTCTTAACAATTTTTTTTTCCCCACATCCCTTCAACATCAGCATTTTTCAGCTGCTGTTGATGTACTAGGCAAGATTACGCTCAGTAGTTTGCCATTGCTTTCTGAGCGACCGGCTCACATACCCGTACTTTACCATTGCGGCGAGAACCACTACCGATACTCTCGCAGGTTACGTTACTCACGAGAATATACGGGATTACGGAGAAAGACGTTAACACGTGGGTCAGAAAGACGGTTGATTTCTTAACAATACATGAACATAAGCAAAGATCATGTCTAATAATTATCCCACATGGCATGCTGGTGTGGTGGGAAACTAGCAGGCAGACATATTGGCTGGGTCTGCACCACTTGGTAATGTATCGTTGCGACCGATTTGTGCAGCAGACCGTGTCGCGTTGTGTTATAACGTGCTGGTATGGGAGCCGGTGCAACGTCCCATAAGGGATACGCAACAAAATTTATTTATAATATAAATAATATACGCTATACAGATGACACAGTATTGATAGCGGATAATGCAACAGATCTACAACAAATGTTGGATATTGTAGTAACAGAGAGTGCAAAGACAGGACTCTCCTTGAATATCAAGAAAACAGTAACAATGGTGATATCAAAGAAACAGGTGACACCCAAATGTGAAATAGAGATAGAAGGAAAAATTCCTCACCAAGTGGATAGTTTTAAATATCTAGTGACATTTATAACATCAGATGGAAGATGCACAACAGAGATCAACAGCAGAGTAGGGTAAGCAAAGGCTGCATTTCAGAAAATGAAGAATATCTTATGCAATAAGTCGCTATCATTGAATTTAAGAAAGAGAGTGCTGAAGAGCTATATAGAACCTGCTTTTCTGTATGGCTGTGAATCTTGGAATATAAATGAACAAATTAGGAAGAGATTGGAAGCAACAGAGATGTGGTTCCTTAGATGAATATTGCGAATTCTTTGGACTGCCAAAGTAACTAACATCGAATGCCTTAAAGAGGCTAATGAAACTAGAACATTATATACAACAATAAGAACGAGACAAACAGCTTTTTTTGGCCATGTGATGAGAATACCAACGATGTGGCATGGAGGAATATCAACGGCAAAGTTGATCCAGAAAATCAAAGACCGAGATCTGTGGAGAGTCATGAACGCCTACGCCAGTCGGCACGGCACTTGATGATACCTAGTATATGTGATTGTCTCATGTCTCAAAATCACCAGTTCACTATCAACACACTGCAAAAGATCATGTCCTGAATGATTTATCTTGATAGAAAATAAACATAGTGGTAATTTCTTTAACTCATATTTCTTCTTTTGCATTCATCCGGAATGTTGTTTTAGATTTAAATTTGTTGTGCCTGTTTATATAGGCAAATGTGCACATATATGTTTATAGAGCTGCGCTATTTGCACCTTTTGGATGACACATCTGACTTCTTCAGGCATTTGTTGGCCGGGTTACCTTCCAGGGCTCATAGTTCTATCTCAATATTTTACAAGTGTACGTAATTCTGTATGTGTACATGTTATTTACAGTACTTGGTGGAGGGACTCGTTATATTAACTGAGAGGGGAGATTGTCAGGGAGGTAATATATGCCCTGCCTAGTAGTCAATTAACAGGCATAAAACTTGGCACCTAACCTCCTCCTTCCCACTCCTTGAGGGATACCAAGACAAGCTACCTTTACCTTTTTACGAGATATTTCCATTTGGGTGCTTTGTATCCAGAGACTTAGTCATCATTCAACCTAAAAGACATTTGTCCCGAGTTTGCTTGCTTGAATTGGGAGCGTCGGGGAGTAGAACCTGTACCCACTACAATGCCAGTGTGAGTGATAACTCAATTAGATAACATATTTGAAGTTAACACAAAAAATTCTAGTTAGAAATTCTGACAGGGAGTTACCAGAGGATCTGGCCAACTTTAGGACTCTGAGGAAAGGCCAGACGAACACATAATCAGAAAGCTGCCGGTACCATTATTATTGGGACTCTTTTCTGGCTGTTGCAGATGAGGATGGAACACGTATGGGAATGTCCTGGGTGATGTGATATTGGTTCCTGATTCAATTTAACTCAACTCAATTCAACTTACGCCTAATATGCAATCTAACAGTAAAATGTTTATCTGCAGGAATAATCCCTTGTTTTTTCTTGTATATGTCCTTAGAGACTGAGAATTTTGAGAGTGTGTAATATAAGCTAATGCATGCTGTGATCTACTGACAAAATAAGTAGCCACTTACACCACAGTAACTGTCTTCATTGAAAATCTGAGGTGCTACAGCTGTTTCATTGCCACATCTTTCTCGCATTTCATCTTTTTTGCTGGCATCCTGAGCTATGTCTATAAACTGATATGGAAGCTGTTTGGCCTTGAGAACTGTCTCTATGTGATTCTGCTGAGTGTGCAGCTGGTAAAGAGAACACATGTGTTTACTCAGATAAGCATTTGTCCTGATCTAGGATATGAATATAGTGAAACTAGTTCAATACTGGTAATAATAGAGGTCAGCATGGCTGAGAGGTGTCGTGTGCCTAAACTATTTCTTCTGATGGTGAGATGGGTTTATTACACACAGACAGATTAGTTGTTAGACTGGAAAATTACATTCTCTCCTCATTTGATACAGTAGTAAATTACATTATCTTCTCATTTGTTAGACCAGTAAATTACATTCTCTCCTCATTTGTTAGACCGGAAAATTACACTCTCCTCATTTGTTACACTAGTAAATTACATTCTCTCCCTATTTGTTAGACGAGTAAATTACATTCTCTCCTCATTTATTAGACCGGAAAATTACACTCTCCTCATTTGTTACACTAGTAAATTACATTCTCTCCCTATTTGTTAGACCAGTAAATTACATTCTCTCCTCATTTGTTAGACCGGAAAATTACACTCTCCTCATTTGTTACACTAGTAAATTACATTCTCTCCCTATTTGTTAGACCAGTAAATTACATTCTCTCCTCATTTGTTAGACCGGAAAATTACACTCTCCTCATTTGTTACACTAGTAAATTACATTCTCTCCCTATTTGTTAGACCAGTAAATTACATTCTCTCTGCATTTGTTAGACCGGAAAATTACACTCTCCTCATTTGTTACACTAGTAAATTACATTCTCTCCCCAATTGTTAGACTACTAACTCACACTCTCTCCTTATTTGCTAGCCTAATAAAGTGCATTCTGTTCTTGTTTGTTGCATGAATAAAATGTATTCTGGCTGCATTTGTTTATTGGTAATGTACATTCTCTCCTCATTTTTAAACCAGTAAAGTGTGTTTTCTCCCCATGTGTGGGATTAGTAACATTTGCTTCCATGTTATGTTGCTGATGCAGTAATGTATTTGAACAATTGTATTACTTCCTGTTTGGCAATTTCTGCTTTTCTTTCCTCCCAGTTATATCTTAATTATAAGATGATACTGATGATCGGCGTAATGTGTGTGTGCAAATATGTGTGTGTGCATGTGTGGGTGTGAGTGAGTGTGTGTCTTTGTGTGCATGTGTATGTGCATGTGTGTTTTCGGTGCAGATTATCATCATTACATTCAAGAGTTGTGTATGTATGCCCCCGTCTCCTTCATAATAAATCCATTTGTGTAAGTCACTACCTGTAACAGTTTAAAGCTGATTCATGAGTCTACTAGTGCACACGGTGTGCCACTCTCTGCTGAACATCCTCATCTTCACATTCACGAGTCTACTAGTGCACACGGTGTGCCACTCTCTGCTGGACGTCCTCATCTTCACATTCACGAGTCTACTACTGCACATGGTGTGTCATTCTCTGCTGGACACCCTTATCTTCACATTCATGAGTCTACTAGTGCACACGGTGTGCCACTCTCTGCTGGACACCCTCATCTTCACATCCATGAGTCTACTAGTGCACATGGTGTGCCACTCTCTGCTGGACACCCTCATCTTCACATCCATGAGTCTACTAGTGCACATGGTGTGCCACTCTCTGCTGGACACCCTCATCTTCACATCCATGAGTCTACTAGTGCACATGGTGTGCCACTCTCTGCTGGACACCCTCATCTTCACATCCATGAGTCTACTAGTGCACACGGTGTGCCACTCTCTGCTGGACGTCCTCATCTTCACATACATGAGTCTACTAGAGCACATGGTGTGCCACTCTCTGCTAGACATCTTCATCTTCACATTCACAAGTCTACTAGTGCACATGGTGTGCCACTCTCTGCTGGACACCCTCATCTTCACATTCACGAGTCTACTAGTGCACATGGTGTGCCACTCTCTGCTGGACACCCTCATCTTCACATTCACGAGTCTACTAGTGCACATGGTGTGCCACTCTCTGCTAGACGTCCTCATCTTCACATTCACGAGTCTACTAGTGCACATGGTGTGCCACTCTCTGCTGGACGTCCTCATCTTCACATTCACGAGTCTACTAGTGCACATGGTGTGCCACTCTCTGCTAGACGTCCTCATCTTCACATTCACGAGTCTACTAGTGCACATGGTGTGCCACTCTCTGCTGGACGTCCTCATCTTCACATTCACGAGTCTACTAGTGCACATGGTGTGTCATTCTCTGCTAGACATCCTCATCTTCACATTCACGAGTCTACTAGTGCACATGGTGTGCCACTCTCTGCTGGACGTCCTCATCTTCACATTCACGAGTCTACTAGTGCACATGGTGTGCCACTCTCTGCTGGACATCCTCATCTTCACATTCACGAGTCTACTAGTGCACATGGTGTGCCACTCTCTGCTAGACGTCCTCATCTTCACATTCACGAGTCTACTAGTGCACATGGTGTGCCACTCTCTGCTGGACGTCCTCATCTTCACATTCACGAGTCTACTACTGCACATGGTATGTCATTCTCTGCTAGACATCCTCATCTTCACATTCACGAGTCTACTAGTGCACACGGTGTGCCACTCTCTGCTGGACGTCCTCATCTTCACATTCACGAGTCTACTACTGCACATGGTGTGTCATTCTCTGCTAGACATCCTCATCTTCACATTCACGAGTCTACTAGTGCACATGGTGTGCCACTCTCTGCTGGACGTCCTCATCTTCACATTCACGAGTCTACTAGTGCACATGGTGTGCCACTCTCTGCTGGACGTCCTCATCTTCACATTCACGAGTCTACTAGTGCACATGGTGTGCCACTCTCTGCTGGACGTCCTCATCTTCACATTCACGAGTCTACTAGTGCACATGGTGTGCCACTCTCTGCTGGACACCCTCATCTTCACATTCACGAGTCTACTAGTGCACATGGTGTGCCACTCTCTGCTGGACACCCTCATCTTCACATTCACGAGTCTACTAGTGCACATGGTGTGCCACTCTCTGCTGGACGTCCTCATCTTCACATTCACGAGTCTACTAGTGCACATGGTGTGTCATTCTCTGCTAGACATCCTCATCTTCACATTCACGAGTCTACTAGTGCACACGGTGTGCCACTCTCTGCTGGACGTCCTCATCTTCACATTCACGAGTCTACTACTGCACATGGTGTGTCATTCTCTGCTAGACATCCTCATCTTCACATTCACGAGTCTACTAGTGCACATGGTGTGCCACTCTCTGCTGGACGTCCTCATCTTCACATTCACGAGTCTACTAGTGCACATGGTGTGCCACTCTCTGCTGGACGTCCTCATCTTCACATTCACGAGTCTACTAGTGCACATGGTGTGCCACTCTCTGCTGGACGTCCTCATCTTCACATTCACGAGTCTACTAGTGCACATGGTGTGCCACTCTCTGCTGGACACCCTCATCTTCACATTCACGAGTCTACTAGTGCACATGGTGTGCCACTCTCTGCTGGACGTCCTCATCTTCACATTCACGAGTCTACTAGTGCACATGGTGTGCCACTCTCTGCTGGACGTCCTCATCTTCACATTCACGAGTCTACTAGTGCACATGGTGTGCCACTCTCTGCTGGACGTCTTCATCTTCACATTCACGAGTCTACTAGTGCACATGGTGTGCCACTCTCTGCTGGACGTCCTCATCTTCACATTCACGAGTCTACTAGTGCACATGGTGTGCCACTCTCTGCTGGACGTCCTCATCTTCACATTCACGAGTCTACTAGTGCACATGGTGTGCCACTCTCTGCTAGACATCCTCATCTTCACATTCACGAGTCTACTAGTGCACATGGTGTGCCACTCTCTGCTGGACGTCCTCATCTTCACATTCACGAGTCTACTAGTGCACATGGTGTGCCACTCTCTGCTGGACACCCTCATCTTCACATTCATGAGTCTATTAGTGCACATGGTGTGCCACTCTCTGCTGGACACCCTCATCTTCACATTCACGAGTCTACTAGTGCACATGGTGTGCCACTCTCTGCTGGACACCCTCATCTTCACATCCATGAGTCTACTAGTGCACACGGTGTGCCACTCTCTGCTGGACGTCCTCATCTTCACATACATGAGTCTACTAGAGCACATGGTGTGCCACTCTCTGCTAGACATCTTCATCTTCACATTCACAAGTCTACTAGTGCACATGGTGTGCCACTCTCTGCTGGACACCCTCATCTTCACATTCACGAGTCTACTAGTGCACATGGTGTGCCACTCTCTGCT
Organism: Cepaea hortensis; assembly: GCA_963921405.1. Classification (NCBI taxonomy): domain Eukaryota; kingdom Metazoa; phylum Mollusca; class Gastropoda; order Stylommatophora; family Helicidae; genus Cepaea; species Cepaea hortensis. The sequence continues at coordinate 29,342,494 of OY992896.1, forward strand.
GGACACCCTCATCTTCACATTCACGAGTCTACTAGTGCACATGGTGTGCCACTCTCTGCTAGACGTCCTCATCTTCACATTCACGAGTTTACTAGTGCACATGGTGTGCCACTCTCTGCTGGACGTCCTCATCTTCACATTCACGAGTCTACTAGTGCACATGGTATGCCACTCTCTGCTAGACATCCTCATCTTCACATTCACGAGTCTACTAGTGCACATGGTGTGCCACTCTCTGCTAGACGTCCTCATCTTCACATTCACGAGTCTACTAGTGCACATGGTGTGCCACTCTCTGCTGGACGTCCTCATCTTCACATTCACGAGTCTACTAGTGCACATGGTGTGTCATTCTCTGCTAGACATCCTCATCTTCACATTCACGAGTCTACTAGTGCACATGGTGTGCCACTCTCTGCTGGACGTCCTCATCTTCACATTCACGAGTCTACTAGTGCACATGGTGTGCCACTCTCTGCTGGACATCCTCATCTTCACATTCACGAGTCTACTAGTGCACATGGTGTGCCACTCTCTGCTAGACGTCCTCATCTTCACATTCACGAGTCTACTAGTGCACATGGTGTGCCACTCTCTGCTGGACGTCCTCATCTTCACATTCACGAGTCTACTACTGCACATGGTGTGTCATTCTCTGCTAGACATCCTCATCTTCACATTCACGAGTCTACTAGTGCACACGGTGTGCCACTCTCTGCTGGACGTCCTCATCTTCACATTCACGAGTCTACTACTGCACATGGTGTGTCATTCTCTGCTAGACATCCTCATCTTCACATTCACGAGTCTACTAGTGCACATGGTGTGCCACTCTCTGCTAGACGTCCTCATCTTCACATTCACGAGTCTACTAGTGCACATGGTGTGCCACTCTCTGCTGGACGTCCTCATCTTCACATTCACGAGTCTACTAGTGCACATGGTGTGCCACTCTCTGCTGGACGTCCTCATCTTCACATTCACGAGTCTACTAGTGCACATGGTGTGCCACTCTCTGCTGGACACCCTCATCTTCACATTCACGAGTCTACTAGTGCACATGGTGTGCCACTCTCTGCTGGACACCCTCATCTTCACATTCACGAGTCTACTAGTGCACATGGTGTGCCACTCTCTGCTGGACATCCTCATCTTCACATTCACGAGTCTACTAGTGCACATGGTGTGTCATTCTCTGCTAGACATCCTCATCTTCACATTCACGAGTCTACTAGTGCACACGGTGTGCCACTCTCTGCTGGACGTCCTCATCTTCACATTCACGAGTCTACTACTGCACATGGTGTGTCATTCTCTGCTAGACATCCTCATCTTCACATTCACGAGTCTACTAGTGCACATGGTGTGCCACTCTCTGCTGGACGTCCTCATCTTCACATTCACGAGTCTACTAGTGCACATGGTGTGCCACTCTCTGCTGGACGTCCTCATCTTCACATTCACGAGTCTACTAGTGCACATGGTGTGCCACTCTCTGCTGGACGTCCTCATCTTCACATTCACGAGTCTACTAGTGCACATGGTGTGCCACTCTCTGCTGGACACCCTCATCTTCACATTCACGAGTCTACTAGTGCACATGGTGTGCCACTCTCTGCTGGACACCCTCATCTTCACATTCACGAGTCTACTAGTGCACATGGTGTGCCACTCTCTGCTGGACGTCTTCATCTTCACATTCACGAGTCTACTAGTGCACATGGTGTGCCACTCTCTGCTGGACGTCCTCATCTTCACATTCACGAGTCTACTAGTGCACATGGTGTGCCACTCTCTGCTGGACGTCCTCATCTTCACATTCACGAGTCTACTAGTGCACATGGTGTGCCACTCTCTGCTAGACATCCTCATCTTCACATTCACGAGTCTACTAGTGCACATGGTGTGCCACTCTCTGCTGGACACCCTCATCTTCACATTCACGAGTCTACTAGTGCACATGGTGTGCCACTCTCTGCTGGACACCCTCATCTTCAGTTAAAGCTGCTTCAGTTGACCATTTGATATGTGTTCATTTAGTTTATTTATATTTGTTCATTCAGTTGACAAGTCCTCATTTTGGTCGAAATCTCGACAGTTGGTTGAACCTCTATCAGAACAAGTCGATATATTTGCTCTCTCATTTCCCAGGACACCAACATACCCTGGTAACTGTGAATGGTGTGGCTGTACAGTCAGTTAATGCCCAGAAGCCCTGATAACTCTGTTAATTGTGTGACTGTACAGTTATTCAATTCCCACATGCCCTGATAACTCTGTGAATGGTGTGGCTGTACAGTCATTCAATTCCCACATGCCCTGATAACTCTTTGAATGGTGTGGCTGTACAGTCATTCAGTCCAATGCCTAGTTTATGCATATGTTCTAGTTGATTTATATGTTCTAGTTGATGCATATGTTCTAGTTGATGTATATGTTCTAGTTGATGTATATGTTCTGGTTGATGTATATGTTCTAGTTGATGTATTTGTTCTAGTTTATGCATATGTTCTAGTTTATGCATATGTTCTAGTTGATGTATATGTTCTAGTTGATGTATATGTTCTAGTTGATGTATATGTTATAGTTTATGTATATGTTATAGTTGATGTATATGTTCTAGTTGATGTATATGTTCTAGTTGATGTATATGTTCTAGTTGATGTATATGTTCTGGTTGATGTATATGTTCTAGTTGATGAATATGTTCTAGTTGATGTATATGTTCTAGTTGATGTATATGTTATAGTTTATGTATATGTTTTAGTTGATGTATATGTTCTAGTTGATGTATATGTTCTAGTTGATGTATATGTTCTAGTTGATGTATATGTTCTAGCTGATGTATATGTTCAAGTTGATGTATATGTTCTAGTTGATGTATATGTTATAGTTGATGTATATGTTCTAGTTGATGTATATGTTCTAGTTTATGTATATGTTCTAGTTTATGTATATGTTCTAGTTTATGTATATGTTATAGTTGATGTATATGTTATAGTTGATGTGTATGTTCTAGATAATGTATATGTTCTAGTTGATGTATATGTTCTAGTTGATGTATATGTTCTAGTTGATGTATATGTTCTAGTTTATGTATATGTTCTAGTTTATGTATATGTTCTAGTTGATGTATATGTTCTAGATGATGTATATGTTCTAGTTGATGTATATGTTCTAGTTGATGTATATGTTCTAGATGATGTATATGTTATAGTTGATGTATATGTTCTAGTTGATGTATATGTTCTAGTTGATGTATATATTCTAGTTGATGTACATGTTCTAGTTGATGTATATGTTCTAGTTGATGTATATGTTATAGTTGATGTATATGTGCTAGCTGATGTATATGTTCTAGTTTATATATATGTTCTAGTTTATGTATATGTTCTAGTTGATGTATATATTCTAGTTGATGTATATGTTCTAGATGATGTATATGTTCTAGATGATGTATATGTTCTAGTTGATGTATATGTTCTAGTTGATGTATATGTTCTAGTTGATGTATATGTTCTAGTTGATGTATATGTTCTAGTTGATGTACATGTTCTAGTTGATGTATATGTTCTAGTTGATGTATATGTTCTAGATGATGTATATGTTCTAGTTGATGTATATGTTCTAGTTGATGTATATGTTCTAGATGATGTATATGTTCTGGTTGATGTATATGTTATAGTTGATGTATATGTTCTAGTTGATGTATATGTTCTAGTTGATGTATATGTTATAGTTTATGTATATGTTCTGGTTGATGTATATGTTATAGTTGATGTATATGTTCTAGTTGATGTATATGTTATAGTTTATGTATATGTTCTGGTCGATGTATATGTTATAGTTGATGTATATGTTCTAGATGATGTATATGTTCTAGATGATGTATATGTTCTAGATGATGTATATGTTCTAGATGATGTATATGTTCTAGTTGATGTATATGTTATAGTTTATGTATATGTTCTGGTTGATGTATATGTTATAGTTGATGTATATGTTATAGTTGATGTATATGTTCTAGTTGATGTATATGTTCTGGTTGATGTATATGTTCTAGTTGATGTATATGTTCTAGTTGATGTATATGTTCTAGTTGATGTACATGTTCTAGTTGATTTATATGTTCTAGATGATGTATATGTACTAGATGATGTACATGTTCTAGTTGATTTATATGTTCTAGATGATGTATATGTACTAGATGATGTATATGTTCTAGTTGATGTGTCTGTCCTAGTTGATGTCTATGTTTTAATTAATGTGTCTGTCCTAGTTGATATATATGTTCTAGTTGATGTGTCTGTTTAGCTGGTGCAAGAGAGAGAGAGAGAGAGAGAGAGAGAGAGAGAGAGAGAGAGAGAGAGAGACTAGATGGGTGGGTGGGTGGATGGATGGATGGATAGATGGATAGACGGGCAGGTTTGGGTCTATGGACAGACAAACAGACAGACAGACAGACAGAAACATTATATATAAACTGAACATTTTAGAAGAGAGAGAAGTGCTATATATGAAGTGTTAACATTTCGATGAGAGGGGGAGGGAGGAGAGGGAGAGAGTTTATGCTTGTGAAGGAAGCACTATATATAAACTGTCAACACGTTATGAAAGTGACAGAAATACAATACAACTAAAATGGACCTACTAAAATTAAAGCATGCGGTAATTCTGGGGATGAATCACAATAAATGCATTTATTTAATATAGGAGAGTAAAGTACTACAGTGCTACTACTAACAACCCACACTCTAGAACAATATCAAGCGAAATGAACCCACCTCTTTCTTGAACGTGACTGAGGTTACATACACGATAATCGTCATTGTTGTCAGAAACGATGGATGTACTTGAACTAAAGATAATCTGTGTCATTCAGTAGTAATTCACAAGTCACAATAACTCCTGTTCACTCCTGCGGATTCTCTTCCGCTGTTTCACCGGTAGTCTGCAGGCTGTCAGCTCATCCTCGGCTTTTGGCACTGACACACACAACAGTGTAAACATTCTCAAAATAGAGGGCCTGGGAAATCTGGTCAGACTGTACACAAATCACATCAGATATGTGTCCTAGACAGAATGCCATGTTTAGTTATCAGATATGTGTCCTAGACAGAATTAGTTATCAGATATGTGTCCTAGACAGAATGCCATGTTTAGTTATCAGATATGTGTCCTAGACAGAATGCCATGTTTAGTTATCAGATATGTGTCCTAGACAGAATGCCATGTTTAGTTATCAGATATGTGTCCTAGACAGAATGCCATGTTTAGTTATCAGATATGTGTCCTAGACAGAATGCCATGTTTAGTTATCAGATATGTGTCCTAGACAGAATGCCATGTTTAGTTATCAGATATGTGTCCTAGACAGAATGCCATGTTTAGTTATCAGATATGTGTCCTAGACAGAATGCCATGTTTAGTTATCAGATATGTGTCCTAGACAGAATGCCATGTTTAGTTATCAGATATGTGTCCTAGACAGAATGCCATGTTTAGTTATCAGATATGTGTCCTAGACAGAATGCCATGTTTAGTTATCAGATATGTGTCCTAGACAGAATGCCATGTTTAGTTATCAGATATGTGTCCTAGACAGAATGCCATGTTTAGTTATCAGATATGTGTCCTAGACAGAATGCCATGTTTAGTTATCAGATATGTGTCCTAGACAGAATGCCATGTTTAGTTATCAGATATGTGTCCTAGACAGAATGCCATGTTTAGTTATCAGATATGTGTCCTAGACAGAATGCCATGTTTAGTTATCAGATATGTGTCCTAGACAGAATGCCATGTTTAGTTATCAGATATGTGTCCTAGACAGAATGCCATGTTTAGTTATCAGATATGTGTCCTAGACAGAATGCCATGTTTAGTTATCAGATATGTGTCCTAGACAGAATGCCATGTTTAGTTATCAGATATGTGTCCTAGACAGAATGCCATGTTTAGTTATGTGAGGTTTCAGGGTGAGATCACATATAAATGAAAGGTGGAACATGCGATTTGGCTAGAATATTGAAAATAATAACTGATGCCAACATGTGTAAGATATAGACATTAAACATGGGGCATGGGCACAAATAAACGCACTAGTGTCTGGTTGGTCTTGTGAGAATAATGGGATTGTTGGTCTTGTGAGAATAATGGGACTGTTGGTCTTGTTGAGATAAATGGGACTGTTGGTCTTGTGAGATAATTATGGGACTATTGGTCTTGAGAGATAAATGGAACTGTTGGTCTTGAGAGATAAATGGTACCGTTGGTCTTGAGAGAAGAATGGGACTGTTGGTCTTGTGAGAATAGTGGGATTGTTGGTCTTGAGAGAAGAATTGGACTGTTGGTTTGAGAGAAGAATGGGACTGTTGGTTTTGAAAGCAGAATGGGACTGTTGGTCTTGTGAGAAGAATGGGACAATATAAATACACTATCACTGCTGGTGGGAGTAACCATACAGAAATGGCCATAAGTAATTAAAGGGCCTATTTACACTCCTTACGACGCACTGGCCATGCGGTGCTAGACCCATGTTTGTACAGATCAGTTGATATTTACTGGGTGATGTGATTAGTACTACACCGGCCGGCTTGACTTCCATGCTAGAGCCATGTTTGTACAGATCAGTTGGTATTTACTGGGTGATGTGATTAGTACTACACCGGCTGGCTTGACTTCCCAAGATATTCTGCTACCAATTTTAGGCTTGGTCGACCTGGGAACCCAGGTCATTTCTTTCAAAACTCCGAATCCATCCGATGGAGATGAAACCCCTGACCACTCAATCAACCACTCAGCCACGGCGGCTCCCAGAGACATCGTCATGGGTGCGTTACCAGACAATACACAGTCATCACATGAAGAGACACCTGAGTGTTAGTTGATGACTTCGTCATCTTGAAGAAGTATTATTTGATTTCATTGTGAAATATCTAGCGACTGTTGCTGCCTGCGTTGACTTGAAGTGTGCAATGTTAGAGAACTGGTCAGTTTTAAAAAGAGCATCTAACCAGGTCATTGTCTTCCTAAAGCAGTCTTGTCCATTTCTTGTGGACATGTATCGCGGTCTGCGTTCGGTCTGGTGGACCTTAATGCAGAGCCGTGCCGTGCTATGATACAGAGAGGCGGCTGCATCAGACGGCACCGTAAGAGGGACGGCATAAGCTGCGATATCAAAATACAAAATATGGTTATTTTACAGGGAAAAAACATTTAAGGGATTTATTTTAAGGGACATTTATGAGACTTGCGTCATATTGAGAAAATCTACAGCACGGATATTCCTTAATGTGAAAGTATAGCGCAACAATACCAAGAAAACTCAGCATACAAACTGCTTCTGTATCGTCTTGATTGAACGTTTTCAATTTTCACGTTAAACACGCATCTTAAAACGCTAGGGTTTACGGTATTCGCAAACCGTGTGCTGTAACCTCGACCGCGCGAGCGAGCAGCGAAGTGCATCCAGAACTTCACACACACACCCCCCGGTATGTATACTAGTACTGAGTCTAGCCACTAACCAGGCACCCCTAATCGGGAAATCTGCTCCAAACACACAGCGTTGAGCTGTCGATAACTATCAAATATAATTTAAATGTCATGATTGGTTATGTTTGCTCACCGTAAGACAACAAATGTTATTCTTGAAATTACTTTTCACACTGTTAAGTCAACAAAAGTTATTCCAGAAATCTGCTGAAACATGACACGCGCGCTTGAAATTCACAACGGAAACGAAAGTATTCAAACAGAAGGGGTCAGAAATGAGCACTCCGAGAACGTTCAACTACTATAGAACAATAAGACGGGATGCTTTAATCGTTGGAGGCTGGTGAAAGATTGTTCAAACATGAAGAAATGAGATACAGGAATGATTTGTTTAAAATAGGTTTATTTGTAAACAGCGTGGGAGTGTGAACTTCTGGTTGAGGGCAATTGTCCTACTGGAGGATATTGTGGGGGGGGGGGGGGGTGGAGAGAAAATAAAGATGTAGCAGACGCAGAAGAAGTATGAACTCTTAGATGCATCTAATATGGGAATGGAGACAAATACTAGCTGAATACTTACGACGGGCTTCAAATATTGAAATAAAAACTGTAAATGTGTGTGTGTGTGTGTGTGTGTGTGTGTGTGTGTGTGTGTGTGTGTGTGTGTGTGTTTTTCTGGAAAAGTAAAAAACAAATGTATCATTTTTCAAAGTAGTCACCACTGCGTCCAATGCAAGTCCTCCAGCTTGGATTCCTATAGATACTCTGGGATCACTACTCGGTGTGCCTTGCCAGCTAGTGGATAGTCTGACACAGATGTCAAGCCGTTTTGAAACTCCCTACTCCACCCATACACTTGCTGGACTGACAGGCATGCATCCCTTTACTGGACCTTCATTCGCCAATGAATTTCTATAGTTTTCATCCCTTCACTGATCAAAACACGGATAGCAGAACGCTGCTCCTCTTTGGTGCATGTCAAAAGTGGGGCGACCATCTTTAAACTGTTCTTGTGACGTCACCAAGTTCGTCTGTACCGTGATGTCACGTTCTTAACGCTATTCACGTCCTTAACAACAATATTGACAGGTTATAAGACAATGGCATGGTTACTGTACTTTCTATCACACTGTTCAGGTTTTCATGTGAAGCCACCTCGTACAAGTGAAAACAAACTACGGCCAAGACCTCGAATCATGCCGAGAATTACGAACGATGACATCACCGTGTTGAGATGTATTTTGAAGACCAGTATCCATGAAGAATACCAACAGTTTTATCACTGGGGAATGCCGGCGGATAGAAGAGAAGACAATAATCCCAGGGGAATTGGTCGTGGGCATAGATCTGATGGAAGACATCAGAAGCGAACAACGGAACCCGTTGTTGGCAGTGAAATCACGTGATGTGTGGCACGTGATGAGTGGCAGTGACATGAATGACGCTTGTAAGCAGTGAACACGGCGGATAGCTTTTCCTCCCGTGCCTTTGTTGAAGAAATAAGCATGTTATCGATTACATGTTAAGGCCCTTAAGAGACCTATTTATGGACAAACATCATGGTACCTGGACTCTATGAGTTCCCGGTGTTTGTAATTCGGTATTGAAGAGCCGCTGTCTGTACAGCAGAACTACACTTTGACCTTGATAACACTGGTTTCAACAGTACGCTTAGAATGAACCGATCGTGTATACCACATTTGTTAATGACTCGGTGATCACGCATGACGGCATTGAAGATCCTAATCACTCGCCTTACCCTCTGACCCATGCCTACATGACAACAACATTTAGACTAACAGACTGCATTTACATGCTGTTAAGAGCAGTCTATGTAACAATTCGAACCCACTGAAAGTCAGTGAAAGGTGTGGTGTTATTCTTGGTGATATCCTTACTTATTGTTGTTGTGTTGTTACTCTTGGTAGAAACCAAACACACACACACACACACACACACACACACACACACACACACACACACATATATATATATATATCCCGGGAAGGTTAACCCGGTCAACAAATGCCCTCAGAAGTCGGATGTGTCGGCCTAACGGCGCAAGAGCGCAGCTCTGCTGTAAACAGGCACAACGCAATCACGTCCGGAAAAAAACTCCGGATGAACGAAGAAGAAGAAGAATATATATATATATATATATATATATATATATATATATATATATATATATATATATATATATATATATATATATATATATATATATATATATATATTGTTGTTTGTCCATCAAGAATGATGATGACCATTCATTTCATCCAGTGGGGTTGGGACGCAGAGGTGTTTCCAAGGCACCAGGGCCGGGTTATATACTGGCCAAGACCTATTGACGCGTCCTCGCCGAGCGTCCTGGGCAACAGGTCCCTTCGGGGTCCTGGCTGAAGTCAATAGGATCGTTGATTCCTCCGAAGTCGGAGAGTGTCTGCCTGTATGGCGAGGAACCACCAGTCTGCACACCAATAAGCCAGACATGGGACAACGGATACTCACGCAAACCTCAGGTCCTGTATGACATCACACTGATGTTGGACAACAGGATGCCTTCATCCGACATACAGGACTTTGCGTTGGAGCTCAAGCCAATGAACACAAGCAAGCAAGCAAGCATCCAGTGGGGTTGAAAGTATGGAGCTGTGAGTTCTAAGATCGCTGATAAGGCCTATTTTGGCTCGAAATGTTCTTTGACAATGTGGGCAAAGAATGCTTTACGTTTCTGGAGGAGGATTTCCTGCAGTGGTTTTTCTGTCCTGCCTTTACTTCACAGCTCTTGCAGTCCTGGTTACCTCACATATGACTGCACCCTTGCGTAACGATGCAAGCCACGAATTTCGGTCTCTGGCTGCAACCTCCCAGGTGTCATGATGAATTCCAAAAGCATTCAGTGAGATTTTCAGAGTGTCTTTAATATATATATATTAGGCACTCTTCCGACAGACGGGTCTAAATAGTTCTGCAGTGAATAAAATTAGGGTTAGGGTAACCAAGGCCCTGGCGGGGATCTGTCTATCTATCTATCTGTCTATCTATCTATCTATCTATCTATCTATCTATCTATCTATCTATCTATCTATCTATCTATCTGTCTGTCTGTCTGTCTGCTTGTTTGTCTGTCTGTCTGTCTGTCTGTCTGACCCGGCCCGGCTTCGCCCAGCTCCTGGTGGGGAGCATCTCATTTAATTCATATAAGTAGTCATATACGCTCCCGTTCCCGACTATCTGTCTGTCTATCTGTCTATCTGTCTGTCTGTCTGACCCGGCCCGGCTTCACCCAGTCCCTGGTGGAGAGCATCTAATTTAATTCATATAAGTAGTCATATAAGTTCCCGTTCCCGACTGTCTGTCTTTCTGTCTGTCTGTCTGTCTGTCTGTCTGTATGTCTGTATGTCTGTCTGTCTGTCTGTCTGTCTGACCCGGCCCGGCTTCACCCAGTCCCTGGTAGGGAGCATCTAATTTAATTCATATAAGTAGTCATATAAGTTCCCGTTCCCGACTGTCTGTCTGTCTATCTATCTGTCTGTCTATCTATCTGTCTGTCTGCCTGCCTGCCCGTCCGTCTCTCACTCCGTCTATCCCACCCTCTCTATCTATCGGGTCAGATCTATCTATCTATGTATCTATTTATTTATATAGCTATCTATAGCCAGGGGACTTAACCTAAGATATATCAATGCTACTAAAAGTTATGTCCCTTTATAGAATATTTCTTATGTTAAGTCATGTAATTACAAAATCAAATTTTAGTAAGTAAGTAGCCGATTTTACACTAAGAAACTACTACAGTCGGTTGCACAGGAATGAAAGGAAGACGTGTAGAAAATTTCATCTCAACCGGATGGACCGTTCGCGAACGCAGCAAATACATCCCCAACCACAAACATACAGTCTCTTTTATAGATATAGATATATACACACACATTTCTTAAGAAGGTTGAGGATGTGTTCAGCTATTGTGTGAGTTTGTGATGGTTGGCCACGCTGATGTATGTTGAGGATGTGTGCAGTTACTGTGTGTAACAACAACGTGAGTTTGCAATGGTTTGCCACGCCCAGGAAGATTTACTTTTACGTTTAATTGATTCGTTGCCATGGGATGATGAATCACCTTAAGCGACTTCCTGTATCTGCCATGGGCTTATTTATAGCCGAAATGTTGACATTGCGTTATGACACAACATATCTATTGGAAGACTTGAAAAGGTACAAAACGAAGCCATGCGCATCATTTTGGGCTGCACGAGAGACACCAGCTGTGTAGCAATGAGATACCTCCTTGGCTTCCCGACCATGAACCACAGGATCAAGATCTGGAGAGCTCGTGCATACTTAAAAATAAGTGCAGATGAGCAGCACCCTCTGCATGAAGAAATATTCAGAGAAAAGGGCGACGGGCTAAAGAGGGGCAAGTCATGGATAGGTCTGGCGGAAGATGCCATCAGATAGGTCTGCAGTCCTACCAGTATCAACCCAGCCAAGGAATGGGTGCCTGTGTCTCCAGATTTTAAGTGCACTTTCTCCTGCATTATCACACTTGACAGACGGTGCAGAGAGCAGAACCCTGCCGCTGTCAATGCTGAGGTTAACGTGCTCATCTATGAACACTCAGATAGCCCCGAAGTGCTCATCTATACAGATGGATCTGTTGTAAAGCAGCAGAGAAGTGCGTGGGCATTTACAACCCGTTCAGCGGGCCGAACCGTTCAAGAATCCAGTGGTGCCCACTACATGACCACGAGCAGCATGACGCTGGAAGTGATGTCAGTTACACAGGCTTTCATATGGCTGGAATCACAGCATTATACCAACGTGTGTGTACTAAGTGACTCAATGAGCCCTGCGCATGTGTTCCTGGACATCTGACCCCTGTTCTATTACACCTAGGTTGCCGCAGGGATCTCTGCCTTGTCCCCAGTGCTCTTTAATGTCTACACCAGCAAAATCGCAGCTATTGAGACACCAGGTGTGGGTAGAACCCATCGGATCGTCTGCATGTCGTTTTTTTTTTTTTTTTTTTTTTTTTTGTAATTCGACTATGGTGTCTTTCTCCTCACTCTGCTTTTCAATAGTTTTGGATCTTGTCTGTTGTGGGTTGTCGTCGCCCTTCCTAGTAGTCGCTTCATCTGTGGTTACTAGACGATTTGGCGATTCGTTGTAGCTCGAAGACGGGTTCTCTCCTCTCGTCTTCTTGGCGGTCTTGTTGGCTTCTATGCTGCTCGTCTTGAACATCGGGTGTCTTCTGTTTTAGGCTAGGAAATTTTCCAAATTCTCCCAGTACTGCTAATTCTTCTATTGTGATTCCATCTGACCCACCTGTTTGTTTTTTTCCCCTTTTCTTCATATGTTTAATAGCGACAGCGACTTCTTCTTTTAGCATAGGTGGACCTTCTTCTGTTAATTCTTTCCTTTCTCCATCGTATAATTCTCTTATATACTAATTCCACCTCTTCATTATAGCATCTTCCTCCAATAATATCTTTCCTGTTTTTGAGTTTAAACACCAAGTATTTGCTCTTATTTTCTTCCTGTGAGCTCACTGATTTGTCTGTGCATATTTTTTGTATCTTTAATAGAATTTAATTCAATTTTCTTGCACTGCTAGTTTAATCAACTCTCTGTTGCCTGCACACATTTATCTCTTTTTTTGTTTTGTTGTTTTAAATTTATATTAGCATATTCTTGTTTGTCCTTTTACTCTGTTTTCTTTTGGCCATGAAACTTTAAGATTTCTTCAGTCATCCATTTTTTTCTTATCCTTTTGTCTTCTCTCCGGTAATATTTCTTTGCTAGTTTGATGAATGGAGTCCCTTTATATTTCCCATTGTTAACTGACACTGTATTTTAGCTATTAGTTAGTTAATCTTTCCTCTTGAGCCCAAAGCGGCGCATAGGGCAGAAGTCATGTCTCTCTATGTCTGGCGGTTCGCTGCCACCTGTTGTAGATCTTGGATGTTTGTTTGGCCGTTGAATTAGCCCTCTCTGATGATGGTTCTTCGCAGGGTCTCTCTTGGTCTTCCCCGTTTTCTTTTCGCTAACGGTGTCCATATGAGGGCTTGGTAGGAGTGTCTTCTCTTGTCTGAGTACATGGCCGATTTTGGCCATTTTATTGTACTTATTTTTCACAGTCACTCTGTATTGTTCTTGAATTTCATTATCTACCTTCAAAACCTCTTTATTAAGTCTCATGTTCTTAATCACTTTTTTCCTCTTTTCAAGTCTTACTTTTATTAGTCCACATAGTGGTACATGATCACTATTACAGTCAGCACCTGGCATTGTCTTTACATTAATTAACGCATTCCCAAACCTTTTATTAATACGTATATAGTAAATTTGTTTGAGTATTGTCTTGTCGGGGCGTTTCCATGTGTAAAGTCGTCTTTTATGGTGTTTTAAATCAGGTGTTTCCAATTATAATATCATTGATATTTGCCCATTCTTCTTCTTCTTCTTTGCGTTCATCCGGAGTGTTTTTTTTCTTCTTTTTCAGACGTGATTGCGGTGTGTCTCGTTATGCAACCCTTGGGTCGAGACCCTTAGGCCAACACATCCGACTTTTAGCGTGCATTTTTGATAGGTTAGTATTCCTGTGGGACTCTCACGTTTGTGGCGCCGTCCACATCCCAACTTGTCAAGTTGGAACGGTCGAATGCTTCAGATCAGCCCTCAGGGGAAGGCAGGGACAGTCCATGGCATTTTCCGCCATCCAGGGTGGCTTCCATAGTTGCAGAGACGACACATAGCGCCCTGGTGCTGGGCTCACCGAGGGAATCGTCACGTCCTGCTCATGGCTGCTTTAATTTCTCCACCTTTGACTACACTCTATGTGAGCATAGATACAGAGATTTTTCGTAACCATTTCGTGCGTTTTCTACATTTAGTACTCGCTCACGAAGTAGGCTACACGTGCTGCCGGCTCAGCACATTACCTTCGTGCATCAGTGAGTTAAAAACGGCCAGGCCCTCTCATCCAGGGATCCCTAATATCCCCCAGCTGAGAACCTTCGAAACAAGTATCTGAACTAAGCATGTAGCGTGCTCAGCCTCTCACCTCCATTTTTCGGTAGGTTTGTATCGATCCGGCTCTCAGATCCAAGGATTAATGGCTTAGAGGCGTTCAGCCTTATCCCTCAGCGAGAGCCTTAGTGCTTGTGTCCGGACCAAGAACTTCTGCCTTCATGCACCTGATTTCAACTTTTGACTGCTATCCTCAGTCTACCTGCAGAGCAGCAGGTTGTGTCTCTCTTAGCCTGGTCCCTATCCCAAGAGCTGTCCAATATGTAGTTAATATCCTTTTCACTTTCCATTTCACACACCTTTTACAATTTTCCAAGCTCATTTAACGTTCTATCATTCCATGTACCTATTTTAAATCTATGTATATTTTGCCACCATTAGCTGTATGTCGGCCTGGTGTCACTTGTGGCTCATGACTGTCCCTACCGGGCGGAGGATGTCCTAAGACAGCCATTAACGTCGTTCACTGAATCTGACATGGTTTTTGTCTTGAAGTCTTGATAAGATAATGTGGTGGTTTCCCCATGACTTCCACATGCACATGGAAGTTTGTTACCTCAGCCTTTGACAGCCATTTCCGATTGTTGGGACAAGTGAGTTCCCTGCTCTGCTCAGCTGCAGAGTTGTCCACTAATTCCGGTGTATACTCGGTCCCCAGAGCTGTGTTAGCCACACCGTGGTGTGTTTCCCATCCTCTACCGCTAGGAGGTGCAGTTGGGATTTTCCGAAGTTTTGGTCCACGAAGGCCAAAACTCTCCAGTACTTTTAGAGGACATAGAAGGAAAATAGAATATTCCATCCATCCATCCATCCATCCACCCATCCATCCATCATGTGCCATGCCGATAAGCTTGGGCGGTCATGTTTTGCCATCTCACTCGATCACCAGTGTCGTGGATCAGCTCCGTGCTCCTGTCTCGACCATGCCACGTGGTCAAGCCATCCAGGTATTTACCTCTCGGTCTTCCCCTTGGTCTCTTCCATTCGATCTTGCCAGTTGTCACCAAGTTCTCCAAGTCATTTCTTCTCAGAACATGCCCAAAGAATTTTAACTGTCTACGTCTAATATCTCTAATCAGTTAACGATCTTCATTTGTTTCTTTAAGGACTTATTCATTGGTTTTTCTGTCTGTCCATGGTATTCTTTGCATTTTCCTCAGAAACCACATTTCCACAGCCATCAGATGTTTTTCAATACAAAAGTAGCACTTCAACGCTCTTTTTCTGGTTTCAATTGATATCTTTTTATTGATCAGTATGTGTTTCATCTTGCAAAAGGCTACCGTCGCAATGGCAATTCTTGTTCTAATCTCTTCAAAGTAATCAGATAGCGGTGGGAACGATTAGTAGTATGACTCTTCGCTGGCTGTTGAACGAGGGGACTGAGCACGTATGGGAATGTCCTGAGTGCAGTGATGTCGGTTCTTGACTCAACTCAACTCTCTTCAAAGTATCTCCCATCAGATGTTATGACTATGCCATCGATTCACTTGCTTAAGAATATGCCCATTTACTCGTATATCAAATTGCTGTATTTCCTTCTTCCCAGTGACGACCATAATCTGATGACTGATGTGATGTTATTAACGCCCTTAAAGACATGCCGAGAACAGAGGACTTTAACGTTAGTGAATCCACATCGCTGTCCAGGATGAAAAACTTGGGATTAAGAATTGTCACGGCCAGACATGAGAGGTACATCTGGAAAACGAGGGGCCTCGTCATCCAACATAGAACTGTCACTATTATTGTATTATTAGCCACCGGACGCTGATGCATGTGCTGGGAGGAGGACCTGAGAACTTATGGACTTGTCCGGAGTGCAATGAAGATAACCCAACTGATAACTGACCATAATCTGTGTATATTCACATCCCCCCCCTCCCCAAAAAAAGTTGTTTTAAAAAAATCATCCCTGGCGGGATTCGAACCCGCGACCTCTGGATTAGAAGTCCAGCGCGCTATCCACTGCGCTACAGGGACTTAGAAATTGGTGCATTATATTTATTATATAGTACAGTCTTCCGAATTACTTTTTCAGTTTTAGTATCTTTTTTGTATACTTTCAGAAACATTATAAATGTTCTTATATAAAGAGTTTATATTTCAGTCTTCTTAAAACAGTAATATTGTTACATTCTATTGTGATCCATGCCACATTAATTCCTAGAACAACGTATAACGTGAATACAAGGGCAGTCACTCTACTGCTGACTTCCGTCTGTGTTGTAAATTTGGAGACGTTGACTGGATTCACAACTGTTCATGTAAATATGGCAGATAAGAAGAAAGGAAAGCAGCGTAAAACAGAAGAGGTTGCTTTATGATTGAATTTACTTTAGCAGCATATAATTATCATTTATTGTTTACATGCTTCATTCCTGCATCATTTACTTTTTAAATGTACTGTTTATTCTACGACACGTAAATACTAAAAACGGGAGTCTTGCGTCTTCTCATCACTCATCAAGAATGGAAACTGAAACAGCTCACTCACTAAACACTTAAACAGTTCGTTTCCGGCTGTTTATCACGTTTCATGTTTACATGTTACATAATAATTACACCATTATATTGTGTAGTTTGCTGGAACCTGACAATATCTCTATGAAAACATCAAAGAATGGTGTGTATGAAAGCATGTCTGACTAGAAGAGAGTTGAGAGAGCGAGAGGGAGGGATAATAATTAATATAATAATATATATTTATTAATGCTATATTAATCATTCATATGAATATCGTGATATAATATATGGTGTGCATGCATTGATTGTGATTTGACATTTGTTGTGGTTGTCACTTTGTTGTGGAGACATAAGTATCATATATGCCTGCTTCCTTAGAATGTTAGGAATGTGTTCTCAAGTTTGGGTAATGAAATTCCACTACTTTTCCTCACCCTGTCACTTGGTGTTGGATATCAGCAGAGGGAGAGCCTGAACTGATTTAGTATGTTTGATAGTGTCAGTGACTTATTTTATTATAGGTGGCCCTTCTAAGTTAACTTTCACCTGTTAATTCTGCCATTTCCCCATTATGTAACTCATGTATGTATTCATTCCATCTCTTTATCACAGTATCTTCTATTAACACTGTGAGGTTTTGAGAAAAGAATAATAAATATCCCACCTGTTGGTTGTAAAATAACTCTGAATAGACCAAACAATGAAGCCACTTAAGGGGTTGTATATTATATAAGATTGATTGATTGATTGATTTAGGAATCGACATCACAGCATTCGGGGCATTCCCATAAGTGCTCCGTCCCCATCCTCAGCAGCTAGCGAAGAGTTCCAACACTAATAGTACCAGTAGCAGATTTTATATAAGATAGATATGATAAGGGTTTGATATGACAAGTTGTCTAAGGGCATCCCTAATGGGATGGATAATTGTTCCTGGACAGCCCTTCAGAGGAACAATATAATATGGCTCAAGAACCCCCACTGTGAGAACATTATACTTAAAGTTTAAGTTCCTACACAGAATTAGAAAACAATAGGTTCCTCCATAAGGCTTATAGAGATCTTGGCAATTCGCCACAGCAACAGAGGAATTTGTTCCCTCCTTAATAATATTGACTGTGTGTTCTCAGCCAACCTCATATAGATCTCATATTATTTGTATCACAAGTGACACATGTCAAAAGGACTCAACATTAGTTGACCAAAACATCAACCATAAACTGTACTCAACAACAGTTGAACAAGACATTTCCAATGAACTATACTCAACAATAATTGAACAAGACATTCACCATGAAATGTATTCAACAATAGTTGAACAAGACATTCACCATGAAATGTACTCAACAACAGTTGAACAAGACATTCACAATGCAATGTACTCAGCACCAGTTGAACAAGACATTCACAATGAAATGTACTCAACAGCAGTTGAACAAGACATTCACAATGAAATGTACTCAACAGCAGTTGAACAAGACATTCACAATGAAATGTACTCAACAATCATTTTTAACACCACCCTTGTATTGAGCAGACTGGAGGGGTCTGGATAAGATCCAGGTTCCACTTAGTGACATCATATACACTTCAACATGGTATATGCATAGACAACACAATCAGTGAATAAAACTCAGATACTTCACCCCAATCAATGCAAATTCATCCCAACCAAGTTCCATACTGGGAATAAAAGCTAAAACACTCATTCCTACACTTAGCTAGTAATCCAATCTGAATAAACAATTCCTCAAAATCCCCTTCCTCCAAAATAAGCCACAGCTACTAATGAGCTGGGTTAGAAAATTCCTAAGAAATGCTGATAATCCAGGTTCTAGGAATAATATGGGAGTTTCCATAGATACACAGTCTTTCACTGTCCATGGGCCTGCTTGAGGCAAACTTGAGGCCAGGGGTCCTTTAACCCTTTACAGGGCAGACGCTTGTCCGTTCTTTAGCCCTGAACGGGCAAGATTTTTTCAGGTTTGGTAAAATTTCGGGTCGCGTTAGTAAAAACATCACAAATAAGGTGTTAGTCAACCGATTTTAATTAAATAAACAACACAATGAAGGGAAAAGCATGCAGAATATGTTACTCACGTGATTGTTGTTGGTAATCCATATATGAACACAAATTTTTATGAAATACAGCATGTTTGTGATTTTCGTTCATCTATACGGCAATTTACAAACACATTTTCAGAATCATAATCACTTTCTTTAAAGTCCGACTCAGACTGCTAATGCAAAGTAACGCTTTGCACTGATATCTAGCTCCGATTAATAGTCAACTTCATGCCCTTTAATGTCATTTAAATTGAACCTAGCGAAATCTTGGCTATCACTTGAAGAATCGCCGAAATCCATTTAAAAAAAAACAGCGTAAAAATCCCGAAAACCATCAAAAAAAGTCCGTAAAAGTCCGTTCAAATTCATTCTAGCGCGTTTACAAATGGCAGCCACGTTGTCAAGCTATCGGCAAAAGCGAAAGTAGCCGTCGGAAGTGTCGGAAAGCCTAGAGATCGCGTTTTTACAATGCATAATAGTATCGGACGCTAACGGCCGCTCTGCCCTGTAAAGGGTTAATAGATAAGATATCACTCTAACAATGTTGACCATCCGTGTGTTCGTGTTCAGAGAACAGACTCTCTCAGTTGCCATCAGCAAAGGCATATAATGTGATGAAGGTGTAGGCTAGTAAATCCAACCTATAGATTCTGTGGTAATCCCTGGATTCTCCACACATAAGGAGTTGAAGATTTGAGACTGGGACTCCCATTTGGTTGTCCCAACTATAAGGCCATGCCATCATCCCCTTCTCTGTTGATTCAAAATGCAAAAAGACTTTACTATACATTTGTACTAAAATCAAATGTCATAATGAGGACACAAGCACTGAAAGCACTGAGAGAGTGCAGAGATATGAAAACGCTAATACAAGCAGAAAAGTTCCTCAGCTTGCCAGGCCACCCTATGAAGAACAGATTTGAAAACCTAGCTTTGGGGTGGTTGAAAAGAAGTAGTTTTATTCACCAGGCCAAACGACTCTGCAGAGAAACCACCGATCTGCCCAGTGGGTATCCCCCTAACAACTATTCCAGAGCGAACTCCATGGAAAGATGAACATAAACTATCATTAACCCTTTACAGGGTGGAATGTCCATTTCCGTCCGATCGCTTAAACGGGCAGATCGCCCGAACGTGCCCAATACTATTATGCATTGTAAAAACGCGATCTCTCTGCTTTCCGATACTTCCAACAGCTACTTTCGCTTTCGCAGATAGCTTGACAATGTGGCCGCCATTTTCAAGCGCCTACTATGAATTTGAACGGACTTTTTTTGATAGTTTTCGGGTTTTTTATGCTTAGTTTTTCAAAATGAAAAAAAAAGTCGACAGGGTCGACTTCATTGCACCGGGTTTTATCCCATATGGCTCGGTCTCTTTTCGGAGCATGGAAAGCGTCACACAAGGCACGAACTCCGTAGCTTTTAGTGACGACCCACAGGAGCCTCTGAAACATTTAACTCGTAAACCGAAGGGTGCGGCCCGGAATCGAACCCACAACCTTCGGAGCACGAGTCAAACGGCTTGACCACTTCGCCACAGAGACTCCCTTTTCAAAATGGATTTAGGTGATTCTTTAAGTGATAGCCGAGATTTTGCTAGGTGTAACAAGCTATGGGGAGGGTCCCATAATGTCCCGTCACAATATTTCAAACTTATTCTTTTGCCCTGGCTGGGGATAGGTCTTTGCTGCCAACCCTCATCCGTTCCCCGGACTTACTGTCACTCTTTCTTTCGACCTCAGGGTTATTTCCTGCAGTGTATTTCTGGCTGACACAAACGTAACATGACGATCATCTCAGTCACTATAATTAGAATTTAATACCGTAATAAAGACAACACAGAACACCACCAAGACAGATAAACCTATAAACATCTAGAAAAACAAAAACTGATGAGATAACTCTAGTCCAGATAGGAAGCCAGAAAACTCTGAAGTTCATAGATCACAAAGCTCTAAATTGTCCTAGTATTTCACAACTGCCTCACCGGGCAAAGTTTCCAGTCTCTCTATCCAGCATCGGTTGTTCGAACAACAGCTTCCAAGTTTCCTAGGCCAACACGATATATTCATTCATCTGGTCTGGGAAAAAGCCATGGGATCACTTAGCACAATTTAGGTTGGGAAACACGATATAATCACTCATCTGGTCTGGTAAAATGCCATGGGATCACTTGGCACAATTTAGGATGGGAACCACAGTCCTGAGACCAGATTGTGTATAGGGAATGAGTCTTTCGCTGTCTTGGACAAGGATGGGAATTGGCGTTGGTCCAAACAGCATCCTCAGCAAACACTCGAGCTTAAGTCGATGAGAAGACTTGAGTTGTCGTTGCTGCACTCATTTAATTTTTGTAATGCTTCTCGATTGACATTAGAAACAATATACCTGATATGTCCACTGACTTGCCCTGGCTTCATCAGGTACTTATAACTTTTGGCATAGAAGCCCTGTCGAGTCTTTCACCACACTTTACGGTAAACACTCGACCTTAAGTCGATGAGAAGACTTCAAAAGAAGGACCCTATAGATAATAAAATTCTAGTGAGGTATCAAGCTGACTCATGCACCACAATCCTGAGGTCCAATTGGGCCTCAGTCATTACATTAGTTATGCATTTCGGCTTACCAAGACCAGTATATAAGTGGCTTGCTTGAATGCGTCTGTCATGTCAGGTAGCCCCTGGATTGGCTATGTCCTGGCTTGCATAGACCTCCAACTTGTAGACGTCCTGTCGGCTACCTATGCACCCTGTGGCATACAAGACTCCCTCTCCACACTCATACCCTGCCTTTATTATTATTGGGCACATTCGTTTTCCAGCTTCTCTCTCCCTTGCAAACCATGCCTTTCTCACGACAAAGATCTTGTGGTGTGGTGTGCCCAGTAATCTGTGTGTTTCTCCCCCTTAACTAATATTATAGTAGTGGGGTTGTATGGCATGCATTGTAGTTCCCCATTCCCAGCAAGAATAGGAAAGAAGATACTACCCCTTCCGGCCGCTGCTCTTGTCTGAGCTGTCGCCGCAATGTACCGGCAGTGCCTCACCTAACACGTAGATTCAGAGGAATGCATGTTCTCTCAATGAGATAAAGAAGTTTATTTATATTCCCCACATCATCCTATCGACTAAAAGACGAAAGAGATAGCACCGTGGATAGCCTCTTCCGGCTCAAGAAGATAGATCATAGATTGGTGGACCCCATCCCCAAGGAGCGCTTCCCTCCTTCCGGCACACCGTAGCTATCTAATGTGCTTATATTCAAATGAGAGATGCTACTAAGTAGAGGTAAGCTGTAGGAAGAACGATAGCACTCGTCCATCGGCTGCCAAGAACAAGCGATATCATTTGGGAAATATTCATTGTTCAGATTTGTTCCCTTGCCATGCCAAGACCAAGACGCCTAACCAGATTGGCCAACGGTCACCCCCTCCCAATATGGCAAGACTGCCGTTTCGCCATATCATCTCAGTCGTTAAGACAATCTGGATTTATAAGTGCAAAACTAATTACCACCTAAGATTACCTTTCATAGCCCATCAGTATTCTGCCTTTAAAATGTCCCAAACTTTAACTTGACATCTTGACATTAGGCAGTGGGTAACCATCAGTAGAAACGGACATGAATTGCCCCAGAAGCCGCACCAGTGCGCATTTGGCGCAAGGCGCTCCATCGGGTCTACCCGAAAGAAAAGACCTATATCTACTCACTCTATGAAAAGATCGTGTTATGAAAGTAACCCAAAGAACTATCTTTCATGGTGATTGAGCGAACAAGAGAACTGAGAGCTCCCGAAAGCTGTTTCCCCCTGTTTACCCAAAATAAAAGAAGGCATGAGGACATGAGCCATTGGCGTTTCGCCACACTAGGTTCAATTTAAGTGACATTAAAGGGCACGAAGTTGACTACTAATCGGAGCTAGATATCAGTTAAAAGCGTTACTTTGCATTAGCAGTCTGAGTCGGAATTTAAAAGAAAGTGATTATGATTCTGAAAATGTGTTTGTAAATTGCCGTATAGATGTCTGAAAATCACAAACAATAACTGTATTTCGTAAATATTTGTGTTCATATATGGATAACCGGCAACAATCACGTAACATATTCTGCATGTTTTTCCCTTCATTGTGTTGTTTATTTAACTAAAATCAGCTAACTAACACCTTATTTGTGATGTTTTTACTAACGCAATCCGAAATTTTACCGAACCTGAACAAATCTTGCCTGTTCAGGGCTAAAAAATGGACAAGTGTCTGCCCTGTAAAGGGTTAAAATCCAGACAAAAGTGAGAGAAATATTTGAAAAGGAACAGAACAGTGTGCAGCACAGAACAGCCACTCTCAGCTTCCTTGATGAAGAATATCAACAGAACCTCTGGATCCGAGTCTACACAGATGGGTCAGCATAAAATACTGTTCGAAATGGAGGAGCGAGAGTGTATTTAGAATACCCAAATAATACTAGGGACACAGCTAGAGTACCGACAGGAAAGTACTGCCATAACTACGATGCTGAAATTGAGGCAATCAAGATAGCAACAGAGAAATTACTAAATACCAGCAGTGGTACACAACCTGTGGTGCTATTGACAGATGCAAAATCAGTACTCGATGCGCTCCTGTCTGGGAAATTGCCAGTACTAAGGACACTACTTTCTGAACTTAGCAGTCAGCATAAGGTCACCATACAGTGGATACCATCCCACTGTGGAGTACCCGGAAACGACAGAGCTGATCATTTGGCTAAGGAAGAAGCCAAAGAAGAGCAGCCTGATGTACCCGTTACATACCACCAAAAGAAAAGAATAATCAAATTAGTCAGAAAGCCACCAAAACCTGCTCAAGATGACTACCATGTTATGGACAGACCAGAACAAGTCATTATTCTGCGCCTCAGAACAGGACACAATAGATTACACAACCATATGTATAAAAAATTCAAGAATGGTGAAATAGCCATGTGCACATGTGGATTGGCGTCGCAGACAGCAGAGCACATACTCCAAGACTGCCCAAAATATAACATATCTAGGCAAATCTTCTGGCCTAGAGAGACGACAGTGGAAGATAAACTCTATGGACCGCTGTGTGAACTAAAAAAGACAGTTAAATTCATACAAGAAACAACATTGCAGCAAGGTATCAACAAACACAAAAGGAAACTAAAGGAAATGGAGAGGAGAAGGGAGGGTGTTACTCATGCACCAGTCCCCTCGTACTGGTGATGGAGTGTAATCCACTTGAATGGATTGTGGGTGATATATTCTCATTGTTCACCCTATTCATGATTGACACTGAGCCCTCCTGCTGAGTCAGGGACGTTATTACAGAATCAACCAGCATGATAATATACTCGTCTAGATATGACAAAACTCTCATAAGACCCAGACCACATGAGACTTAAGCATCATGAGACAGCCATTTATTCAGATGACATGAGACAGACATGATGAGACAAGCATCATGAGGCAAGCATCATGGGACAGATAGACCGGCATCAATTACAACTGCAATATGCAATATATAATATCACTTGGCCAAGGGCAAATAACCACTGACCAGACCAATCACCAATCCCAGTTGGTGGTACTTTGGTACATGGATGTCCTATCCCATCCACACTCATATAGCAACGCCAGTCCTCCCCTCTCTCAGGTTAGACCCGGTTCACAAGTGCCATCCCTCATCACCATCAAGTCATTTGCTCTTTC
The DNA here is from genome assembly GCA_963921405.1 of Cepaea hortensis. Taxonomy (NCBI): domain Eukaryota; kingdom Metazoa; phylum Mollusca; class Gastropoda; order Stylommatophora; family Helicidae; genus Cepaea; species Cepaea hortensis. The sequence goes on from OY992896.1 coordinate 29,367,270, forward strand.
CCTACTAGATAACATTAGTATTTCTCCCACAGCAGGTAAGGCAATATCTAATAAGCAATATTCACATGTGAAACAAAACATGTATGAAAACAGAATCCTCCCATGAATCATTGCATGAGTTGTCAGATATATATTCATCAAACCTAGACAGAGGATCGAACATATATTGTCCCCTCCCCTGACCATTAGGAACAGGGGTTTTCTGAATGCAGTTCGTAAACCCAACCAATGTTGCAAAGGAACAAGTGCACCAACTTCAGAGATAAATTGCAAATTGGCAAATCTTTAAGAGTGCTTTTAGCAATTCTCATGACCGTAAAATAGTCACCAGTCATCATAGGAATTGTGTAATTCTGGCGTGAAATGCACGTCCTGCAAACATATGAATATGATAAGGCGTCTATATTTCTTTTCATATGAGATTGTACTCATAAAACCAACATATCACTCCTTTAAATATTCTCAGCATTTTCAGGGAAAAGATTACATGTCAATTCACACATTCTGATCACAAGAGTGATAAAACGTAGACTCTCAAGAGTGTTTCTACAGTTTGATTAAGAATGTGCAATGATGTGCATCTATAGGGAAGTTCTGTGGAGCATATAGAGTGCAAATATGCATTGAGAGTGGTATACATTCATCAAGCATACAGCAGAATTCCCATAGCAGATGAAACAATAGACATGGTAAAGTATTCAGTGTGTTAGACATGTCAGCCTGACAGAAGCAACATTCAGTACAACTCCTTAATGAAGTTCTGATCTCACTTTCACATTTCTCATACAAATACTCTGATATTCGTCTCTTTCACATCACTAGGCATAGCCACAACATTTAAAATGATTTATAGTCGTACCTGAGACACAGAGAGAATATTATGGCGTTGTATTACACCACATCTCGAAAGCGACTAGCCCAGATGAAATCTACTTGTCAACTGCTAGGCTATGGTTTTGGCCGGGATCCGATAGCGTCTCACGGCAGGCCTTACGCATTAACCAATCAAATGACTGCATTCGCCCTTTTCAAACCATAATAACCTCGTGCAACTTATTCGAGAACATTGTTCTCAAAATAACTCTGATGTTACATATTCATCAGTAGGGACACGGTTCTATATTTAAAGTTTTGACTGATCCTCTATGTACTGAGGACTTGGATGAATGACCACATTATGTCACAAACACTTTTCCTTTCTTTGATTGTACCTGGATTCAGTGCTAGCTAGTGGTAAGCAAGTTTGCAACATTGCCCAGCTTCAGGAAATCCATTGTTTCTCTTGACTGGTGTGGTTCTACATTTTTGTGAAGCAGCCACAAACAGCTAATCTTGCACTTTGTCCTAAGGGGTAGGTAGACACAGTTCTGTGTGTTGGTTTGTCTGTCAGTTCCTAATCAGCTCTCATATAGCTCTTTGTTTTTAGACTTAATTTTACTTAATAGAAGATGATGATCTGAATCTGCAACTGTAAATACTTTTGTGTTATGTAGAGATGATCACAATTTCTATGTTGCAAAGATCAATATTGTTTTCTGTACTGTCATCTAGAGACACTCAAATTGCTTTATATATTATGTGGAAAAACACTTCCTTATATGACATATTAATTCCCTGTGCAAAAAGTGGTGAACAATTCATTTTCTTTCATGATTCCAAAATCATATTTCCCTCTGGTCTCTTCATAACCCAAGTTATCTGATCCTATTTTGCCCTTCTCATCTTCCATCAAAATTTTGATATTGCCTTTTCTTTTTGTTCTTTTTGTTAGTCTCTGTGGCAAAGTGGTCAAGCCCTCTGACTCGGGTTCCGAAGGTTATGGATTTGATTCTGGGTTGTGTCCTTCGGTTCATAAGTGCATTTTTTTCGGAGACTCTCGAGGGTAACACAAGGTTAGGTTTTTGTCATTGAATCTCTTCTCTCTCTACATCAAAATAATATTGATAGACCAGGAATACAGGTTGGAAGTTATAATACAGGCAATCTGCTTTATGCAAATGACTTGGTATTGATAGCTGAAAATACCAGAGTTGAGTTGAGTTGTGTTGAGCTAAGAACTGACATTACTGCACTAGGACATTCCCATACGCGCTCTGTCCCCTCGTTCAATGGCCAGCGAAGAGTCACACTACTAATCGTTCCCACCGCTATCTGATTGCAAGTTCTCCTGGTCTTCCCTCTTAGTTTTGAGATTCTTCCAGAACCCTTGCTGATCCCCCACAGTATCATTCTTTCCGCAGAGATTTGTGACAGCTGTTGTAATCGTGAGTGCAAAAAGGTACTTCCCTTGAATACCAAGAAAACAGAAACAATGCTTGTATCCCCTTGAGCATAGCCTATGATGGGTAGCGTTGTGATGTTCTGTTGTGATAATTTGGTGTGTCCAGTGTGTGCCGCGTGGTTACACACCCGCTTCACACACGTGATCCGGGACTGTTTCCGGATCCGGTCAGGGATATGCACTACTGACGAGCTCAAACGAGGGCGAAACTCGAGTATAGTGCTTCCATATTGACGTGGATGGGCCTTAGGTTCATACCAGAATGCGATCGGCGTTGCCAGTAGTGGGTTGTGCTCAATATTTAAATGCTTGTATCCCAAAAAAATATAATACCAAAATATTATATTACAATAGAAGAGAAAATGCTTAACCAAGTCAAAAATTGCAAATATTTGGGGACGATCATAACATCAGATATAAGATGCATGAGGGAGATTAAGGCCAGAATAGTCCAAGCAAACATTGTATTTCAGAAGATGAGAAGTATGTTAGTTAATGTTAATTTCACTGAACATCAGAAGAGAGTACTGAAATCTTTGATCAGACCTGCTCTGTTGTATGGTAATGAATCTCAGAATGTGAATGAATAAATGAAGAGCTTGGAGCCATCAGAGATGTGCTTTCTGAGACTGTTGCAAATATTTTTGATGATATAATTTCTTTGTTTGTCTATAGTACTGTGAAGTTTCATATAAAATTCCTCCATAACTCATTCATCCTTATCATCTGCTGGTGCGTAACATCGGATCACATTCATGTTTGCTTTCTGATTTATTTCTGTGAATTTACCGAGCAAGCTTATAGCCTTGTACATAATCACAGTTGTGTCACAGCGCTAGTTTGGTGCTAAACTTTAGATAATGTACATCTGTAAGCAAGGTCAATAGATCCCTTGTGGTAGGTAATGTTCTTTTCAGCTTCATGTATTAGAGATTTGCAGGCTTAGAGTCACCAGTAATCTCAGAAGACGTGCCATTTATTTCAAGCTATAATGCTTTAACACTGGGAATCATTAAAATTTGAGACAAAATTCACGAAGTGTGGGCATTATTAAATGGAGAGAAATAAACTCATGCAGATGCTTACTTTTAGAACATCATTAAGCTGGCACTTTCACATTTTATTTTTATATTAGACAGTTTTATATTATTCTCTTAGAGGGGTATTAAAGTGAAAAAACACAAAATGGGGTATCATAACAAAGACTATTTGAGGTAAACATTCACCAGAAACATCAGTAGGTTGTCATGTATGTTTTGAAATATTCACTGATGGCTTATGTAAACATGTGTTCTTTCTGGATTTTCTTTTTCTAGGAAAAGCCATCAAAGGAGGAATATGCTGTAGCCAAATATTTACGCTTTAACTTGCCAGTTAGAGAAGGAAAGTTGCATGGAATGGAAGTGAAATGTTTCTTTGGTAAGTGTAATTAGTTACTATATCAGTCATTTTATTGTAGCTGAATTAAATCATAATGCCACTGGTGTTTGTTTGAGGCCTGGAATATTTTACACCATAACTAATTAGAAACAGCACACTTAGAGCTAATGGGCTTCCACAGCCATCATTGGAGGGAATGAATGAATCACTAAAAAACAAGAAGTAGATTGTGAGCTTTACTAGAACACATTACAAGAAACAAAATGTGCTTTGCATCTAAAACCTTCGTCAGCACAGAACAAACATACACAAAGACACACCACTACATGAAAATATAAAGGTTACGTATCTGTATCCTTATTTGGTTGAATACGTCTAAAACGATCAATATGTTTGACAACTATCAGTGGATAGAATGAACCGGATGTGTCGTTCAGCCTGGTAAATGGACTAAAGGTCAGTAATGTCAGAAGCTCAGGGATTGGCTTAGCCACCCGGTAGGAGAACACCTGCTGGGGGGATGTGGAGATGCCCATGTGAGTGAAAGGTAAAATAGGGATTAGTAGTAGACTATAGCCGGCTCTGTGGCGAAGTGTCACGGACGCAGTTTGCAATCTTGCATCCGCGCTCGAAACACTGCTGCAGGCAATTTGGATGCAGCCTGCCCTGCATTGGTTTTAATAAAATGGTATCAGTGCCAGTCACTCAGAAAGCAATGACAAACCACTGAAAGCAAGCATGCCAACGAATCACAAGGAGCCAAAATGATGATGGGGTGATGGGGTTGACTGTGACACCCTGTAAAGAATGTACAACTAACTTTTTTAGTGGACTATACAACTGTGGGGAAGGGGGGTCAGAAGTTAAATGAAATTGTGTTGGACATTGCATAGAGGCCGTGAGGGGAGCATGAACCCAACTGGAATATGTGACGATTTTCCAATGTCTTATGATTGCGTACGTGACATCTCGATTTAATCGCCTTGACTTGTATGTCGGCCACGCCAAAGTGGTCAGAACTGTTAAGGTGTATGGATACCGGTTTCTGAGCACAACAGTTGATATCAGAGAGGTGTTGCCTAAACCTTTTTCTGGGCACCACGGTTGATATCAGAGAGGTGTTGCCTAAACCTGTCACCAGACGTAGACCTGTTTTTCCCTAAATATCTCATGTCACAACGTGTGCAGGTGATTGCATAGATAACATTGCGATTTGTGCATGAGAAACACTCATGGATGTGGAAAGTGGTCTTAGGGAATGCCAGACTCTGGGTTTGAAGGACATGTGGGCAGGTCTTAAAACGAGATCGAAGACAAGCCACTATGCCAGGAAGAGACTTGTGAGGTTGGGGTAGACTGCTGTGACCAGCACATCCATGATCTCGCCTGTATGCCACCAGGGGACCCTCTGAGCAGACATTGCGAGTGACTGGGTCTGCCTGGAGAATAGATAGACGCCTCAGGAGGATATTCTTGGCAGCAATATTATGGGGAATGGTAGGTTAGTGAAAGAAAAGGTCTGTTATTTTGTGGTTTCAGCCTGGAGGAGAGAACCTCGGCATGACTGATAGACTGGCAGACAGAACATTCTCAGGAGGGAGAACAGTAAAGGAAGATAGCGGACATTTGCTGTGACTACTATAAAATCATGGCTGTTACAAAGGTAATAGTGTTGCTGGAGATGTATTGCAGTTTATCATTGATTTTGTTGGAGAGAGGAGAGGAATGGGTAAAAATGTCAGTGGAAATGTCAGACCTGTGCAGGGTGATAATCACACTGGGTCCGGAGTGTAGGAATTGGCCAGCAGGCAGCACTAAATGGGAGGTGTAACAATTGATACACGACAGTTTGCACCCAGGTGAAGTAATCATCTACATGGATGGCTCTGTGCTAAGAGGTTAAAAAAAAGTGCTTGGGATTCATAGCGAAGTATACTGGACAGTGTGTAAACAATATAAAATGACACAAAGTAGTGCAGCTTTACATAACAGAATTACAACACATACAGGACTGTTATGTAAAGCTGCACTACTTTGTGTCATTTTATATTGTTTACATTTTCACAGCTTTACCGCAGTTCCACCAAATTTTATTCATATTTGGACAGTGTGTAGTGCAGGAGGTCCTGGCATAAGATACCTCATCTAGTCTGAGAATGGAGGTGGAGGAAGTCACTGCAACATTCCACAGATTGCATGATAAACAGTAGCCCAGGTTGTGATTTTAACGGACTCACAGAGCTTGCCGATAGAAGTGAAGACAGGCATACTTTATGCAGACTGGCATGTTTTAATAAAAAAAATTTTAAACACGGGAGCATTCATTGGATCTTTTTCCCATGGCATGCTGGTGTGCTGGGTAATAAGCAGGAGGATAAATTGGCTAGATATGCACCTTTAGGAGGGCTGTTGGTACATGAACAGCAGATGTGGTTAGGGTCCTCTGGGATCTTGTGTATTATGTGAAAGAACAGATATAGCATCACTGCCTGGAGAGAATAGTATACCATTAGTATTGATACCCTTCACTGGTTGTTGAAGATGACAAGGAAGCCCATATGGGAATATCCCAAGTGATGTGTTTGTTCTTTGCTCAACTCAACTCAGCTTGTATTGTGTGACTGACCTGTAGGTAATGCTGCTGTAGACAAGTTGCTAGAGTCCAAGTGGTCAGCAAGTAAGAACAAAAAGGACCCCCTCTTCACCAACAGACAGTCATGTGTTGCCTACATGTTGAGGTTAGTCATGTTTTAATGGTCATCTACAGATTTTACTCATGCTTTTTTTTTGGAAAGACATTTTCACAGTTGCTAATTTCTATGTGAGTGGAATTTGTATCAAATGTGCCAAGTTAACTGAACATCATGATAATCCAGTGGCTTGTCCTGAGCAGAGCTTTTCAGCCTAGAAAAAATCTGTAAAGCCCTGGAAAATGGTTGGTCAATGTGGCTGTAACAACTGTTAATAACAAGCCTTCAACATTGAGTTTTTATTGGCTAGATCTATTTGTTCTGTTTTCCATCCACTGAATATTTAATAATCTTCTGTAACTATTCAAAGGTGCAAATATGCTGTTTAGCTGATTTGTTCAGTGTCCAAGTTTCACACACACATGTTGCCACAGGAAAAAACTCAAGCTCTCAGTCCTCTGGTATTTGTTGTTTTGTGTTCCAATCCATGAAGGATTTAATTGCTTTAGTATTTGCAAAGCTTCTGGTAAAATGGCGACGCAATAACTGTGTTTTTCACAGAGGGACGCTATATTGTTTTTCTGGAGAGGATGTGATGTTTCTCATAACCGTTTTAGGAATGTTTTTCACAAGAAACCATGGAAGGCAGGTGATGGATGGAATTATGAGGGCAGCTGACAGATAGTTGTTGGTTATGGTCTCAAATTTCTCTACGGTAGACAGAGGATCTCTTTAACGAGACAGTGACTACGGTCACTGACCAGTATGGTCACTGCCAGGAAGAAAAGAAATGGCAAACTACTTTCTTTAAAGATGCCTAGTTCATCATGATTCGTCAAATCACAGAACATCACAATAAAAGGACATCAGCACTGAAATTGGCAGCATGGTCAATCAGATAACATCAAACAAGAAATGGGAAGAGAGTATATTAATATATGAGGAATGAGTTTGAAAGGGACAGGGATTAAGACGGGAGGATTTGAAGATTAAACACCTCAACAAATATTTTTTTTGGGGGGTGCCAAATATTTTACACCTGATTTTGCATAAAAGAGGCCTGCTAAATCCAAATATCATATTTATTTATCTGTAGCAGCTCTAGTTGCTTTTAGATACACGCATCTGTGTATTTAATTAATAGTATTACATTATTTTCTGTATAAGGCTCTGGAAAAGAATTATTGCTATCTTATCCCTTACAAAATGAAACTGATTGTTTACTTAAAGTTTCAATTCTCCAAGAATTGCCTTTTTTTAGATTTTAACCCACTGCATGCATGTTAATATGCTAGTTTTTTTCTTACTCATAATGACATCATCTTCAAGAAGAGCATGTTTTCTTTCATGAACAAGTATGCTACAGTAAGCACAGTTCTGGAAAAATCGAAGTACTTAGAACATCCGCATATCTAATGTTATATGCATTATTGATAAACGAAAGATGAGTGATTGGAAGGGCTGAATGTAAGACAGGAACTGTGCTTATTGTAGCATACTTGTCCTTCATTGTAGTAGAATGAGCAATTGGAATTGATGCATATTTGCGGATGTGTAGATCTGATAATGATGGACTTCTTGCTTGGCCAGCACAGGGAGATTCACCAAATATCTTTGCTTTATATGTTTGTGGGATAGTAGGGTCCAGACAACATCACAACAGAAATGATCAGTGCCTTAGAAGAAAATGGACTAGACCAATTGACTAGACTGCCGAACACAATATATATGAGGCTGGAGATATAACTCCTGAATTGTGTAATTCTACATTTATTATAATCCCGAAGAAATCAGGGGCCTTTGAATGTGATCAACATCGAACAATTAGTATAAAGAGCCACATCACAAAGATTTACCATGCAAACAGTTAGGAAGAAAATGCAACTTGAAATAGAAGAACAATGTGGGTTTGTGGAAGGCAAGGGTACAGTAAATGCTGTGTATATGCTGAGAACATTAACTGAACGTCCTATAGAAGTGATCAAAGACCTACATCTTTGCTTTATTGACTACACAAACGCTTTTGATAGAGTAAGACATGTCAACATGGTGGAGATGATTGCAGATCTACACATTGATGGGAAAGACATTAGACTTGTGAAAAAATTATATTGGAAACAACAAGCTACCATACATTGATTGATATGATAATAGAGATTGAAATATCAAGGCTGTGCTTTGACGATAAAAAAACAGCGCTCTAGGACCAGATGGCATAAGATATGACGACATCAATATGTGTACTGACAACGAGCTAGAGAAACTAGCAGACATGTACAACAACAGTATAGGGAGTGCTAGCATCAAGGAGGAGTGGTTACACAGCTATCTGATTCCCTTGCCGAAGCCTGGCAAAGACCACACAAAAATTCAGGGATATCGAGTAATAACCATGCAGAATACAATAGGCAAGCTGCTGGAGAAGTTAATTGCCAGAAAAATATCAAGCCAGCTAGAGAGGCAAAGTGTTTTCCCACCCACCCTGGGAAGGTACCGTCCAAAAAGAGAAACCTGGACCAATGCATCAGTTTTTTGCCCATGATGTCTATGGTTTCCACTCAGGCATTGAAACTTTTGCTGCAGCGAGATTGATCTTGAGGACACATACAACAGAGTACCATTGGATATTTTAATGCTTCAGCTTCTTGAACTCAAGATAAGTCCTTTCCTCCTTAGTTGGATCGCTGCAGCCCTCTTCCAATGGAAAGTAGTTTTTAGATGTGGCAGTTGGACTTCAGAACCAACAATAATATATCCTGGCCTACCACAGGGATCACCATTATCTCTGGTGCTGTTCAGCGCCTACACTGTGAGAATAACCAACGAGAAAATCATAGAACAGGGGAGGACATTGTCATATGCAGATGATGTTTTAGTGTATCGTCAGGGTAAGGATAGAGATCAGATTGCTGTGGAACTACAAACTGAACTCAATCGCATAAGCACTTGGTGTGTTGAAGCTGGGGCAATGGTCAACCCAACAAAGGCAACAGTGACATGTTTCTCTTTGAATAACCATATTGTCAACACCCCAACGCCAACTGTAAATCTGGGTAGAGAGACGGTGGAAAGAGCGCAGGCAATGGATTACCTGGGGATACGACTTGATCGAAGCCTAGCTTATACTGAACACATAGACCAGGTGATATCAAAGGCCAAGCAGGGTTTGGCTGCGATGCGGGTGATGGCGGCGGCAAACTGTGAGCAGCGCCATCTATGTCTTCTTTACGAGGGTCTGGTCCTTTCTGTTTTGGAGTATGCGTTGGCGATCCTGACTCTCAGCCATAAGCAGATAGAAAGGATGAAAAGGCTACAGAATGAAGCTATGCACATTATTCTTGGATGTACAAGAGATACAGCATGCAGGGCGATGCGCTACCTTCTTGATTTTCCAACCATGAGGGACAGAATACAAATTTGCCAAGCACGTGCCTATCTCAGAGTCAACGCAAACACACAACATCCATTGCATAGCGAGATTAAGAAGGTAAAGGACAGCAGGTTAAAAAGAGGAAAGTCGTGGATGGGTCAACCGAAAACATTCTTCAGCAGGTGTGTTCACTTGAGGACTTAGAACCTAGCGAGGAGTGGGTACAAGTGCCAACAGAGTTCTGTACATCCTTTTCATTGTGCATCCAACTAGACAGGAAATGCAGACAAGAAAATCTAGCTGCCGTGGAGGTGGAAGTACAGGCTCTGATCTTCGAGAATTCTTTAGAGGATGATGCTGTCATTTACACAGATGGGTTGGTCGTCCGAGTAGTGAGAAGTTCATGGGCATTTACAGCTCAGGCCGGAGGGAAAATTCTGAAGGAAGAGTCTGGCGCTTTTGCTTTGACCACAAGCAGCCTGACTATGGAAGTCATGGCAGTAAGTAAAGCAATAACATGGCTCGAGACACAGACATTAAATTAGGCATGTGTCCTTAGTGACCCATTGAGTATGCTCAGGAGGATAGAGATGGGGTGGGTCCGAAGAGAGTGGCTGCTGTCTCTGGAGCGGTCTTGGCTGGCAAAGATTAGTTTCATCTTCATGCCAGGGCATGCAGGTTACAAGGGAATGAGGAGGCTGACATGCTTGCAGGTGGGGCTATGGTGGAAGGCAGACAAGCCATGGACCAGGCAGACATTCTGAATCCTCTACGAGAAGTAAGTCGTTTACGAGAACCAAGTGATGACTGAGAATCTACAACCATGGTCAGGCTGCGAGAACAGCAGGTTAAAAGAGGTATGGCCAAACAAGAACACTACGCTGGAAGCCAAAGAAGAGTAATAAACCAACACAGAACTGGTGTCGTGAGCCGCTACACGCTGCGGGATTTGCTGAGGAGGGGATCTGACCACTTATGGACTGAATAGTTCGATGTGCAGTGAGAATGATCTGTCCACTAACTAACTAACTAACTAACTAACTAACTAACTAACTAACTAACTAACTAACTAACTAAAGATTGATAATGAAGTAGGTCAGTATCAGCCTAGTGAGAGAAGTGTGAGACAGGGATGTGTAATGTCTCCAGATCTTTTTTCCATGTACAGTGAAAATATTTTCAGAAGTGTAGAAGCTATGAAAGGAATCATCATTGGGGGACGTAACATCGAACGAACGAACAGACTTTATTTTCAAAAGGTAGCAAATTGGGCACGCAGGCCTGTCTTACATTCGGCCCTTTCAATCACTCATCTTTCGTTCATCAATAATGCATATAACATTAGATATGCGGATGATTGCAGACAATGAGCAGGATCTCCAACATTTAGTAGATGTGGTTGTTGCACACAATGAACAAATAGGGTTAGAATTAAATTTTAAGGAGACACAGATTATGGTCATCACTAGGAAGAAAGAAATAGCACAATGTAATATACAAGTAAATGGGAATATTGTTAAACAAGTGAATCAGTTCAATTATCTCGAAACAGTCATAACATCTGATGGAAGATGCCTTGAAGAGATAAAAAGCTACCTTCGCCATGGCGAAGGTAGCTTTTTGCAAATTTGAAAACATGCTGACCAATAAAAAGATGTCATTTGCGATGAGAAAAAGCATGTTGAGGTGTACTTTTGTATGGATGTGAAGCGTGGACAGTAAGCAGATAATCTGAAAAACATCTGATGGCTGTGGAAATGTAGTTTCTGAGGAAAATGCAAAGAATACCATGGACAAACAGAAAAACCAATTACTAAGTCCTACAAGAAACAAATGAAAACCGTACATTGATTAGAGAAATTAGACGTAGACAGTCAAAATGTTTTGACCATGTTATGAGAAGAAATAAATTGGAGAACTCGGTGACAACTGGCAAGATCAAGGGGAAGACAGAGGTAAATACCGGTATGGCTTGACCACGTGGCATGGTCAAGACAAGAACACTGAGCTGATCCACGACTCTGGTGATTGAGTGAGATGGCGAAACATGGCTGCCCATGCTTATCAGCAAGGCACATGATGATGATGATTTGCAGAGCAATGTGTGTTAATTTAATTTCTGTCATCAGATTTCCACCGCCTGACAGCTGTGAATCTAACTATTGAAACCTGCTCACTTTCTGTAGTTTCTCTTAACGATGATATATGTATTGTCACATTTGTGTGATCAGTTATTTTATGTATTTGTTGTTGCAACTTTGACTTGAGATATAACTTTTGTTTTTCCACTGTGCTCTTGCATTGACTTCCTAGTTTCTAAATTCCCATATTTTTTGTCATGTTTTACTCTGTTGTCAACATATTGAAGTTTAGATATTTCTATTCCTACTTTTACGAAGAGATCATATTGTTACTTGCCAATATTTTGTTTGACATTCCTCATGATGTTTTCAGCATATAAGTTAAACAGATGAAGAGACGAAATGCAAGCCTGTCTTACTCCCTGTTCTATACCAAACCAGTCATCACATAATAAGAGGCTTTACGAATAGTTCTGATGTTCTGTGTGTTCATGTGTCAAGATGTTACAGAGTTGTGCAGTTAACTCTCATGCCAGAATAATTATTTTGTTCTTTTGTTCAGGTTACTGGCAATGGAATTGTTTCATCGAGCAGAGAGAGAACATAGGAAAAGAGACAAAGAGAAAGACAAGCCAAAAAAGAAGAAAAAAGACAAGGATGGGGAGAAGGAAGAGTTAGCACCAGTTGAGGAGGAACTAAGGGTAGGCATTAGTTTACTGAGGAAAAGTGATATGTGGTGAATGAAAGTTTGCTACAATGTTGTACATGTATGTTTGTGACTCTGTAGTCACACTTAACAATGGAACAGTTAGTGAGCTTTTCATAATAATGTTGTTGATTCTAACAATGCTGAGGGGAACTTTTATAATCAACTGTAGCTTCACATCTATAACGATTGAAGATTTTTATATAAATAAATTATGCCTAGTGCATTCACCTGCTTGCTGGCCCAGTGGTCTGAGTTCAATCCCCTGGCGACGGGAGTTTTGTGTGTCCACATGGCTGATCAACCCAGTCTTGTAAAATGGGGAGTTTTGTGTGTCCACATGGCTGATCAACCCAGTCTTGTCAAATGGGTAGCCTGTCAATAATCTGGGAGGTCAGGGGGCTGGGATCATGCTGACAGCATCCATCCAGTGCTGATGCTCAGAAATTACGGGTCTTGCTCTGTAATTTCATTTTGGAAGTTACATAGAAGTGAGGTCTTTTATTTGTTTTTTTAGTCAGTGTGAACTGAGATAAATTGTAAATAGGAGGGCTATCATTAACTTAAAATTGTGAAATATTTCATGTTAGAGGGAAAGAAAGCTTAGGAAATAAACACAACAATTAATATGGCATCCCTTGAAACTGTAAATGGTTTACGTCACATGTATCAAACTCAAGGCCCGCAGGCCACATCAGGCCCGGCATACAATCATATCAGGCTCGAAAAGTCTCAACCGATGTACAAATATATTCAGTCCGAGAGAGAATTTTAGGCAAATATATTTTTTAATGGCCACGATATAAAGTGCAAATCAAATTCCCTAATTAGCAGCCTTGCCGAATGATAGGCTACCTGAGAGCTTTCTCACTTTGATCAGAATAAGCGAATATTAAAGTTGTGTAGTGAGTAGATGTTCATCGTTATAGGGACCTAGCAACGTTCAATTGCTCATCTGGATTTCCGCATGAGAAATGAAAGTAGTGTAGTGCCCGGATATTACATCACCTTTTCCCGCTTCGGCTAACCTGATGTCAATCTAGCGTCTTTCGGTAGATGCACAATCTTTGCTAAATCAAAGCTAGCCTTTAAAATGACCAAGAGAAAAGTTGATTATGAAAACAGAGCCTTTCAAAGCAGCTGGGAGGCTGAATATATGTTTATTGATATTGGCAGTAAGCCTGTGTGTCTAATTTGTGGAGATAATGTGGCTGTGATCAAAGAATATAATCTGAGACGGCACTACGAGACTAAACATCAAGACAAGTTAAACAGCCTGAATGCAGAGCAAAAGCTACAGAAGGTAGAATTAATGAAGAGGCATCTAACATCACTAGATGTTTTTCACCAAAGCAAAATCACAAACTGAAGCTTCTGTGAAAGCAAGTGTTATTGTGGAGAGGAGATCGCAAAATCAGGCCAACCATTTACAGAAGGAGAGTTTCTGAAGCGCTGCATGATGAAAGTGTGTGACATCTTGTGTTCAGACAAAAAGCAGATGTTTGCAAAGGTAAGCCTTAGCAGAAATACGGTTGTTGATCGGGTTTGTGAGATGGCCACTGATGTGAAAACACAGCTGATTAAAAAGGCAAAGACTTTGTTGCATTCTCCCTTGCTGTCGATGAAAATAATGACACGAATGACACTGCACATCTTGCCATCGTCATCCATGGAATGAACTCCAGTATGAATGTTACAGAAGAAATATTGGACATGAAATCTATGCATGGGACAACGACAGGAAAAGACATTTTTGACAATGTATGTTAAAGTTTAACCAACATGAACTTGCCTTGGGACAAACTCGTTGGACTGACAACAGATGGAGCACCGGCGATGTGTGGCGAAAAAAGTAGACTAGTTGGAAGGATGCGGTTAAAGATGCAGGAGAACTGTACTGATGAATTGATAGTATATAACTGCATCATACACCAAGGATCGCTGTGTGGTAAAGTCCTCAACATGGAAGATGTAATTAGCACTGTAACACAAACCGTTAACTTTATCAGAGCCAAAGTTTTAAATCACTGCCAATTTCAGTCTTTTTTTTTGCAGGAAATGGTGTCGGCGTTCGGTGATACGCCTTAACATACAGAGGTGGCTAAGTCGGGGGAAAGTTCTCAATAGATTTTTCCAGCTGATCGACGAAATCTGTCAATTCATGGACAGTAAAGAAAAAGATTCCATAGTTTTTCGGGATAAAAAGTGGAACTGTGAGTTGGCGTTTCTGACTAATATAACCACTCATCTCAATGACTTGAACCTGCAGCTCAAGGGACGGGATCACTTTATCACTAAGATGCATGATGCAGTGAAGGCATTTCAAGTGAAGCTGCACTTACGGGAGACACAAATGCTCCAGTGCATCCTGTCTCACTTTTCTTGTTGCCAAGCAATTATTTTCGAGCTGTTTTGTAATCCATTTGCCATAGATGTGGAAACTGCACTTTTGTAGGGGTGATGGAGTTAATAGAGCTGCTGTGTAATGGGATACTAAAGGCAAAGCACGACACTGTGGGGCCTGCACAGTTCATTTGTTTAATTCCTGAAGAGATGCCCCGGCTTTGTCTACATACGGCTCGTTTGGTAGCACATATCTGTGTGAGCAGCTGTTTTCTGTGATGAAGATTAACAAAACATCGCACAGGAGTCGTCTCACTGATGAACACTTGCAGTCCATCATGAGAATCTCAATGACATAGAACATCACTCCTAACATAAACGAACTTGTGGCCAAGAAAAGATGCCAAACATCGTGCTCTGAAAAATTGACATAAGAGTGAAAATGTGTATACCAATAATTTTTTATTATTAAAACATTATTTCTGTTTTAATTTATATTAACGTTTAAGAAAGGTTTAATTTTCGGCCTATGGAATGTTTATCCTGTTCGGCCCACAACCTTACATGTGATTCGAGTTTTGGCCCGCTGAGCGATTGAGTTTGACACCCCTGGTTTACATCATCCAGTTGGTGAGTGTGATCAATATTTTCAACCGCAGACATCTGTGATACGTCACTGGAAATGAGATTTTCCAGTCACATTTAGAGCTGATTTAGTATGGAAGCATTCCCTGGTACGCCAGACAGGAGCCTCGCTAGTGGGATATTGTATGTTATGAAATTCACATGGCTAGGTGTTGTTGCATTACCTTGTTTACTTTGTATTTGCATCAGGAAAGGAAAGGCAAAAAGGACAAGAAAGTTAAAAAAGATAAAGATGGTGAAACACCTGCTGATGAACAGACAGACAAGAAGGCAGACACAGAGAAAAAAGTGGAGAAGAAGGTACATACTTGGTTTATTTTAAATACACACAGCATATGTTCTTCATCATTATCATGTGCCATGCTGATAAATGTGGGCAACCAAATTGTATTGTATTTATATGGTTCATCATCATATGGTTTAAAAAAAAATTATTATTGTAAAAATTGACAAATGGCAATATTTGTAGGACAGCACATGTAGTTACATGATATGGAGACTATTGTGAGATGTTTAAGTGCACACATTTTCGTTTCCTTCCACCGCTAGTTCATTCTGCTAGGTTGGAATTTCCCCGTTCACCTGGAAATTTCAGCACAAGTTTCAGTTGTAACACAGGATAATAAGTTTCAATTTGCAATAGGGTAGGAAGTGTTGATTGCAACACAGTCAAGCAGAACATGAAAGATGTAATGTGCAGACAGAAGTCAGACTTCACAGAACAAGAAGTACAAATATATATGTGCAGACAGAAGTCAGACTTCAGAGAACAAGAAGTACAAATATATATGTGCAGACAGAAGTCAGACTTCACAGAACAAGAAGTACAAATATATATGTGCAGACAGAAGTCAGACTTCACAGAACAAGAAGTACAAATATATATGTGCAGACAGAAGTCAGACTTCACAGAACAAGAAGTACAAATATATATGTGCAGACAGAAGTCAGACTTCACAGAACAAGAAGTACAAATATATATGTGCAGACAGAAGTCAGACTTCAGAGAACAAGAAGTACAAATATATATGTGCAGACAGAAGTCAGACTTCACAGAACAAGAAGTACAAATATATATGTGCAGACAGAAGTCAGACTTCACAGAACAAGAAGTACAAATATATATGTGCAGACAGAAGTCAGACTTCAGAGAACAAGAAGTACAAATATATATGTGCAGACAGAAGTCAGACTTCACAGAACAAGAAGTACAAATATATATGTGCAGACAGAAGTAAGACTTCACAGAACAAGAAGTACAAATATATATGTGCAGACAGAAGTCAGACTTCAGAGAACAAGAAGTACAAATATATATGTGCAGACAGAAGTCAGACTTCAGAGAACAAGAAGTACAAATATATATGTGCAGACAGAAGTCAGACTTCAGAGAACAAGAAGTACAAATATATATGTGCAGACAGAAGTCAGACTTCAGAGAACAAGAAGTACAAATATATATGTGCAGACAGAAGTCAGACTTCAGAGAACAAGAAGTACAAATATATATGTGCAGACAGAAGTCAGACTTCACAGAACAAGAAGTACAAATATATATGTGCAGACAGAAGTCAGACTTCAGAGAACAAGAAGTACAAATATATATGTGCAGACAGAAGTCAGACTTCAGAGAACAAGAAGTACAAATATATATGTGCAGACAGAAGTCAGACTTCAGAGAACAAGAAGTACAAATATATATGTGCAGACAGAAGTCAGACTTCAGAGAACAAGAAGTACAAATATATATGTGCAGACAGAAGTCAGACTTCAGAGAACAAGAAGTACAAATATATATGTGCAGACAGAAGTCAGACTTCACAGAACAAGAAGTACAAATATATATGTGCAGACAGAAGTCAGACTTCACAGAACAAGAAGTACAAATATATATGTGCAGACAGAAGTCAGACTTCAGAGAACAAGAAGTACAAATATATATGTGCATTTTCTCTTTCAGGATGATAAAAAGAAAAAAGAGAAAAGATTGAAACTAGTCATGCCAGATCAACAGTTTTTTGAGGATGGAGATGAGGTACTTTCTTACTTTCTCTTCCTAATTTTAAACTGGTAAAATTAAAGAGACACACACAAAATAATTCCAAGCTCTCATAGTTTATTTGGTGTGAAGCACTTAAACACACAAGTATGAGGTCTCTCTGTAACTGAAAATGGGCCTAGTTTGATTCTATTTGTGGAGAACTTGTGCAAATAAGCAATTCCAGTATGCGATTCTCTCCACTGATCCTGGACTGGGGCATTGAATGCCTAGCTTTCTTGTAGACATGCTGCAATAGTGAAGGTGCTAGGTGTGTGCTGCACAGACCAAACATCACCTGATAGTTGCATATCATAAAGATGAGCTTGTAATTGGTCACTGCCCTGGCAGTATTCCAGAAATGAGAAGTGTTGGACAGATGCCATAAAATACATCTAGACATAACATACATCTAGACATGACATAACATACATCTAAACATGCTTGCTTGCTTGTGTTCGTTGGCTTGAGCTCCAATGCGAAGTCCTGTATGTCGGATGAAGGCATCCTGTTGTCCAACATCAGTGTGATATCATACACGACCTGAGGTTTGCATGAGTATCCGTTGTCCCATGTCTGGCTTATTGGTGTGCAGACTGGTGGTTCCTTGCCGTACAGGCAGACACTCTCCGACTTCGGAGGAATCAGTGATCCTACTGACTTTAGCCAGGACCCCGAAGGGACCTGTTGCCCAGGACGCTCGACGAGGACGCTTCAATAGGTCTTGGCCCGGCCCTGGTGCCTTGGAAACACCTCTGCGTCCTACATCTAGACATAACATACATCTAGACATAACATACATCTAGACAAGCAGCCAGTGATGAAAGTGACATGGCGTGATAGTATGCATCTCTATTTAATTTAAAGATGGAAATATATTCTAGGAGCAACATTAGAGAGGTGCACATTTAGGTTTTGGCAAACAAAGGCATAGGAGAGTAGGGTTGTGATTATTCAAAATGTAATCAAATTGGCAAATGACCTGATAGACAAAAACCAATGACTCAGAAGTGGAGGTTAGAGTGAGACATTAGTCAGACAGGCATGTGAGAAGAAATGTGTAAAACAGATTTTCATACATGGAATAATTAAAGACACATTTGCCTGATCAGCTTGTTAGAACAGCTTAGGGGGAGTTAACTAACAAGGCAGAGACTAGAGTCTAGGTGGTTCATTCTGAGAGTAAACTACTCAAAAACAAAGAATTATCATTAAAGAATGGACTTAGATTGTATAGTAGTGTAAAAAGCCAGGCATAGAATCATGTTCTGCTTCACATTTATACTTATAAATGAACTAGACAATTGTACTTTTGAATATGATTCAATATTGTAGTAATGTATAAATGAATACATTCCATGAATCAAATCATGGATGGGTCGTGCGGAAGATGTCGTCAGACAGGTCTGCAGTCTTACCAGCATCAACCCCGGCAAGGAATGGGTGCCGGTGCCTCCAGCTTTTAAGTGCACTTTCTCCTGCATTATCACACTCGACAAACGGTGCAGAGAGCAGAACCCTGCCGCGGTCAATGGAGAGGTCAACGCGCTCATCTATGAACACTCAGATAGCCCCGAAGTGCTCATTTATACAGATGGATCTGTTGTAAAGCAGCAGAGAAGTGCGTGGGCATTTACAGCCCGTTCAAATGGCCGACCCATTCAAGAATCCAGTGGTGCCCACTCTATGACCACGAGCAGCATGACAATGGAGGTGATGGCTGTTACACTGGCTTTCATATGGCTGGAATCACAGCATTATACCAACGTGTGTGTACTAAGTGACTCAATGAGCATGATTCAGAAGGTCGAAGCTGGATCTGTACGTAGACAGTGGACTGAGTCGCTGCGAAAGTCTGTTGTCCGTAAAGTCACCTTCATCTTCGTCCCGGGACATGCGGGAGTCGAGGGAAATGAACGAGCTGATAAACTGGCTGGCTCTGCACCCCCTGTAGATGGCCAGCCCAAGGATCGTGCTGATGTTATTAACGTCCTCAAAGATATGGCGAGAACAGAGGACTTTGACGTCAATGAATCCACATCGCTGTCCAGGATGAAAGACTTGGGAGTAAGAATCGGCACGGCCAGACACGAGAGGTACATCGGGAAAACGAGGTGCCTCGTCAACCAACACAGAACTGGCACTATTAGCCACCGGACGCTGATGCATATGCTGGGGGGAGGATCTGAGCACCTATGGACCTGTCCGGAGTGCAATGAAGATACCCCAACTGATAACTGATAACGGAATAGATTCAGAGCTTGAGATGTTTATAAAGATGTCATAGATTGTAATTAAAGTTAGACATGTGGATGCTTGCAACTCTGTTATGGCCATTAATTTCATATATGTTGTATGTTCGTGAACTGTCACACTATTACCGGTATCAGTCTAGCAAGCAACTACTTTGTTATAATCTTTCACTGAATTATCACACTTAATGGCTAGATTGTTTGCCATGACTGTGTCACTAGACTGTTTGCCATGACTGTGTCACTAGACTGTTTGCCGTGACTGTGTCACTAGACTGTTTCCATGACTGTGCCACTAGATTGCTTTATCTAGAACACACGTTGATGGAGGCTAGTGACTGGTGATTGTGTGTTCTTATATTGTATCTTGCATTTAGGTTTCATTTTAATTGTAATGGTTTTATGTTTATTAGTGTAATTGTTAGTGATATATTTTTCTAAAAAAATGACTACTGTTTCGCTGTTGACAGATCTATGTTTGGATTTATGATCCGGTAAATGCAAAAACTTTCCTCATTGGTCTTCTAATGGGTAAGTGTTGAAGCATTAAAAATGTGTTATCATCAATGTTTGGCCTAGCGGAATGTTATATTTCGAAGAAGTACAAATTACATGTTGTCAAAGTTTGGTCAGTCTTGAGTACATGTTGGTTTTCCAATATATACATTTTCACTCCTCTCTCTCTCTCTCTCTCTCTCTCTCTCTCTCTCTCTCTCTCTCTCTCTCTCTCTCTCTCTCTCTCTCTCTCTCTCTCTCTCTCTCTCTCTCTCTCTCTCTCTCTCTCTCTCTCTCTCTCTCTCTCTCTCTCTCTCTCTCTCTCTCTCTCTCTCTCTCTCTCGCTCTCGCTCTCTCTCTCTCTCTCTCTCTCTCTCTCTCTCTCTCATGTGAGAGAGAGAGAGAGAGAGATGCTATGTATGGTATAATGTGTGTGCGATGCTATGTATGGTATAATGTATATATATATCACAACACCAGCAAACACATCAAAATTGTTCCTGTGGAAACATATGTATGTCGAGCCTGGACCATTTCACATTCACTAGATAAAATCATGGCTTGTGAACTGAAATGTGACAGGAAGATACTTGCAACACTGTGGACACAGAAGACAAATGCTGACATTCTGTCACATCTGACCATCACGGGCAACTGGTTAGGACATTGTGCTGACACTGGCATGAGTATGTTCCGTCATGAGTTTGATGCCTGTGTGTTGTCTACCATGACAGGGACAGACAAGATGCCTGTGTGTTGTCTGCCATGACAGGGACAGACAGGATGCTTGTGTGTTGTCTGCCATGACAGGGACAGACAAGATGCCAGTGTGTTGTCTGTCTGTGTGTTGTCTGCCATGACAGGGACAGATAAGATGCCTGTGTGTTGTCTGCCATGACAGGGACAGATAAGATGCCTGTGTGTTGTCTGCCATGACAGGGACAGACAAGATGCCAGTGTGTTGTCTGTCTGTGTGTTGTCTGCCATGACAGGGACAGACAAGATGCCTGTGTGTTGTCTGCCTGTGTGTTGTCTGCCATGACAGGGACAGACAGGATGCCTGTGTGTTGTCTGCCATGACAGGGACAGACAGGATGCCTGTGTGTTGTCTGCCATGACAGGGACAGACAAGATGCCTGTGTGTTGTCTGCCTGTGTGTTGTCTGCCATGACAGGGACAGACAAGATGCCCGTGTGTTGTCTGCCATGACAGGGACAGACAAGATGCCTGTGTGTTGTCTGCCTGTGTGTTGTCTGCCATGACAGGGACAGACAAGATGCCTGTGTGTTGTCTGCCATGACAGGGACAGAAAGATGCCCGTGTGTTGTCTGCCATGACAGGGACAGACAAGATGCCTGTGTGTTGTCTGCCTGTGTGTTGTCTGCCATGACAGGGACAGACAAGATGCCTGTGTGTTCTCTGCCATGACAGGGACAGACAGGATGCCTGTGCTTTGTCTGCCATGGCAGGGACAGACAAGATGCCTGTGTGTTGTCTGCCTGTGTGTTGTCTGCCATGACAGGGACAGACAAGATGCCTGTGTGTTCTCTGCCATGACAGGGACAGACAGGATGCCTGTGCTTTGTCTGCCATGACAGGGACAGACAGGATGCCTGTGTGTTGTCTGCCATGACAGGGACAGACAAGATGCCTGTGTGTTCTCTGCCATGACAGGGACAGACAGGATGCCTGTGCTTTGTCTGCCATGACAGGGACAGACAGGATGCCTGTGTGTTGTCGGCCATGACAGGGACAGACAAGATGCCTGTATGTTGTCTGCCTGTGTGTTGTCTACCATGACAGGGACAGACAGGATGCCTGTGTGTTGTCTACCATGACAGGGACAGACAGGATGCCTGTGCTTTGTCTGCCATGACAGGGACAGACAGGATGCCTGTGTGTTGTCTGCCATGACAGGGACAGACAGGTTGCCTGTATGTTGTCTGCCTGTGTGTTGTCTACCATGACAGGGACAGACAAGATGCCTGTGTGTTGTCTGCCATGACAGGGACAGACAGGCCACCTGTTCCTCCCTGCACTCAAGCCTACAAAACTGATGGTCCTAACATTGTGCACACCTACAACAAGAACTTGCTGTGGGATATGTTTTTTGTTTTAATTTGTTTGCATTTTATCTGAAATGTTTTAATTTGTTTGCATTTTATCTGAAATGTTTTAATTTGTTTGCATTTGATCTGAAATGTTTTAGTTTGTTTGCATTTTATCTGAAATGTTTTAATTTGTTTGCATTTTATCTGAAATGTATTAAGACCCTTAAAATCTCCTGTATTGGTTGTGACATTTTGAATGATATTTCATATACGGAAGTTGTCAGTACATAGATCATTTTGAGCAATGACACTAAAATACAAGCTGACTGTTTGAAGGACAGTAACTTCCACTTGCACCTTACATTTCAAGAACATATTTGCCTACACTGTAGTAAAATAAAGATAGCAAATGTTTCTACACTCTACAACAACTGCAGTATATAATTATCTAAAAGAACAACATGCAACTTACCTTTGAGATGAAATGCTAAGATCTCAGGAAACAACACACACCAATTACAAAAAATGTTGACATTGCAAAGATGAATTCCTGCTTTTTGAAAATATATTTAGGCTGACTAATTAGTATCCATTGTTTTCGGTGATTAAAGTGCACATAAAGCCTCATCTAAATTCGCCAACAATTTGAGTTGTCAGGTTTTACTGTATGTCAGGTATCTAGATATAGTTAATTATGACTGAAAGATGAGATAAGAGTTACAGATAGTACACAGCAGTTCAACTGAAACAAAGGACAGCAAGGCATACATTCGTGACAGGCCCAGAAAGCCATTCAAGCGTCTAGCCAGTGAGCTCTAGTAATAAACAGTTGGATCAGCCATGAGGAAAGTTCATGACCAGAGTTGTTTTGTTCTGACTTGAAAGAACCCTTCATTCAGGCATGAGGCAGCTTAGCAACAAATCATACAAGCTTAGTAGCATCACATAGTACAAGATCAGCAATACTTTACCATTCACACTTGACACTATCAACGTCCTACATCATAAGATGATTCACAAGTGACATTCTGTTAATATTCTGATGACTGAAGTGTGTAATTGCACACAAAAGTGAGTGATGGAAAGTTCCAGTAGTTAATGGCAGTGTTAATCGTCGAGTGTAAGAAAGATAGTTCTAAGTCCACTGTGCACAAGACAGAGTAATAAGCTTATCTATTGAGATCTGTACCAAGTAGTGACAGATCGAGAGTGCAGTGTGATAAAGGTTGCTATGGTTGGACTGTGTTTGTTATTGAGATCCATCAAGTGTATTGCCCATAATCGAGAGGTGTCTATTGTGACTAAAAGTATCTCAGCCTTGTAGGAGTATATGCCATGTACATCCTGTGGAAATAAGCGTTATACCAGTCTCTGCCACGAGTCTTGATCATTTCTTCTGAACACCCCCAGATTGTTGTATGTACTGTTTCAAGTAGTCATTGTCCGCAGCATTGTCCTTAAATCAACATGCCGACACCAGCACCATGGCATTGTACGTTAGCCGTTGTCTCCCTTGAATCGGTGAACAGGGAAGGTTCATCATGATAGACATATTCATGCCTATACCTGTGTGTGCATGTATGCGTATGTGCAAGCTTGCACACCTGCAGTGAACAGGAATTGCTACAAAGTTTGCCCATACAGCTAGGTTTCAATAGCAGACTATTTACATGAATGGCAAGAAGATAAATACTAAAGCAAAAGTGATAATAACTACTAAACAAACCAAAATCACACATACTAGCATCGAGGAAAGGACAAATGAAAAGTACATCAGTTTCTCAATCTGATCAAAATCGTGAAAAGGTTGCTCATTATAATGAAGTAAGACCTGGGATTTCTTTAGCTAACATTCTGGGGAACATCAAGTGGAAAATAGAAAACTACATAGCACGGACATACAAGAACATTGGGGTTCAGACTTATGCAGAACTGAAGAGAATTGTCGAACACAGGAAACAGTGTAGCGACATGATAAGATGACTTCACCACCAGTCTTCATATTGACTTATCTAGTGAGATATAGACACACGCATGCAAACACACAGACACACGTGCATGCACACACACAGAGTAGGTAACTACAATATATATATCTAGTGTGCATGTATTTTCAGTACTTGGAGCCATTGCTCTGTGTATGTTCCCATTATATATATATATATCTAGTATGCATGTATTTTCAGTACTTGGAGCCATTGCTCTGTGTATGTTCCCATTATATATATATCTAGTATGCATGTATTTTCAGTACTTGGAGCCATTGCTCTGTGTATGTTCCCATTATATATATATCTAGTATGCATGTATTTTCAGTACTTGGAGCCATTGCTCTGTGTATGTTCCCATTATATATATATATCTAGTATGCATGTATTTTCAGTACTTGGAGCCATTGCTCTGTGTATGTTCCCATTATATATATATATATCTAGTATGCATGTATTTTCAGTACTTGGAGCCATTGCTCTGTGTATGTTCCCATTATATATATATCTAGTATGCATGTATTTTCAGTACTTGGAGCCATTGCTCTGTGTATGTTCCCATTATATATATATCTAGTATGCATGTATTTTCAGTACTTGGAGCCATTGCTCTGTGTATGTTCCCATTATATATATATCTAGTATGCATGTATTTTCAGTACTTGGAGCCATTGCTCTGTGTATGTTCCCATTATATATATATCTAGTATGCATGTATTTTCAGTACTTGGAGCCATTGCTCTGTGTATGTTCCCATTATATATATATCTAGTATGCATGTATTTTCAGTACTTGGAGCCATTGCTCTGTGTATGTTCCCATTATATATATATCTAGTATGCATGTATTTTCAGTACTTGGAGCCATTGCTCTGTGTATGTTCCCATTATATATATATCTAGTATGCATGTATTTTCAGTACTTGGAGCCATTGCTCTGTGTATGTTCCCATTATATATATATCTAGTATGCATGTATTTTCAGTACTTGGAGCCATTGCTCTGTGTATGTTCCCATTATATATATATATCTAGTATGCATGTATTTTCAGTACTTGGAGCCATTGCTCTGTGTATGTTCCCATTATATATATATATATCTAGTATGCATGTATTTTCAGTACTTGGAGCCATTGCTCTGTGTATGTTCCCATTATATATATATATCTAGTATGCATGTATTTTCAGTACTTGGAGCCATTGCTCTGTGTATGTTCCCATTATATATATATCTAGTATGCATGTATTTTCAGTACTTGGAGCCATTGCTCTGTCTATGTTCCCATTATATATATATATATCTAGTATGCATGTATTTTCAGTACTTGGAGCCATTGCTCTGTGAATGTTCCCATTATATATATATCTAGTATGCATGTATTTTCAGTACTTGGAGCCATTGCTCTGTGTATGTTCCCATTATATATATATCTAGTACGCATGTATTTTCAGTACTTGGAGCCATTGCTCTGTGTATGTTCACATTATATATATATCTAGTATGCATGTATTTTCAGTACTTGGAGCCATTGCTCTGTGTATGTTCCCATTATATATATATCTAGTACGCATGTATTTTCAGTACTTGGAGCCATTGCTCTGTGTATGTTCCCATTAAATATATATCTAGTATGCATGTATTTTCAGTACTTGGAGCCATTGCTGTGTGTATGTTCCCATTATATATATATCTAGTATGCATGTATTTTCAGTACTTGGAGCCATTGCTCTGTGTATGTTCCCATTATATATATATCTAGTATGCATGTATTTTCAGTACTTGGAGCCATTGCTCTGTGTATGTTCCCATTATATATATATCTAGTATGCATGTATTTTCAGTACTTGGAGCCATTGCTCTGTGTATGTTCCCATTATATATATATCTAGTATGCATGTATTTTCAGTACTTGGAGCCATTGCTCTGTGTATGTTCCCATTATGGCCAGAAGAAGTGAGGATTGGGGTTTACTACCTCAGCATTGCCCTGGCAGGATTTGTGGGATTTATTTTGTCATTGGTTGTTGGTGAGTAATCCATAATGAAGTATGTTATTGTTTTTCTGTATATAATTTTACTGTTACAGCTGCACTCTTTTAATACTTACCGCCCTGCAAAAAATACAAGCTAAGGCACTTGATAACTTCACCAAATGTTTTGACAAGTGCACAATTCAGTTTATACTAGCCCACTGTCACATTCTGAGTAAATTGGCTGGCTAATAATTCTAACGGATCTTTACAACAACATGATTTAAGCACAGCTTATGAATTATCAGGGACTTATGTTAAAGCTTATTTCAGAAGAGAGTGAACAAAAGATTACCCTGACCAACAAATTTCAAGGTCAGATTATAATTTTTTGGTTGCAAACAGGACACAACAGACATAAATATCCAATTTTGGTTCAAGATTAGTTCATGGGATCTTTGTATGTGCAGCAATAATCTCATGATGGCCAGACACCTACTATGATCGTGACAAAAAATGGCAACAGTCAACTCCCTTCCACCAAGTGCTGAACAGGAATGTCATGAACCTGATACTTACTGCTCTGTCATTGTCTTCGTTAGCATGGAGGTCTGAGTGCAGACAAGGAAGAAGTTCTGTCAATGAGTGGTTATAATTTGTAAGACAGAGTTTTCACATATTGACTTTGTTTATTATGT
The DNA here is from genome assembly GCA_963921405.1 of Cepaea hortensis. Lineage (NCBI taxonomy): Eukaryota > Metazoa > Mollusca > Gastropoda > Stylommatophora > Helicidae > Cepaea > Cepaea hortensis. The sequence continues at coordinate 29,394,257 of OY992896.1, forward strand.
TGTGTTGTTTAATGGTGCCAACCTAGGGGTTAACGTCTTTCTCCGTAATCCCGTATATTCTCGTGAGTAACGTAACCTGCGCGAGAATCGGTAGCTGTTCTCGCCATGTTGGTAACTTACGGGGTATGTGAGCCAGTCGCCCAGAAAGCAATGGCAAACAACTGAGCATAATCTTGCCTGGAACATGAACAGCAGGAAAAGCAACTGAAAAATTCTGATATTGACTGCACGTCCTGTAAGGGATATGAAAAAAAAAAAACAATTTTTGAATGTTTATGTTTGACTGCTAGAGTAATAATGTTCGCTTGGAGGAGGCTAATGGAAGTACAACATGACACACAACTAAAAGAAAGAGACAATGTTCTTTGCAAGTAATGAGAAGGGAGGTATTGGAAAACATTGTGTGTGACTGAAAAGATCAGCGGTGGTGGAGGCAGACCAAGAGAAATTATTCTGGGTGGAGGCAGACCAAGAGAAATGATTCTGGGTGGAGGCAGACCAAGAGAAATGATGGTGGGTGGAGGCGACCAAGAGAAATGATTCTGGGTGGAGGCAGACCAAGAGAAATCATGCTGGATAGAGGCAGACCAGGAAAAATTATGCTGGATAGAGGCAGACCAGGAAAAATTATGCTGGATAGAGGCAGACCAGGAAAAATTATGCTGGATAGAGGCAGACCAGGAGAAATTATGCTGGATGGCCTACAATGGTGGCATGAAGGGATATCATCAATATAATTGGTCTAGAAAACCAAGTACCAAGATCTGTGGAGAGGCAAGAATACCTACACCATTTGGCAGGGCTCATGATGATGACTGTTAACAGAATATTTTTATTTTAATGAAGAAAACTGTTCTGTTTTATTTTAGTTTGTCTTGATACATTTATTATGTTATGGTATTCATCGTCCCCCCATTGTATGCGTGTATATTTAATATTTATTATTTAATATTAGGACACTTTTTCTTTCGCAGTTCGTCTCATCTTATTTTGTTTAATTTGGACCCTGACATTCGGCAAGCATCACTTCTGGTTTCTGCCAAATTTAACAGAAGATGTTGGATTCTTTGATTCATTCCGCCCGCTGTACAAGCATGATGCAGTTAGCAAATCAAACCAGTCCAAATTGAGTGATAATGGCAAGAAAAAGAAAAAACAAGACAAGGGTGCAGAAGAAAAACAAGGTGAGCATAAGAATATTGTTGCCAGGCATTCTTACTCTATCATAAACAAAAGCAACTCATGTAAGTACTAGATCAGAAAAGTAAGAATTCCATGGCAGAAAACATTGAAGTAGTTTTTATACATTTGTTGTATTGTGGTTGAGAACAGCCACACCTGCCGGTGTTGAAGCCCAAAAGATTGACTTGTCTGAACATGTACTCGTCATGACACCCTTTCAAAAACGATCCTTCAGAAGACATTTGATGATACACAGAGAAGAGGAAGGTATAGGAAATCCTGCACTAAGAATATTCTAAAAATGGGTAGGTCACAATATTCCTGCACTATGCATATCACTGAGGATAGGGAGGTATGAGGAGGATGAATGCTAAGCTTGCATCCTATAATGTGTGTGGTATTCTAGGAATTCTAGAGTCTAACAAGTCGTGAAATAGCCACGAGTCTCCTGTAAATTGCCTAATTAAATACAGAATTGTCCTAATGGTTGGTCCTGAAAAACAATAAGGGAGACTGAGACACAGTTTTATGGGGGTAACAGGGCATAGAAAAATCAGTATTCCCCAACAGTCATTAATAAAGTGTTAATACAGGGAGTTAATGGTTATCTTGCATCAACCCGAGCTGGGGTATGGTTCACCGTGTTCAATCTGCGTTAGACTGGACAGAGAATGGAAGCACTACCTGCCACTCATTGAGATTTTTGACAGTTCCTTCCAGGGAGATATGATCACCTACACAGATGGGTCTCATGTGTGGCACATGCGGAGCTATTGACTTTCATGGCCCAGGTCGGAGGGAGAGCTGTTCAGGAAGACTGTAGGGCTTTTGCCCTGACTACAAATGGTTTAACCGCTACCAGAGATGCTAAGGAAGATAAAGATGTGTTGGGCCATAATCTATGAGGAGGTTATGACTAACATCTGTTTCATATTTATGCCACGGCACATGAACAAGCAGACAGGCTTGCTGTAAGGAGCGTGCAAGCAGAGGACCTGGCTGACATCCTGAACGCCCTCAGAGAGGTAGGGCGGATAAATGACTCAAGAGAGGGATGTGATTCTGCAACTTTGACCAGACTACAACGTCAACGGAGCTCCCAGTTCAGTGAAATGTGAGATAAATTTATGGTAGAACCCACACAACGAGAGAAAAGATCGCACATCCTTCTTCGTTTTTGGTCTAGGTGCATTTCTGATTTTCTCCAGGTTCTTCTCTTCTGGAACAATGTGTCCTGGAGTGATAGTGTGACCTAGAAATTCCAGAGTCTGGTAACCAATCATGCACTTGGTTGGACGAGCAGTAAGCCCTGCTTCCTTGAGCCTATTAAACACTCTCTCCAAGGATTGTAAGTGGTCATCCAAGCTGTCACTGGAAATCAGAATATCATCCATGAATGAGATGATGGATGGATCCTGTAACGGATCGAGTAAAGTCCTCATCATGCGTGTAAACACACTGGGTGCATTGCTGAGTCCAAAGGGCATGACTTTGAATTCGTAGTGTCCACTGGGTGTACTGAAAGCTAACAGTGGTCGAATCTCCGGTTTGACTGGTATCTGATAGTACCCCCGACTCAGATCCACCTTTGAAAAGTACCGAGCCTTATGGAGCCTAGCGAATAACTGAATTGGATTCGGCAAAGGTTCCACCTGAAATTGTGTATGACTGTTCAGAAGTCGGTAATCTATACACAACCTGTGTTCTCCACTTGGTTTGCGTAACAAAACTACCCCCGCATTGTATGGGGATGTGGATGGTGCAATCACGTCATCCTCCAGCAACTTTTGTATTTCTTCCTCCAGGGCCTTTTCTTTAGAGAATGGCACTGGGTAAACCTTTTGGCGAACAGGCTCCTGTGTGGTCAAAGTCATCTCGAACTCAACCAACCTCGTTCGTCCTGGTTTATCAGTCAGTATCTCCTTATGAGACTTGAGAACCTGGGTTATCCTTTCCCTCTCCTGGGAGGTCAGATCAGGGTTCACTTGCACATCCCTATAAGTTTCCTGGTGTACTAAGGGATATTCCCTGCCCTCGCTGGTTCCCACTTCTGTCTCCACTGCAACTGCCATTGCCATGAGGTGAGCTGCCTTGTCTCCGGGTCTCTCTTCGTATTTCCGCAAGAGATTGATATGGAAAATCTTCGACTTTCCCTGGATCCGGATCTGATAGTTGGTTCTGGATATCACCCTTTCCACGGGAAATGGTCCTTGCCAACCTATCTCCAGTTTGTTGTTTCCCGTTGGGAGTAGCAACAAGACTTTATCTCCCACCTCTAGAGATCTTTCTTTAGACCTACGGTTGTAATAAGCTGCATGTCTTTTCCTGGCCTTTTTCAAGTTTTGATTTGCCAGAGTCCATCCCTTGTGGAGTTTTTCTTTCAGTTCCTCCACGTATTGATAGGATGAGATCACTTCTTCTGACGTCCCCTCTTCAGTCCAACTCCTCAACATGGCTTCCAACGGTCCTTTGATTGGACGACCAAACAGCAACGTAGCGGGTGGTAGTCCTGTTGAGCCATGAGGAACTTCCCGATAGGCAAAGAGTGCTGCTGGGATATATTCATCCCACCTATCCGGTTTTTCCTGCGCTAATTTCCTGAGCATTGTCATCAACGTGCCGTTGAAACGCTCCACTTGTCCATTGGCTTGAGGGTGGTAAGGGCTGGTATGTATGTGGTTAGAGTGAAACACCCTAAATACCTCCTCCATGAGTTTTCCACAAAACTGAGATCCATTGTCCGTCAGAATTTGATCCGGAAAGCCTAATCTTGTAAAGGCCTCCATCAGTGCGTCCGCCACTCTTTTCGAGTCAATCGTGGTCAACGGTATAGCCTCACCCCACATTGTACAGCAATCCACCATTGTGAGTATATACATGTTCCTCTTCCTAGTCCTGGGAAGTGGACCCACGATATCGATGGCTACCCTCTCGAAAGGAGAGTTCATGATGGGCATCTCACCCAACACCACCGGTGCTGTCCAGTGTTTTGGTGCCACCCTCTGGCACTCAGGGCATGACTTCACATACCGACGCACATCATCTGTCATTCCCGGCCAATAGTAGTGGCAGGAAATCCGCTGCATGGTGGCGGCAATACCCATGTGTCCACTAAAGGAGATGGTATGCCCCATGTGAAGAATCTGGGACCTGTGAGCTTTTGGGATGACCAACTGACCGTATAGGTTGTCTCCCCTTCCTGCTCTCCTGTAGAGTATCCTATTCTTCATGTAGTACTGCCCCCGTCCTGGTGGATCAGCACTTTTCTGCAGCTTTTTGTAGCAAGGACGTAAAGTATCATCCTCACTCTGGGCAGTTCGTAGCTCCCCCGGCATTGGGTTAGTCACAATTGCATCTGCCTCTTCCGTTTTTGTCTGAGAGCGAGTCTGCATTGCTCCCATATGGATTGGCTCCCTGGGCATTCCCAGAAAGACATACCGGCAACCTAGGATGATGGGAAAAATGGGATCGGTCAATACAGCGGCCTTGATGGTGCCGGTGACGTACCTTGACCGAATCTCCACATTAGCAATGGGCAACTTAACGGTTACAGCACTCTTCTGTGCAGGCTGTATATCCAAGGTCTCACCTGTGAATTGTTCTGGATGTACCAGATCCGCAGAAATCACGGCCTCCCCGTCCAGTCCTGTGTCGTATAAACACTCCACTTGACGACCGTTAACCTCTACCAATTCCACTACAGGTGGTTTTTCCTGGTCTTGAGTCTCTTCCTCGGCCTCGACCTGTTCGGTGGGCTCCACCTTAGGTTTTCCTGAGCACACGACGAATTGAGTGTCTCCTGACATTCCCTTGCAGTCAATAGCATTGTGCGTATTCGACTGGCATTGGTTGCACCATTTCCCTGTCCTAGATTTTCTATTGCCAGACTTGAGTGAGCTCTCCTGGTGGCGAGCTTCCTTGTTGACCTTGGCATTTTCTGTGACAACCTCCTTGGAAGTCACTTGACATGCTGCGAAGTGAGGGTTCTTAGCCTTCGATTTGCAGTCCCTCGTATTGTGAGAGGGTGACTTACAAATTGAACACCACTTCTCCGACCACGGTCGTTTAGGTGTAGAGCTTGAAGTGCTCTTGCTTCCCTCCTTCTTCTTCTCTGAACTATCCTCTGATTTTTGCACATAAGGTTCCCACTTTTTTGTTCCTGAGTTTTTGGTTTTCTTCTTGTCATGTTTCTCTTGACTTTTGGAGTTGGTGGAAAGGTTTTCCCCTGCCTCCCCATGTACCTCGACGAACCGTTCTGCTAATTTAGTCACTAGGTCAATATGTTCCGCTCCTTGTTCTCCCAGGAACGTCCTGAGAGGTTTAGACATTTGCTTCTTCAGCTGCTCGACCACCATGAGCTCTTCCAGACTCTCATAGTCATGTGCGAACCCAGCCAAATCCATCCACTTGTGGAGATAAGATTTTAGACGCAAACTGTAGGCGGCAAACAACTCCCCCGGTTCTCGTTTTGCTGCTCGAAATTTTTTCCGGTAGGTATGTGACGTAACCTCGAATCGTTTCAGCAGAGCCGTCTTTACCTCGTCATAATCGTTCTCATGTCCTGGTGGCAGGCGAGAATAAACCTCGTATCCGGTCCCGCGTAAACCCTGGGATAGCTTAAGATTCCATTTGTTACGCTCCAGACCCATAGCAACTGACATAGCCTCGAAGCGTTGAAGGTATTGGTCAATCTTCTCTTTGTCCTCCTCGTAGACCGCTAAAGGAAACTTCATAGCATGGTACCCATGTCCACCTACTGGTGTTGATCCTGGGATGGAGGAACCTCCAACTGCTCCCTCAGTTTCTCCATTAGATTGACTCTTGAGCTCGAGTTCCCGCATCCGGTACTCGTGCTCCCTCTTCTGTGCTTCTTGTTCAGCTTCTAATTTCCTAGCTGCTTGTTCAGCTTCAAATTTCCTAGCTGCTTGCTCAGCTTCCAATTTCCTAGCTGCTTGCTCAGCTTCCAATTTCTTAGCTGCTTGCTCAGCTTCCAATTTCTTAGCTGCTTGCTCAGCTTCCAATTTCTTAGCTGCTTGCTCAGCTTCCAATTTCTTAGCTGCTTGTTCCAACTCCATCCTTCTCAATTCCAGCTCGGCCTTTCGATCTTCCCTTTCTGCTTGACGATACTCTCTCTCCACTTCCTGTATGTAATCCGTTAGAACAGAACCCCCCAATCCCATTTCTTCCCCCTTTGCCTTTAATTCTAACGTGGTTAGTTTAGGGGTGGCCATTATACAGAGAGGTAAGCTAGCAGGTCTAGTACAATATAACTGCAAATTACTATACAGATATATGAACAAGTACTATAAATCTAGATATTACTACACACAGCACATTCACTCAGTGACAAGAGTAGAATCAGGACCACAGACCTATGCAGACGTGTGAAGTGTGAACAGGTAAGATATTAATTAGTCCTAACCCCTATCCACATTCACTCTAGCTGGATTCTCCAAAATGATATCTCCCTCTTATAACTAGGGATCCCGTGTCAAAAGACCCCGTTGTCAGAAGATCCCACTGTCAAAGGTTCCTGTTTGCAGGAGATCTTGCTGTCAAAGGATTCCGTTTACGGGAGATCCCGCTGTCCAAAGATTCCGTTTACAAGAGATCCCGCTGTCCAAAGATTCCGTTTACAAGAGATCCCGCTGTCCAAAGATCCCGTTACAAGAGATCCCGCTGTCCAAAGATCCCGGACGAGCCCCCAATAATGTCGTGTCCTCCTTTACAGTGTCGTCCCTGGAGTGAAGAGAGTCGACACCCACATTATAATATTTTTTTCCTCTCAATATTCTGGAGAATCCACCAGCTTCCGTCCAACACACTCCATCAGCCTATGGACACCTTTTCCTATCACTCTCTCACTGTCGTACTATGCCCCCTTCTCATACTTCCCCAACGCAACATACTCAACAACTCTTGCTTCTAAAAATTAATAAAGATTAATTTATTAAAAGAAAAGTGTAACGTATATGAGACGTGTATGTGAAGAAAATGTGTGACGTGTTCTATAAAGTGTGTAGAATCGGACTCTCAGACAACAACCCAGTCAGCTGATCCCAGCAAGGATAGACCACAGCACGTTACGTCAGAACATGTACTTCTCACCCAGTGCCGAAACCATCCTGCTGGATACTGATTTGCCTCTGTAGACCTCTGGTAATCCCATTTCATGAACATCCGAAATAGACACCGGTGGTATAAACAGTTAATCATGGACCGGTTGCACCCTACACAATGTCCGTTCCTATCGTTCATAAAAAAATGCACAAGTCCTGTGTAGTGTGTACACAGATTAATGTTAATTGTTACTGTACTGGATCCTCCCTCGTGTCTATCTAGCCTCAAGTATCAAGTCTTGTGTTCTATTACACGAGATTATATCACACTATGTAATTATTAGACTTAATGTTTTCAGTTCGTTACTACTGTCTGATGCTGTGTGGTGCATCAGTACGCATCACTCTCTTTGGTGAATCAACTTCCTTCTACCTTTAGTTACGTTCTGTATGCAACTTTATTGATTGTTGAACTGGTGTTCTTCCGAATGGGATTGGATTCTTTCCCAAAAACTTGTTGAGTTTCCTTGGATCTGGTAGGGAACCTAGGATAGAAACAACACATCTGGTGATAGTACTAGTCACTGATCCTTTCGGCTGAGTGTAAGCCTATCACCTTGCTTAATGATCTTTAGCTAACTAGACTTAGTCATAGAGCAGATTAGCTACCCACCTAGAGCCGAATCAGGCTATGACAAAGAAAAAATCAGCAAACAGAATGCGGAACCCCCGCCCACCAGGGACACCTACGGGAAGATCCCAATTATCCCTCATTACTCAATTCTCAACTAGTAAAGCTTATCAACACTACACTAATCTATTCTTAACTAGCAGAGTTAATATCACTATTCTACTCTAACTAGTTTCCACTAACAGTGCTAATCATCACACTATAGTTTAACAAGGCCACAGTCTATATTAATTAGAACTAATATTATAATAGGTTATACCTTAAATGGCACTACTGCAGTCCTATCAATCATATCTACATCTGCCATTATAGGCACGTGTAAAATTAAGTCACTAATTAACACACGGTAGATATTATTTCCACTAAGCACTGCAGTGCCCTGGCACTCCGACTAGAGCATTTTCAAGTCCCCCTAGTTGGCCCCAACTCGGGTTTATATGGCAAACTACCAAAGTTGGCCACGTGACGTTATCCTTTACGCCCCCACACAGGTGGCACCTTGGCAGATCATCCCCTGTCAGGGATCCATCCCCCCTCTGGCTCCCTCCATGTTAGATTTGTCATCACTGGTTCTGACATCCAAAACAATCTAGAGAGTTACTGTCGAGTTCTAACAAAGAGTTTCGATACCAAGCTGTCAATCATGGTTTTCCAAACAAGCTTACATTGTGCACGTGACGTTGTTCATGTCCGGCAGGTGTTCCACTGTTTTCAATAACAAGCCCTCAACTTTCTGTCATGTAGTGACAGTCAAAACCTCCATTCCGTCTGATGTCCGGAACTATAGATGACAAACTTAACCATTCCATATCCTGAGCGGGCAATTATATGTGATTTTAACTGTTATTAACTGCCAACGCGTTGTATCCCTTCCTTCTCACTCACCACCAAATGTGTATATGGGCTGACCCGATGTAACCCGTGCAGCTGTGTTTACTCTGTTAGTACGACTGTTGTGGCCTAGAAAATATACGCCAAGCAAACGTCGGTATTATTATCTGGTTAACTCATGGCGAGCTCGTGACACCCATGTTTTGTGTAATCATCTGTCATGTGTATTGATTGACAAGTTATATATCCCCATGTTTTGTGTAATCATCTGTCATGTGTATTGATTGACAAGTTATATATCCCCTTGTTTTGTGTAATCATCTGTCATGTGTATTGATTGACAAGTTATATATCCCCTTGTTTTGTGTAATCATCTGTCATGTGCATTGATTGACAAGTTATATATCCCCATGTTTTGTGTAATCATCTGTCATGTGTATTGATTGACAAGTTATATATCCCCTTGTTTTGTGTAATCATCTGTCATGTGTATTGATTGACAAGTTATGTCTCCCCTTGTTTTGTGTAATCATCTGTCATGTGTATTGATTGACAAGTTATGTATCCCCTTGTTTTGTGTAATCATCTGTCATGTGTATTGATTGACAAGTTATATATCCCCTTGTTTTGTGTAATCATCTGTCATGTGTATTGATTGACAAGTTATATATCCCCATGTTTTGTGTAATCATCTGTCATGTGCATTGATAGACAAGTTATATATCCCCTTGTTTTGTGTAATCATCTGTCATGTGTATTGATTGACAAGTTATATATCCCCTTGTTTTGTGTAATCATCTGTCATGTGCATTGATAGACAAGTTATATATCCCCTTGTTTTGTGTAATCATCTGTCATGTGTATTGATTGACAAGTTACGTATCCCCTTGTTTTGTGTAATCATCTGTCTGTCATGTGTATTGATTGACAAGTTATGTATCCCCATGTTTTGTGTAATCATCTGTCATGTGTATTGATTGACAAGTTACGTATCCCCATGTTTTCTTCTATTTTCAGAAACTTTGGGCAAGAAAGAAAAATCAAGTGACAAGGATGATTCTGATGAATTTGAATTAATTAAAACAGAAGATCTGGACCAGAATGGTGTTAAAGATGATAAAGATTTTGATAACAATGTAGAGGAGGCAGATGGTGATAATGAAGGTGATGATTATGATGATAATGAAGCAGAAGAAGATGAACTTGATGAAGATGATGATGACATTAATGAAGAGACTGAGAGAGGAGAGGAAGAGGAAGGTAATAGTTCACAGTCAAACAAAAGGAATAAGAAACAAAAGAAAAAGTAATAGTCTAGTTGCATTTGTTTGTGAAGCCACAACTGGAAGACTTGATTGAAGAATAAATATTCTGTGTAAATAGAAATTAGACTGAAAATATGCTGTGGTCAATCTAATTTACATATGAGTATCATGTTCTGAGGAGTGTTCAAGTGTATGCTAATTTGATGTCTGTGATGACCTTTTGTTACATGTCACTCTGCTAGCTGGCCGTTTCTTGAGCCTGTGTCTTGTGTCAGCTTTGATGACCAGTTGTATATTTACATTTGTTAATAAGTGTTTTTTATGTGTCTGGTGTTTTTACTGTGCAACTCATGTAAATTGGTAGAACTATTAGCTGCATTTGAGATAGCCGATAGTTTCCCTAAGAAGATCGTAGAATATGTTTCTGTGTGTATATTTTGACACAAGTGACCTACTCATTGCTGTCTCCACATCATCCCAGTTGCACATGTTCTTGCGCTAGTTGTTTTCTTTTCCCTCAATTTTACTTTGTACTTCTTTCTGAAAGGTCAGTCTTCTCGAAAAAGATTGTTAGACTTCATACCACACCTGTGTCTTAAAACTCTATGTTTTACCTGTCAGTTGTGCATGTACTGCTAATGCTCTGTTTGTATCTGACCAAGCTTTGCACTTTGTTTTCAATGATTAGTTGATGGGGTTTCAGGAGCATATTCATTGCTTCAATCTCCTCCTTCAAATGATACTAGACAAACTCCACATGAACTCCACAGCACAGGCAATGTGTGTACAATAATCTACACGCTGTCAGTATTCACCAATCTATTCTTTTTCTCATCTCAAAAATATGCAAGGACAGAGGTCAAACATTCTACTTATTCTGATTTCAAGCTGCAGGATTATTTTTTAACATACACAGCCTGACCTGTGACCTCCCATTATGTTTAACACAGCCTGACCTGGGACCTCCCATTATGTTTAACATACACAGCCTGACCTGGGACCTCCCATTATGTTTAACATACACAGCCTGACCTGGCACCACCCATTATGTTTAACATACACAGCCTGACCTGGCACCACCCATTATGTTTAACATACACAGCCTGACCTGGGACCTCCCATTATGTTTAACATACACAGCCTGACCTGGCACCTCCCATTATGTTTAACATACACAGCCTGACCTGGGACCTCCCATTATGTTTAACACAGCCTGACCTGGCACCACCCATTATGTTTAACATACACAGCCTGACCTGGGACCTCCCATTATGTTTAACATACACAGCCTGACTTGGCACCACCCATTATGTTTAACATACACATCCTGACTTGGCACCACCCATTATGTTTAACATACACAGCCTGACCTGGCACCTCCCATTATGTTTAACATACACAGCCTGACCTGGCACCACCCATTATGTTTAACATACACAGCCTGACCTGGCACCACCCATTATGTTTAACATACACAGCCTGACCTGGCACCACCCATTATGTTTAACATACACAACCTGACCTGGGACCTCCCATTATGTTTAACATACACAGCCTGACCTGGCACCTCCCATTATGTTTAACATACACAGCCTGACCTGGCACCACCCATTATGTTTAACATACACAGCCTGACCTGGCACCACCCATTATGTTTAACATACACAGCCTGACCTGGCACCACCCATTATGTTTAACATACACAGCCTGACCTGGCACCTCCCATTATGTTTAACATACACAGCCTGACCTGGCACCACCCATTATGTTTAACATACACAGCCTGACCTGGCACCACCCATTATGTTTAACATACACAGCCTGACCTGGGACCTCCCATTATGTTTAACATACACAGCCTGACTTGGCACCTCCCATTATGTTTAACATACACATCCTGACTTGGCACCACCCATTATGTTTAACATACACAGCCTGACTTGGCACCTCCCATTATGTTTAACATACACAGCCTGACCTGGGACCTCCCATTATGTTTAACACAGCCTGACCTGGGACCTCCCATTATGTTTAACATACACAGCCTGACCTGGGACCTCCCATTATGTTTAACATACACAGCCTGACTTGGCACCTCCCATTATGTTTAACATACACAGCCTGACTTGGCACCACCCATTATGTTTAACATACACATCCTGACTTGGCACCTCCCATTATGTTTAACATACACATCCTGACCTGGGACCTCCCATTATGTTTAACATACACAGCCTGACCTGGGACCTCCCATTATGTTTAACATACACAGCCTGACTTGGCACCTCCCATTATGTTTAACATACACAGCCTGACCTGAGATATCCCATTATGTTTAAAATACACATCCTAACTTGAGATATCCCATTATGTTTAACATACACAGCCTGACTTGGCACCTCCCATTATGTTTAACATACACAGCCTGACCTGGGACCTCCCATTATGTTTAACATACACAGCCTGACCTGGGACATCCCATTATGTTTAACATACACAGCCTGACCTGGGACATCCCATTATGTTTAACATACACAGCCTGACCTGGGACATCCCATTATGTTTAACATACACAGCCTGACCTGGGACATCCCATTATGTTTAACATACACATCCTGACCTGGGACCTCCCATTATGTTTAACATACACAGCCTGACCTGGGACCTCCCATTATGTTTAACATACACAGCCTGACTTGGCACCTCCCATTATGTTTAACATACACAGCCTGACCTGAGATATCCCATTATGTTTAAAATACACATCCTAACTTGAGATATCCCATTATGTTTAACATACACAGCCTGACTTGGCACCTCCCATTATGTTTAACATACACAGCCTGACCTGGGACCTCCCATTGTGTTTAACATACACATCCTGACCTGGGACCTCCCATTATGTTTAACATACACATCCTGACATGAGACCTCCCATTATGTTTAACATACACATCCTGACATGAGACCTCCCATTATGTTTAACATACACAGCCTGACCTGGGACATCCCATTATGTTTAACATAAACAGCCTGACCTGAGATATCCCATTATGTTTAAAATACACATCCTAACTTGAGATATCCCATTATGTTTAAAATACACATCCTAACTTGAGACATCCCATTATGTTTAACATATGCATCCTGACCTGAGACATCCCTTTGTTTAAAATACACAGCCTGACCTGGGATCTCCCATTGTGTTTAACATACACAACCTGATGTGGGACCTCCTATTGTTTTACTCTTCTAAGAAAGCAAATCATCTCATCTGCTTTCCTCACAGATTAGAGAGAGAGAGAGAGGAGGGGGGGGGCATGATATCATGGGCTCCTCTGAAAAAGAAAAAGTAATCCTCGGCTGGATTTGAACCTTTCGGGTTAGAGGTAGACACCATTCCTCTAAGCCTTACTGAGCCCAAGAGACATGTCTTTTCACAGTCTATCATTGTGAAGTGTTTGTTTACCAACAGGCATAACACAGCAGGATAGATTGGAACCAGGTGTGCTATAACATTAGTTGACATCAATGGTGTTTATGGAACAAATAATAACATAACTGTTGATTTAGTTTCATTGTTTTCAGTGACAGCGTGTATAGTATGGTGCATATGACTTTCCCACTGAGTGAATGGAGAACATGGCTATCATTTATGGTTTAAAATATAATCTGGTTATGGGAAGAGCCTTGAATTTTCAGATGATCTGTAATATCATTGTGCTCATATTTCTTCATCAGGTAGAGGGTCATTTGTGCTGAAATGTCTTTTTCATTAGCCACTGTGCTCAGACAATGGATAGAATTAGGCCACCCTTGTGACTGAGTGTCCTTTGGCTTCTTATGGACTAGTAAAGGCATAATTGAAATTGACTTTGAATCGTAACACTCATAATGTGGTTATTTATTTGCTTTTTCAATGATTAACTCAATTTATGTTTAAATGCAGGGTGGATTGGCATACAAAATGGAGACAAAGAAGGTATCACACAGAGAAACAAGCAGCACAAACATCATTTACAGTACCTCACAAACATACACAGTACCTCAAATGATGTTTTAACATACTGTTTTTTGTTTCCATGTTGAACTAACATATTCTGCTGCAGTCAGCCTTGTTCTGATCAGCATACAGCCAGCTCTATCTGTGTATATAGCCTCATCTTTCTGCCACCCTGGCCATCCTTTCCCTCTTATTCAGTCACTTATGTACAGTGCATTCCATGTGTCTTGTTACCATCATCTAAATGATGTATATGGATGCCATCTGCTGCATGTAGTCAACTTCATGAGCTAGTCATTTTCAGGATACCCTCCCTGACTGTTTTAGTGTTGTAGTTCACAGAGACCAGAACTTGACATACAGTATTGTATGTGGACTATACTGTCAAAGCTAGCTTGTGCATGGAATATGTCAGAGAACAGAACTTGGCATACAATATTGTATGTGGACTATACTGTCAAAGCTAGCTTGTGCATGGAATCTGTCAGAGAACAGAACTTGGCATACAGTATTGTATGTGGACTATACTGTCAAAGCTAGCTTGTGCATGGAATCTGTCAGAGAACAGAACTTGGCATACAGTATTGTATGTGGACTATACTGTCAAAGCTAGCTTGTGCATGGAATCTGTGTCAGAGAACAGAACTTGGCATACAGTATTGTATGTGGACTATACTGTCAAAGCTAGCTTGTGCATGGAATCTGTGTCAGAGAATACCACCACCAAACTCCTCATGACCAAGACACTAGCAAGTGGTCATCTCCAGACTCAGAACCTGACACTGCAGACTCAAACACCAGCTTTTCGACAACATGACAATTTGATCAACAGACATGACCATGTGGAGGGGACAAGCTGTGGAACATGTCCCCCAAGGCTCAATTCCACCACAGCTGCAGAATGACAGCAGGGCTTTACCAAGTACAAGTGAGAGAAATATCAATGTACTGCCAGCTTTATTTGAGATATCAATGTTGAGGGTGACCGAAAAAATGTGACTTGTGACATAAATCTGAGTTACAGATAGTTATGACCACTGTTTATCTATAAGCTGGATTTATATCCAGACCCATGTTTAATTTAATATGCATAGGTTGTTATTTGTTTGGTGTATCTAACAAATGACAGTGATGTTCTTCTCAGTGAAGCAAGTACCACAATGAACAGACAAATATTGTTCTGTCTTCCACTCTGGAGTGCTAGAGCACCTTGTGATCTTGCTTGTATTTTCACACACTATAACCAGTGCCAGCAAGATACCTTATCTTTGACCAACCCTTGAATGTTCGCAGTGTTAGCAGGACATTGCTCACTAGAACCAACACTGCCACCTGATAAAATTGCATGTTATAGTTTCTTGCTTTGTTGTGTTTCCGTATTTCTTGTCTTCCTCTTATATAAGCCCATGCTGTTGTGCAGCACTGATCATCATGTATGTGAAGTCTCCTGTCTTTCATGTTGCCAATCATTTCTGATACAGATCTTCCTTTGTGGCATGATGTCAAGCTGTCTAACATCTCTCTGGGTCTCTGTCTTGTTTACTCTCCAATTTTCTGATTGTCAGAATATAATTCAGTCTTCCTGCTCTCTTTATCTGCCCAAAGAATTTGGATTGTTTACTTCTGATATGAGTTACCAGTTCTCTTTGTGAGTTGGTAGTTTTTAAGGTATCTTCATCTTTGAACTGCTGCTCTTAGGCAGGCAAACTGCACGGTTTCTGCTTTTTAGTATTGAGACAACTGACTTCACATCTCTGAAAAAAGCTATGAATTTTTATTTATTATTATCTGTAAGCAGCATTTTTTGGCTGCAGTTTTTCATGTGTTTATCTCTGCTACTTGAAAATTGTCTAGTTGCCAGAGTCTATTTTCCTTGCTCCATGTTTAATTTTAGGAGAATCACTTCACCGCCATTTTCAGTTGTTATTTTTTTTCTTTTTTCTGATCCTTCAGTATATTCATTAATCCATATGCTGTTTGGATAATGTTCTTCTATTTAAACTCATGGACTTTGTTTTCAGAATTCCCCCATTAATATTTATTGTCATGTAATCATTAATATGGAATTAGTCATGAAATCAATAATTTGTTGATGGAACTTGAGTTGCTGGAGTCTCACACAGTTACAACTCACAAATATTTCAGTACAAGAGTTATAATTATTCTGTGTCTCAGTTGTGAATTACATGTTGAAATGGTTTTCAGTTAGTGATTAGAAAGTGTTCAGCTGGTGTTGAACCCTCTTGGTACTGGCCAATCAAATGTAAGTTTATTCAGCTGTAAAGTCTACTTCTCAACAATGCTTGACCAAGTCCTAGCCATGACAGACCTGTGTGGTTTAACAGCCAGAAGGAATAGTTACAGTGCAGTTATGTCAGTGACTATCAGAATCTTGAACCCTAGAAGGAATAGTTACAGTGCAGTTATGTCAGTGACTATCAGAATATTGAACCCTAGAAGGAATAGTTACAGCGCAGTTATGTCAGTGACTATCAGAATATTGAACCCTAGAAGGAATAGTTACAGTGCAGTTATGTCAGTGACTATCAGAATATTGAACCCTAGAAGGAATAGTTACAGTGCAGTTATGTCAGTGACTATCAGAATATTGAACCCTAGAAGGAATAGTTACAGTGCAGTTATGTCAGTGACTATCAGAATATTGAACCCTAGAAGGAATAGTTACAGTGCAGTTATGTCAGTGACTATCAGAATATTGAACCCTAGAAGGAATAGTTACAGTGCAGTTATGTCAGTGACTATCAGAATATTGAACCCTGCTGCTAGAGATCATGATGGCAGAAATAAACTGTATATTTTTGGGAATTGTGTTGTCACTTGTTTGACTTCTTTCAGTCATAGCTGTATGATTCATATCAATAGGTGAGTTGTCATAGAAATTACAATGTACTTGGCTTGTGAGGGAGCAGACATGGTCAACTCCAGTAACACACAAAGCAAAAGCTGCTGTCATGTAACCAAGTTGGAATGAGATAGTTTGAACATACTAAAGTTAGCTGACATAGCATACAAGACAGAACAGCTCTTATGAGCTAGGTCACATTCTGACAGACTGAGACAATTACAACACTGATGTACGATTGTTGGCTGGTACAATGAAAATTATGCTCATTTATATTCTAGAAATTAATGTCCACTACATATATTGCATTTTAAAAACTAAAACAACTGAATAAATTGTGGAGGGGGACTGAACTACAAAAATAGATTTTTAAGAGCATGCAGCTTTCCTATTGCAACATACGCCTGTGAGACCTGGACACTTACTAAACAAGTTGAACAGCGCATAAATAAATGCCTTTGAAAATAAATGTTATAGACGGGTTCTAAAAATATCTTGGATACAGAAAAGAACAAATGAATCCATACAACAAGATCTGAATATTGAAGAAGGTTGGCTACTAAAGACGATAAAAGAAAGAAAATTGAAATAGTTTGGTCACTTGAAACGTCATGAAAGATTGGAGAGAAAAGTAATGGAGCGATATACATCTGGGAAGAGAGAAAGGGGAAGGCCAAAGAGAAGATGGGTGCAGGATATGGTGGATCTCCAGATGGGTGTACTGGACACGGGACATCTTGCTTATGACCGAGAAGTTTCCGGACGGTTGTTATGGGAGTGAGGTTCTGCAAGGGACATGCTAATGAATGAATGTCCAGTAACATCCTTTAGAAGACAACAAAGAGATAAAAACAGTATTCAGTATGAACAATTTACACAGAACATCTAATGCTTTAGATGACAACATACACCTAAACAGACTGAACAAGGCAGCTTCATTGTTCAGGCTAACAATTTCTGAATCAAACTAACCCATCTGAAATAAAAAGCAATGCATCATACACACACATTTCAGATGCCAAATATTATCCTTCTGTTGGGGTGAACAAAAGGGTGGATCTCTGTTTGCCCTTAGGCTCACAGCAAAGTTGATATCTGAAACAAAGAAAACATGCTAGGAGAAGACGAAATTGGTTCCTTTGTTAGATTAAAACCCAGTCAGGTGAAACTGACTGAACATGTTGCTGGTTCTGTGGATACATCAGCTGACCTACATTTATCACTGCTTCCTGCCACTTCAGCCAGCAACTCAGTCAAACAAACCTGTTTTCGTGTCTGGCGTTCGTTGTCTCGGATGGCTGTGTGAGGTGCACCCAACTGGGAACTTCCCAGCCAATGCAAGTTAATGAGGTAGGTGTTTCGAGAATGTGACCGCAGCACAAAGCTGCAAAGTTTGAGCAAGCGAAAGAGCAATTTTTTTTTAATATCGTTCACCCAGGTCTCGATAAACGCCCGCGATTGCTACTCTTGGCCTGCGTATGCGTGAATAGTCCATCTGTATGATAGATATCTAGTTAATCCTGCCATTAGTCATATGCTTGTCTCAAAGATTAAGCCATGCATGTCTCATTCGCAACTGTGGAGCTATATCGAGAACAAGTCCAAGAAATCTGATACGGGGGAGAAAATGTCACGTGGCAAGACTAACACCAGAAGATACCCGACAACCCGACATACAAGATGAGCAGCGTGGGAGCCGCCAAGACCTTAAAGAAGATGAGCGGAGAGAACCTGCCTGTGAGCTGAGCTGCAGTAAAGAACCAGAATCTCAAGTAACCTCAAATAAAGCTACCACGAGTAAGGGCGATGACAACCACCACAGACAAGAGCCAAGTCTATTGAGAACAAGGAGGAGAAAGACGCCAGAGTAAGGAACACCGACGACCAGATGGGTGATAAAGCATATCCAAGTGGAGCTGACAGATGACCAGATACTGGAGCAGCTACAACAGGAAAATCTCCACATCTGAATCTTGAAGGCAGAGCGGCTTCTGACATACTCCAAGATGCCTACAATGTTAGCAGTGGTGACAACAGAGGGCAGCGAGATGCCAGTCCATGTAACGATCAACAAAAAAGTTCAACAACCCAAACGTTTCATCCAGAGGATCACACAATGCTCGTGGTGCCAGAGGGCCGGCCACAGCAGAACAACATGCCGCAGGCCGAACACTATGCATTCAAGGAATGTTCGCTGCCCAAACAGGACAAGGACTTCTGAAAGCCGAACAACAAGAGAAAGTGCGCCAACTGCCCTGGCAAGCATGCAGCAAGACACCTGGGCTGTCCGTACCTCCAAAGACTTAAAGAACGCCATAACCACAAAGACACCATACAAGGAAGCAATGCGGAGGTGCGAGACAGAAAAGTCCCAGCTACAAGAGGAGACTGACGAGCTGAAGAAGCAAGTCAAGGCACTACTGACACCGAGACCAACCAGTGACAACGAAAAACTACTGGCTGACATGAAGGAAATCCAGCACAGCATCAAGCAAGAGATGGAACGCATGGCACAGATTAAGAAAGGAAAAAAGAAATTCTACAAACAATCAAGGCAGAATCATCATCATCAAGTGCCGTGCCGGCTGGCGTAGGCGTTCATGGCTCTCCATAGATCTCGGTCTTTGGTTTTCTGGATCAACTCTGCTGCTGATATTCCTCCATGCCACCGTCTCAATCCATCCAGCATCATTTCTCTTGGTCTGCCTCTGCCTCTCTTCCCCTCGATCTTTCCAGTTGTTACGATGTTCTCCAATGCCTCTCTTCTCATCACGTGACCGAAGAAAGATGTTTGTCTCTGTCTTATTGTTGTATATAATGTTCTAGTTTCATTAGCCTGTTTCAGGCAGTCGTCGTTAGTTACTCTGGCAGTCCAAGGAATTCGCAACATTCGTCTCAGGAACCACATCTCTGTTGCTTCTAATTTCTTCTTAATTTGTTCATTTACATTCCAAGATTCACTGCCATACAGCAAAACTGGTTCTACATAGCATTTCAGCACTCTCTTTCTTACATTCAGTGATAGCGACTTATTGCATAAGATACTCTTCATTTTCTGAAATGCGGCTTTTGCCTGCCCTATTCTGCTCCTAATCTCTGTTGTACATCTTCCATCTGATGTTATAAATGCCCCTAGGTATCTAAAATTATCCACTTGGTTAAGGATTTTCCCTTCTATTTCTATGTCACATTTTGGTGTCACCATTTTCTTTGATATTACCATTGTTACTGTTTTCTTGATATTCAAGGAGAGTCCTTTCCTTGCACTCTCTGTTACTAGAACATCTAATAATTGTTGTAGGTCTGTTGAATTGTCCGCCACCAATACTGTGTCATCTGCATAGCGTATATTATTTATATTATAACCTCCAACTAGTATTCCTGGCATCTCTTTGATCTCTCTCATTATTACTTCGCTATACAGGGAGAAAAGATCTGGTGACAAGACACACCCTTGTCGTACTCCTAGCTTTATCTGTTCGTAACTACCCTCTTTATTTCTCATTTTAATTGCTGCTACTTGGTTCCAGTAAACATTCTTTATTATTCTTAAATCTTTTCCATCAATGTTGATATCTTCCAACATTTTAATCAGTTCATCATGTTTTACTTTATCAAATGCCTTAGTATAATCTATGAAGCACAAATATATGTCTCTCTGTTTCTCTATTGACCTTTCTATTAGTGTCCGTAATGTATAAATTGCATTGTTTGTGCCCTTTCCTTCCACAAATCCATACTGTTCTTCACTAATTTCCATGAGAATGAGAACTGCTAAAAGCCAAAAGGGAACTAACTCAGAACAAAACAGCAGAAGCCACGCGCAAGATCGCAGAGAAACCACAAGCCTAAGCCAAACCACAGACCAATCAGAAACCGCAAGCTAAAGCCAGCAGTCCAACCATGTCCAAGATACCAGTAACCCGCCAGACTTCTGAAGAAAGCCTAGAAGAGGAAACTGACACATCTGAAATTGACTGGGGCACAGATGATAAGGAATACATCAAATGGAAAAAAAGACTTTGACATGAAAAATAAGCTCGAAGAAGAAAAAGAGCGCAAGAAACAGGAAGAACAGGTTAGACGTGATGCAAAGGCTTTACAAGAGCTAGATGAGAAATTTGCAAATTTTGCGGCAAAGAGTTTTGTCTTCTGCCGTTCTAACTTGACCAGCTGGGATGAGGACAACACCACAACAGTGAGAGTCAAACGTCTCTCGACAATCTTGGGAAGGCTAACCCGGTCAACAAACTTGCGAAGAAGTCAGATGTGTCGGCCTAACGGCGCAAGAACACAGCTCTGCTGTAAACAGACACAATGCAACTACATCCGAGTAAGTCGAATGTCCTTCAAAATACCCAGGAAGGCTAACCCAGTCAACAAATGCCCACAGAAGTCGGATGTGTCAGCCTAATGGCGCAAGAACACAGCGCTGCTGTAAACAGGCACAATGCAATCACGTCCGAAAAAACTCTCCGGGTGAACACAGAAGAAGAAGAAACAAACCTGTTCTCCCAGCTGTTAACACAGCATTTATTTCATAACACAAGATGTTGATTATAATTTTTGTTTAATACTAACTATTAAAAGCAAAATACAAAATCAAGAATGCTCAAAACTTATTATTTTAAAACTCAACAGGAAATGCTATATACAGAAATGTGTCAATGAGTAAATCGTAATTAACTTGAAGGATGAAAATTGTTTTAAACTATTAAAAGTCTGCAAGGTGTGGAATGCGCCTGGCCCTGCAGCCAGCAGGGTTAGGATCGGCTAGCCTCTCCCAGGAGGGGTGAAAAGTGAAAATTAGTAGCCTGCCGATGACCTGCAGACTACACGTCAACCCCCACCTTCACGTGGTGCAGACCGGGAAACCATGACCGCAAGATCAAGGACTAATGGGGCCCTTTGATCAGATTTGTGTCCTAAACCTGCGACTGGCTTAGCAAGCCGGCAGGGGATCTTCATACTGCTCGTAGAAAAACTAAGAAGTATAAATGGACTGACCCAAACGGATATCGACCCGGCAGTGTTAATGGACTACGAGATAGATCAGCGACTCAAGAAATAGGCACAATGAACGTCTGCGGTTTCAATAGTACAGAAGAAGAGCTTATAGAAACAATGGAGGAGAGGAAAATTGGACTGATGGGAATAGCGGACACCAGAACAAAGGGGAAAGGATGCAAGGAGCTCCACCAGTTACACGTGTTTACTCTGGAGTAGAACAGCAAGAACGGGCAAGACACGGTGTGGGAGTAGTCATCGAACCATGGCTAGCAAGAGGAATACTATAAATAAAATATATATCAGAAAGAATAACAGTGAGAATAAAAGAACAAACAATTACAACATATATACGCATCATGTAATACAAACAAAAATGGGCAAGAATGCGAGGAATTCTACAAAGACATCAATGACGTGCTAAATAAAATAGATAAGCAGGACAACATCAAAGTTATGGAAGTCTTCAATGCAAGACTAGGACATAACAGAGTGGCATAGAAAAACATCTGGGAGCATTTGGAGATCACCAAAATGAAAGGAATGATAACGGAAGTAGACTAATAGAGCTATGCAGCCAACATGACCTCTATATAACACATTCTATAAACATAAAGACTCACAAGTATACACCTGGTATAAATGGAACGATCTAGATACTAAAAGCCAAATTGATTTTATATTAACAAGAAATAACAGAAAGAGAAATATATTAGATGCAAGGGCAGTGCCCAATTTAAGTATAAACACAGATCATAAAGCAGTCGTTGCCACAATATGAACCATCAGAATAAGAAAGCAAAGAGCAGGAAAATACATGGCATGCGAATCAGTAAACTTAAAAAACCTTAAAGACGAGGCAGTAAGGGAAAATTACAAGAAAGAACTAACTGAAATCTTTGTAAAATTACCTATAGAAAGAAAAACAATGGAAGAAGAATGGGAGATGTTCAAATCAAGCATTTTAAATACTGCAAAAAATAACATGTGGAACCACGAAAAAATGCAAAACACGGATAAAGAAAATAACAAGTTGGTGGAACACAGAGGTAAAGAAAGCAGTAAAAGACAAAAAGGAAAAATATAAAAAGTGGTTGAAGAGCAAACAGGAATGTGATTACACAGAATATAGAATAGCGAGAAAACATGTGAATAGAATAGTCATCATCATCATCATCATCTTTCACTTCTGCCGTCAAGCATCGTGGAAGATGATGATGATGATGATGAAGATGATGATGATTATTCTATTCACATGTCTTCTCACTATTCTATAGAATAGTAAAGAGGGAAAAACAAAAAGACTGGGAAGAGTATAGAGAAACCCTAAATAAAAACTACAAGGAGGCAACTATAAACTTCTACAAAAAGATAAGTGCAATGCGAACCAGAGGAGAACCCTTTGACCCAACTGAAATAAAAGCGAAAATGGAGAACCAATAAGTGAACAAACACAAATCCTAATTAAATAGAAGCAGTATTTCGAACAACTTCTCAACATCCCATCAGATGTCACAGGAATTCAAGAAACCTACACAGATGCCACCAAAGAACTAGAACCAGACATACTAAAAGAAGAAATTATAGAAGCCATCAGATTAGCCCCAAAGAACACTGGGACAGGATGAAATACCAAATGAACTAATTAAAGCAGCAATAGAAGTAGGAACAGCATGGCTACATAGACTATTATTCAACCATGTTTGGGTAGGACAACAGACACCACGAGACTGGGGAAACGCCATATTATCCCAATTTGGAAAAACAAAGGCAGCTAAAGAGATTGCACACAATACAGAGGCATTTCACTGTTGAGTCATACTGGGAAAATATTTTGCAAAATTCTTGAGAAGAGATTACGACCTACTATAGAACCCCAGCTAAGCGAAACACAACTTGGATTTAGGAAAAACAAAAGATGCACAGACGCCATTTTTGTTCTTAGACAACTTATAGAAAAATCAATCGAATTCAATGAAACACTCTACTTAGCCTTTGTCGACCAAGAAAAAGCATTTGATAGAATAGATAGAAACAAGCTGTGGGAAATCCTTAAACAATATGGAGTGAGTACACATCTAACAAACCTATGTAGAAGCTTATACAACAACAGTGAATGCATAGTGAGAGCAACTGGAGGACACTCAGAACCATTCACCATAAGATCTGGAGTACGACAAGGTTGTGTCCTGTCCCCTCTCTTGTTCATAACATATATAGACAACATATGTAATGAAACCAGCCGAACAGAGACAGCAAGAATACCGCATGACGAGAACACAGAAGAAGAACCATCTGCAAATCTAACCATTAGAGAACTCCTGTTTGCAGATGACCAAGCACTAATAGCAAAATCAGAAGCTGAATTACAAGACCACATGAACAGTCTAAACGAAATGTGTAGGGAACATAACATGAAAATTAGCACAAGCAAAACAGAGGTAATGACTATAATTAAAGAAGAAAAAAACAACAACAATTCACCTAAATGAACATCCCTTGAAACAAGTAAAGAGTTTCAAGTACCTAGGAAGTATAATATCATCAAATGGCAGATCAGAAGACGAGATTAAAAATAGGTGCAATAAGGCAAACTCATTGGACAAATGGCACCAATACTAAAGAACAAACATGTGTCAATAACTACTAAGAAAGTATTTTACAACACAATCTTCCTACCAATGCCAAAACCTGGACAATGACAGAAAAAGAGAAAAGAAAAATCACAACAACAGAAATGAGATTCCTGAGAAGAATACTCAACGTATCAAGAAGCGATAAGATCAGAAATGAAGAAATCAGGACTAAAGTGGGGGTTATAGCAGTGCTAGATTTGATTAGAAAGCAGCAAGTCAAATGATTTGGCCATGCAAGTAGGTTACCATTCAACAGCATACCACAAGCAATGATGTACAGACCAGATGGAAACAGAGGAAGAGGCCGACCACGTAAACACTGGACGGAGGGAATAGCAGAGTCCATGGGAATATCGAAACATGAAGCCCATAATCGGGCACTCTCACGATGTTTATACTTCACCTCGACACTGCAAGGTACAAGAGGAACATGATGATGAGATGAGATGATAACTATTAAAAGTCAACCTGACTGTAGAAACTACAAATTTACAAGAGGATTGGACTGACTTCATTGAACTGCATTTTACCCCCTATGCCCCCCCCCCTCTCTCTCCACAGAACAGTCAGCACCTGCCAAGAGCATCGCACAAGATACAAGTGTTGTTTCAGTGTTGACCCCCAGAGGTCAACAGTCAAACTGCACTCGTGGTCTGAACAACGCACTCTAGAACTGAACGCACAACCTTCAGAGCATGAGGCAGGCAGCTTGGCTGCCTCACTCAGGAGACCCCAAGTATAAACCTGGGGAGATTTATGTTCTGACACATTCGAATTTTACCAGAACAGTACATCAATGTATGCTTTTAATGGCAACATAACAAATCATAACAAAGAAGAGAAATAAGAAACTGTAACTAGAACATGTTGCCCTCAAAAACTCACTGGCACCCCCTGATTTTATTGTTCATGGTTTACTTGTGCGTGCAACTGCAAGCATCCCTCAGACAGACAAGCCTGCTAAAGTAGCAGATTACTGTTTCTGGTGAACTAACCAACTGGAATTAGTGGTCCTGGACTCAACTGCTCGTCAAGGGCAGGAATGTTTCATGACCAAAGAGCTCCTGGGTCCAGCCATCCAATCTCACACTGGCAGGTAGGGCAGTCACAATAATACTGACCACACGACTCCTGGGTCCAGCCATCCAATCTCACACTGGCAGGTAGGGTAGTCACAATAATACTGACCACACGACTCCTGGGTCCAGCCATCCAATCTCACACTGGCAGGTAGGGTAGTCACAATAATACTGACCACACGACTCCTGGGTCCAGCCATCCAATCTCACACTGGCAGGTAGGGCAGTCACAATAATACTGACCACACGACTCCTGGGTCCACCCAGCCAATCTCACACTGGCAGGTAGGGCAGTCACAATAATACTGACCACACGACTCCTGGGTCCACCCAGCCAATCTCACACTGGCAGGTAGGGTAGTCAGAATGTTTAGTTTAGTCGACAGATCAATATCACAGCACACAGGTGCAACCCATAAGTGCTTCATTATACTCCTAACTCGAGCCTGAGTCCGGAGAATCTCAGCTCAGTGCATGAACTCCGTAGCACTGGCAAGGATCCTGAAATTGGGTAGATTTTTAACACAAAATTTTGCCCGGGCAGCACCTTTAGGCTACTCTTTTTCGATTTCCAACTGCTATGGGATCTTTTACGTGCACAATACACACGGGCGTCCGATCTCACTACCCAGAGACCAGGGGAAATGTTTGTTACTAGAAGTCCAGGTAAAAAAACAATCCCAGTCTTCACTGGGGCTTGAACCCAGCACCTCCAGCACTCAAGGCGAACACCATACTTTGAGACCACTCAGCACCCCCCCCCCCCCCTCGGTAGGGGTAGCCAG
Source organism: Cepaea hortensis (assembly GCA_963921405.1). NCBI lineage: Eukaryota > Metazoa > Mollusca > Gastropoda > Stylommatophora > Helicidae > Cepaea > Cepaea hortensis. The sequence continues at coordinate 29,420,658 of OY992896.1, forward strand.
AATACTGAATACTGACCACACAACTCCTGGGTCCACCCACCCAAAACATTGATAGGTAGGGTAGTTAGAATGATACTGATCGCATGACTCTATAGAGTCACATGGCACTAGGGTCCACCCAGCTTCATACACAGGTAGGTAGGACAGTCATAATGACTGACCACATCACATGACTCCAGGATCCACCCAGCCAAAACACTGCTGGGTTGGCCAAATATCAGCCAGGTGCACTCATCAGTGGTAGCAACTAGTAGTAGTGGATGGACTACGCCCGAGTGTAGCTTTCCCTATTACCAGTGCCCCTCGTCATCAGGCTTCTCTGGCTTCAGGGGTACTTGTAATTGATGTTCCAAGTTGGGGATGAGAAATTAACATCTCACTCAAGTCCAATTGACCTGGGTGTGGAACAAGCCCACAATGCCACTCCACTGATGACACAATTGCTTTTAATAGAATGCGACACAACGACATGGTACAAGTGCTTGCAGTTCTCCACATAGATGGGAAACCTCAGGCTTGTGCCAAACAACATGGTGTTATACAGATTGATCATGGAACATGTCAATATCAACAAATCAAGGTGTGTGTGTGTGTGAAGGGATATATGACGTATCAAGATCTTTTTACCCTAGACAGTGAATATTTGAGAAATTATAAAAAGATGACAATCATTGCCATTTGAGGACATAACATTAACAATAGAAGAAACAGAGTATAAACTGCTCCATCATCATGAAATGCTGTCTCCGTACTGAAGATGGCTGCTATGAACCTCTAGCACCCCCTGCCATGCATCATCATAGCTATTTATACAAACTTCTTCCAGCCCATCTCCTGATGTTGTCCACCCACCTATTTATACAAACTTCTTCCAGTCCATCTCCTGACGTTGTCCACTCACCTATTTATACAAGCTTCTTCCAGCCCATCTCCTGATGTTGTCCACTCACCTATTTATACAAACTTCTTCCAGTCCATCTCCTGACGTTGTCCACTCACCTATTTATACAAGCTTCTTCCAGCCCATCTCCTGATGTTGTCCACTCACCTATTTATACAAACTTCTTCCAGTCCATCTCCTGACGTTGTCCACTCACCTATTTATACAAGCTTCTTCCAGCCCATCTCCTGATGTTGTCCACTCACCTATTTATACAAGCTTCTTCCAGTCCATCTCCTGATGTTGTCCACTCACCTATTTATACAAACTTCTTCCAGCCCATCTCCTGACGTTGTCCACTCACCTATTTATACAAGCTTCTTCCAGCCCATCTCCTGATGTTGTCCACTCACCTATTTATACAAACTTCTTCCAGCCCATCTCCTGACGTTGTCCACTCACCTATTTATACAAGCTTCTTAAAGTCCATCTCATGATGTTGTCCACCCACCTATTTATACAAGCTTCTTCCAGTCCATCTCCTGATGTAGTCAGCATACCTGTCCATTACCCCATGTGGACAACAATTGCCTTCGGATTGATAGGACTGAGGGTAAAACCATATTCAGCTACTTTGGTGGCTGTCTAGTCACAGGACTATCATTCTAAGCCGGTGATGGACCCTACTATAACTTCTACTATAACGGGGTAGGGGTAACGGTGAAATCGAATCGAAATCTCCTGATGTTGTCCACCCACCTATTTATACAGGCTTCTTCCAGCCTGCCTGCCAGTCCTGCAGTCATGATGTTGTCCACCCACCTATTTATACAAGCTTCTTCCAGTCCATCTCCTGATATTGTCCACCAACCTATTTATACAAGCTTCTTCCAGCCCATCTCCAGATGTTGTCCACCCACCTATTTATAAAGCTTCTTCCAGCCCATCTCCTGATGTTGTCCACCCACCTATTTATACAGGCTTCTTCCAGCCCATCTCCTGATGTTGTCATCCACCTATTTATACATGCTTCTTCCAGTCCATCTCCTGATATTGTCCACCAAACCTATTTATACAAGCTTCTTCCAGCCCATCTCCTGATGTTGTCTACCCATATATTTATACAAGCTTCTTCCAGCCCATCTCCTGATGTTGTCCACCCACCTATTTATACAAGCTTCTTCCAGCCCATCTCCTGATGTTGTCCACCCACCTATTTATACAAGCTTCTTCCAGCCCATCTCCTGATGGTGTCCACCCACCTATTTATACAAGCTTCTTCCAGCCCATCTCCTGATGTTGTCCACCCACCTATTTATACAAGCTTCTTCCAGCCCATCTCCTGATGTTGTCCACCCACCTATTTATACAAGCTTCTTCCAGCCCATCTCCTGATGTTGTCCACCCACCTATTTATACAAGATTTTTCCAGCCCATCTCCTGATGTTGTCCACCCACCTATTTATACAAGCTTCTTCCAGCCCATCTCCTGATGTTGTCCATCCACCTATTTATACAAGCTACTTCCAGCCCAGCCCATCTCCTGATGTTGTCCACCCACCTATTTATACAAGCTTTTCCCAACCCATCTCCTGATGTCCACCCACCTATTTATACAAGCTTCTTCCAGCCCAGCCCATCTCCTGATGTTGTCCCCCCACCTATTTATACAAGCTTCTTCCAGCCCATCTCCTGATGTTGTCCACCCACCTATTTATACAAGCTTCTTCCAGCCCAGCCCATCTCCTGATGTTGTCCACCCACCTATTTATACAAGCTTCTTCCAGACCATCTCCTGATGTTGTCCACCCACCTATTTATACACGCTTCTTCCAGCCCAGCCCATCTCCAGATGTTGTCCACCCACCTATTACGTTGTTTTTCTCTTGCACATTGTCACTCCAGAATATCCTTTAACAAGATGCTGTGTCCCTTATGTGGCAAAAGTGCCATAATTGTCAAATCTTGATCTCATTCAGCAGCCATGTTGTCTTCAATCCCCAGTTTGTGTAATAACAGAAACCACAGACCACATAAATATTGGGAAAATGAATAACAAATATAACAACTAAGAAAAATAATAATAAATATGTTTAAATGCACCAGTCAAGATCAACACAAACAATGAGAATATTATCTTAAATAATAACACAGTATATGAACACTTAAAAACATATCCCAAAGCAGACACCTGGTATGGGTCTGATGTGACAGCGCCATGTCATTTTGTAGATTTGAATGCATGGAGGAATAGGTGAAATAATAACATTTAAAATGAACATTCATGAAGAAAGTGTGCACAACTTCTGCATATTGTGAGAAGCTTTCCTAAGTCATGACATATTTTCCAGGACAGCAGCACTCAATCAATCAATCAATCATGTGTCATGCTGGAAAGCGTGGGCGGTCATGACTCGCCATTTCACTCGATCCCCAGCATCGTGGATCAGCTCAGTGTTTCTGTCTCGTCCATGCCATGTGGCCAAGCCATCCAGGTATTTTCCTCTCGGTCTTCCTCTAGGTCTGTTCCCTTCGATCTTGCCAGTTGTCACTAAGTTCTCCAATCCATTTCTTCTCATAACATGTCCAAAAAATTTTGACTGTCTACGTCTAATTTCTCTAATCAATTTACGATTTTCATTTGTCTCCTGTAGTACTTGGTCATTGGTTTTTCTGTCTGTCCATGGTATTCTTTGCATTTTCCTCAGAAACCACATTTCTGCAGCCATCAGATGTTTTTCAGCTTGACTGCACATGTCCAAGTTTCACATCCATACAAAAGAACAGGCTCTATGTATCCTCTCAACACTCTTTTTCTCGTTTCAATTGACATCTTTTTATTGGTCAGAATGTTTTTCATCTTGATAAAGGCTACTTTCGCCATGGTGATTCTTGTTCTAATCTCTACAAGGCATCTCCCATCAGATGTTATGACTGTTCCGAGATAATTGTACCGATTCACTTGGTGAAGAATATTCCCATTTACTTGTATATTACATTGTGGTACTTCGTTCTTCCTAGTGACGACCATAACCTGTGTCTTCTTACAATTTAATTCCAACCCCAGCTGCTCACTGTGTACAACAACTGCGTCTACTAATTGTTGTAGATCTTGTGCATTGTCTGCAATCAATACTGTATCATCTGCATATCTAATGTTACTGATGTTTCGTCATCCAATACTGATTCCATTTATATCTTCTACATTCCTGAAAATATTTTCACTGTATAAGGAAAAAAGATCTGGAGACATCACACATCCCTGCCTAACACCTCTCTTAATTGACTGATACTGTCCCACTTCATTATCAATCCTTATGGCAGCTTGTTGTTTCCAATATATGTTTTTTATAAGTCTAATGTCTTTCCCATCAATTTATAAATCTGCCAGCATATCCATCATGTTGATAGCAGCACTACAGCCTATAATATCATTTCTAAATGTTGAGGGATCTTTGATGTACACAGCCTGCATATGGAATCGGATCTACTTGTTGTCCACATCTACAACTTTCTTTCTATCCACAAACCCATGATCGGGGGAGGGGGGTTCCCAGACTGGGTGCTTTTCAAGTTAGAGGAAGTCTTCATTCTTCTGAGCCAATGTTCTATGACCAACCTTTAGTTTGAACAATATGTGCTACTGATATTACAACTTTCCATTGCATAATACACTTTCAAAGCTATTCATGGTCCTATTTATAACAAAGGACCCTTTCAAATGTCTTGAGGCATTTTGGGTATATGGTGCTAGGTGCGTATGTTTAGACCAGTACTGTGTGTATATGGTGCTAGGTGCATATGTTTAGACCAGTACTGTGTGTATATGGTGCTAGGTGCATATGTTTAGACCAGTACTGTGTGTATATGGTGCTAGGTGCATATGTTTAGACCAGTATTTTGGGTATATGGTGCTAGGTGCATATGTTTAGACCAGTATTTTGTGTATATGGTGCTAGGTGCATATGTTTAGACCAGTATTTTGGGTATATGGTGCTAGGTGCATATGTTTAGACCAGTATTTTGGGTATATGGTGCTAGGTGCATATGTTTAGACCAGTATTTTGTGTATATGGTGCTAGGTGCATATGTTTAGACCAGTATTTTGTGTATATGGTGCTAGGTGCATATGTTTAGACCAGTATTTTGTGTATATGGTGCTAGGTGCATATGTTTAGACCAGTATTTTGTGTATATGGTGCTAGGTGCATATGTTTAGACCAGTATTTTGGGTATATGGTGCTAGGTGCATATGTTTAGACCAGTATTTTGGGTATATGGTGCTAGGTGCATATGTTTAGACCAGTATTTTGTGTATATGGTGCTAGGTGCATATGTTTAGACCAGTATTTTGTGTATATGGTGCTAGGTGCATATGTTTAGACCAGTATTTTGTGTATATGGTGCTAGGTGCATATGTTTAGACCAGTATTTTGTGTATATGGTGCTAGGTGCATATGTTTAGACCAGTACTGTGTGTATATGGTGCTAGGTGCATATGTTTAGACCAGTATTTTGGGTATATGGTGCTAGGTGCATATGTTTAGACCAGTATTTTGTGTATATGGTGCTAGGTGCATATGTTTAGACCAGTATTTTGGGTATATGGTGCTAGGTGCATATGTTTAGACCAGTATTTTGGGTATATGGTGCTAGGTGCATATGTTTAGACCAGTACTGTGTGTATATGGTGCTAGGTGCATATGTTTAGACCAGTATTTTGTGTATATGGTGCTAGGTGCATATGTTTAGACCAGTATTTTGTGTATATGGTGCTAGGTGCATATGTTTAGACCAGTACTGTGTGTATATGGTGCTAGGTGCATATGTTTAGACCAGTATTTTGTGTATATGGTGCTAGGTGCATATGTTTAGACCAGTATTTTGGGTATATGGTGCTAGGTGCATATGTTTAGACCAGTATTTTGTGTATATGGTGCTAGGTGCATATGTTTAGACCAGTATTTTGGGTATATGGTGCTAGGTGCATATGTTTAGACCAGTATTTTGTGTATATGGTGCTAGGTGCATATGTTTAGACCAGTATTTTGGGTATATGGTGCTAGGTGCATATGTTTAGACCAGTATTTTGGGTATATGGTGCTAGGTGCATATGTTTAGACCAGTATTTTGTGTATATGGTGCTAGGTGCATATGTTTAGACCAGTATTTTGTGTATATGGTGCTAGGTGCATATGTTTAGACCAGTATTTTGGGTATATGGTGCTAGGTGCATATGTTTAGACCAGTACTGTGTGTATATGGTGCTAGGTGCATATGTTTAGACCAGTATTTTGTGTATATGGTGCTAGGTGCATATGTTTAGACCAGTATTTTGTGTATATGGTGCTAGGTGCATATGTTTAGACCAGTACTGTGTGTATATGGTGCTAGGTGCATATGGTTAGACCAGTATTTTGTGTATATGGTGCTAGGTGCATATGTTTAGACCAGTACTGTGTGTATATGGTGCTAGGTGCATATGTTTAGACCAGTATTTTGGGTATATGGTGCTAGGTGCATATGTTTAGACCAGTATTTTGTGTATATGGTGCTAGGTGCATATGTTTAGACCAGTATTTTGGGTATATGGTGCTAGGTGCATATGTTTAGACCAGTATTTTGGGTATATGGTGCTAGGTGCATATGATTAGACCAGTATTTTGGGTATATGGTGCTAGGTGCATATGTTTAGACCAGTACTGTGTGTATATGGTGCTAGGTGCATATGTTTAGGCCAGTATTTTGTGTATATGGTGCTAGGTGCATATGTTTAGACCAGTATTTTGGGTATATGGTGCTAGGTGCATATGTTTAGACCAGTACTGTGTGTATATGGTGCTAGGTGCATATGTTTAGACCAGTATTTTGTGTATATGGTGCTAGGTGCATATGTTTAGACCAGTATTTTGGGTATATGGTGCTAGGTGCATATGTTTAGACCAGTATTTTGGGTATATGGTGCTAGGTGCATATGTTTAGACCAGTATTTTGTGTATATGGTGCTAGGTGCATATGTTTAGACCAGTATTTTGTGTATATGGTGCTAGGTGCATATGTTTAGACCAGTATTTTGGGTATATGGTGCTAGGTGCATATGTTTAGACCAGTATTTTGTGTATATGGTGCTAGGTACATATGTTTAGACCAGTATTTTGGGTATATGGTGCTAGGTGCATATGTTTAGACCAGTATTTTGTGTATATGGTGCTAGGTGCATATGTTTAGACCAGTATTTTGTGTATATGGTGCTAGGTGCATATGTTTAGACCAGTATTTTGGGTATATGGTGCTAGGTGCATATGTTTAGACCAGTCAGTACTGGGTGGATGATGTGGTCAATGCCATGCTAGCCACCTTGACGTTCTGTCCCCTACTTTAGCCTGGGTCCACCTGGCAGCTAGGATCAAGTGTTTAACACCTAACTCAGTGGGGATTCACACAGATGACTGCAAGACTGGCAGGCAAGCAGGCATGCTCTAGCCACTACACTACTACATGTTCCTCGTGGCCCTATGGTCACACTGTAATCAACAATGTGCTTTAAAATGTCACTGTCACTGAGTACACTTGTGGATGCAGGTGTTCCTTGCCCTTTCACTTACAACCAGTATCCACTCATCCAGTGCAAAACCATCTCTTCCAGCTATTTCATTATGCTTCCACAACATTCAACATGCTTCTCTCAATTAATGTCCAGCTATTATCTGTTAATCCAATCTTCATGTGACTATCTCCTTTTGACTTCTTCACACAAGAGCCCACATATTTTCATGAGTATATACATATATAATTATACATTGATACATACATACACGGGAGCTATGGTAACGTACTGAATAGACACTTGCCTGCCAGCCTGGTGGTCATCCAGCGCTTGACCTAGGCTTCAGGCTGACGCAGTATCAAATGGATACCAGGAAATATCTTGAGAAGTGACAGTGGCCGGCAGGATACTGACCACACCCCCAGTAGGTCTATACAAATATGGGTCTGACACCGATTGCCCAATACGACTTTAGGTGTTTAAGGGTCCTGTACGTAGTAGACATAAACACATTCATATAACATGTTAGTTAGCCTTCACACACAAACATAAACACATTCATATAACATGTTAGTTAGCCTTCACACACAAACATAAACACATTCATATAACATGTTAGTTAGCCTTCACACACAAACATAAACACATTCATATAACATGTTAGTTAGCCTTCACACACAAACATAAACACATTCATATAACATGTTAGTTAGCCTTCACACACAAACATAAACACATTCATATAACATGTTAGTTAGCCTTCACACACAAACATAAACACATTCATATAACATGTTAGTTAGCCTTCACACACAAACATAAACACATTCATATAACATGTTAGTTAGCCTTCACACACAAACATAAACACATTCATATAACATGTTAGTTAGCCTTCACACACAAACATAAACACATTCATATAACATGTTAGTTAGCCTTCACACACAAACATAGACACATTCATATAACATGTTAGTTAGCCTTCACACACAAACATAGACACATTCATATAACATGTTAGTTAGCCTTCACACACAAACATAGACACATTCATATAACATGTTAGTTAGCCTTCACACACAAACATAGACACATTCATATAACATGTTAGTTAGCCTTCACACACAAACATAGACACATTCATATAACATGTTAGTTAGCCTTCACACACAAACATAGACACATTCATATAACATGTTAGTTAGCCTTCACACACAAACATAGACACATTCATATAACATGTTAGTTAGCCTTCACACACAAACATAAACACATTCATATAACATGTTAGTTAGCCTTCACACACAAACATAAACACATTCATATAACATGTTAGTTAGCCTTCACACACAAACATAAACACATTCATATAACATGTTAGTTAGCCTTCACACACAAACATAAACACATTCATATAACATGTTAGTTAGCCTTCACACACAAACATAAACACATTCATATAACATGTTAGTTAGCCTTCACACACAAACATAAACACATTCATATAACATGTTAGTTAGCCTTCACACACAAACATAAACACATTCATATAACATGTTAGTTAGCCTTCACACACAAACATAAACACATTCATATAACATGTTAGTTAGCCTTCACACACAAACATAAACACATTCATATAACATGTTAGTTAGCCTTCACACACAAACATAAACACATTCATATAACATGTTAGTTAGCCTTCACACACAAACATAAACACATTCATATAACATGTTAGTTAGCCTTCACACACAAACATAGACACATTCATATAACATGTTAGTTAGCCTTCACACACAAACATAAACACATTCATATAACATGTTAGTTAGCCTTCACACACAAACATAAACACATTCATATAACATGTTAGTTAGCCTTCACACACAAACATAAACACATTCATATAACATGTTAGTTAGCCTTCACACACAAACATAAACACATTCATATAACATGTTAGTTAGCCTTCACACACAAACATAAACACATTCATATAACATGTTAGTTAGCCTTCACACACAAACATAAACACATTCATATAACATGTTAGTTAGCCTTCACACACAAACATAAACACATTCATATAACATGTTAGTTAGCCTTCACACACAAGTCTACTAGCCATGTTTCTTTGCCTTCAGTGTGTGTGCAAGCTACATCCAAGTGAGCTCTGCATTTTTTAGGTTTCAGTACAGTCGCTCCTAATCTTTTGAGTAACGGCTCATTTGAACACTGCATGTACTTTACATACAACTTCAGCTATACTGATACATTCTAAACCCAATAACAAATCAATGCAATCAAAACAAATCTGATGTTTTCAAAGACACCTTTCAGTAACTTTATGATTTTCCTGACTTCCAAAACAGCCAAACCCCATCTTTGGCTTCCAAGAGGTGCTTATGTGCTTCAGCCAGAGCATCTGGAACACGTTGTCCTCTCTTAGTGTTCAGCACTGGAGACAGAGACAAGACTTTTCTCTTTGAATGCGAGCTTCTGGAAGTTGTGTCAGTTTCCCCTGACAGCGAACTGACCGAACAAGACCTAGTAGTTCGCTTTAAAGAGTCACATGAAAGAGATTTTCCTCTGCTGCCTGTATTTTTTCCTACTTTGTTTCTACTATGAAACATAACTCTTTCTTTTGCTTCCAAGTTTATTACTTTTTTCTTGAAACTCGCTTCATACTTACTTTGTGGTGCACTTTGTTCAGAAAAGTTATACTTTGTGGCAATTCTTCGACTGCGAACAGAAATCTGTGAAGAATCACTACTACTTCTGCTTGCAGGCAGAATATCATGTCCCTTGATTTGTCTCCTCTCATATACAATGTCTGTACTGTTTCTTTGTCCAGATAATCTTCTAGCTTTGCCAGATAATCTTCTAGCTTTGTCAGATAATCTTCTAGCTTTGCCACTCTCTGCTGACTGACTTCTATGTCTACATACGTCATGCCCATTTGTATCATCTTGATATTTTGCTGAAATGCTTTGCTTCCTTTTTCTCAATGTCACATATGGAGAAACAGGCCTGTCTCTTCCATGATTAATTATCTTCTTAGATTCACAAAATGTTTTGCCATCCTCACTAAGTTCTACAACGTGCTTATCTGAAATCTCTAAACTCCTGTGTTGTTTCATGTCATTACAGGTGCTTTTATGTTTCATACTATGCTTTGCTGTGTCACACGTTTTAGTAGATTTATTTCTTCCACGTGTGTACTTCTGTTTGCTTACCTGAGTGAGACCTGTACTGTTTATATTAGTTTTCACACTTCTGACCAATTGGGTTTGATGAGGGTTACTACTGGTTACTTTGCACTTTATCTGAGATGCCACGCACCTTCTGTTACTTGTTCTGAAGCCTTCACGCACCAAGTTATTATAACTATATCTCTTTCGTAATTCTGACCTGGTTATTCTTTTTGGCATAACCTTATTATTTGTCTCACAAATAACTTCATGCTGATCATGTGCAGGCTGTTCATGTGCAGGCTGATCATGTGCAGGCTGTTCATCGTGCAAAGCAGATGGATTTTCTAGCGAATGTGGCACACTGACATTTTGATAAGTCTTCACATCACTGCCACATACATGCTCAGTTTTGCTGTTGTTGTACGGTATTTCGCTCTGTGGCACTTTTTCTCCCTGCAAGGTTGTAAGCTTGTTTAGCATGCTATGAACCTGTTCTGGTGCCTGTTGAGTCGACTGCCTGAACTTAGCTGGGCTTATTTCATTTACCTGATGTTTATTTCTCCTGGAAATATTGTGATCATACCTCCCTCTAAGACTTCGTTCCATTGTTTTCTTGTGTTTATTCTTGTCAGTCAAGACATTATTTGCAGCTGTTCCTGTTCTTGAACTAGTTTCCAGACAGCTTTTCTCCATGTGAGAAGGACATTTTTCATCATCAGTAGCACTGCTGCTGTCCTTGCTGCAATGCTGCGGGAGTATTGTCCCTTTATGATTGATGCCAGGATCCCCATACTGTGTAATGTTGCACAGTCTAACAACTGGGGTCTCACAAACTGGAGCATTATCTTTTGTACTTGACACAACCTCTGAGCTAGATTTCTTGGTATTTGTATCCCCAGGACATGATGCACCGGCATTTTTCTTATTTGACTCTTCACTTCTTGATGTTGCTTGTGATGTGTCATGAGAAGGCTTTGGACTTCTTGGCTTACCGGAGGATGATGCCACTACTTGATTTTGATCAGGAACAGACGCTGAATAACCTTTACAGAAAAGTTTCAGCAAAATGAGGTGCTGATGACAATTGAGCTGTTTTCCATGCACAAAGAATTGTACTTTGTTAGCAAGTGGCCATCTGTGAACTTCTGGGTAAATGACAAAATGTTCTGACTGGATGGGTGAAAGTGGTTCCTCTCTTTCAATATTGTACAGAATAGCTCTGCAAACATCTTCAATCTGACAGTGAGCTGCTCGTTCTGACACAACCTGAACAAATGCTTCTTTCATCTGTTGGCTGACATGTTGGTATTCAAGTTTCAGCTTGAAAACAGTGTTTCTGTATGCAATGAGGTAAGTTTGGTCTTGAAGTAGTGGGAAAGTATCCAGTCCCATCTTTTACATCACACCCACGTCTGCAGCCTGTATACAACCTCAACTGTTCCACTGCAATCTAGATACAATATCAGAAAGTGAGATCATTAAAGTAACAAAAACAATGCAAGTGTTGAAAGGTAAATTGTCCAGCTAACATAGAACCATCTCACAAAATCATCAGGTAAGTGGTGTTTAGTGCTATAGCAATATTAATTAATGTATCTACAAATGGTGACTACACACAAGTGGTGTTTAGTGCTTTAGGAGTAGTAATCAATGCATATATACTAATGGTCACAAAATACAGAGATCTTAAGTACTGAGTGTAGTAAACACTTCTGCGGCAGAAGCCAGGCGTGTAGTCCCTCATGAAGTATCTCATTTGCTTAAGTTCAGAAAATCGCACATGGGTTCTATATGTCTAGACTGTGTGTCTTACTGGGTTGGATTCTGTAAATCTAGACTATCAGGTTGGATTCTGTAAATCTAGACTATCTCACTGGTTTAGATTATGTGTCTGACTGGCCTGGGTTCAGTAAATCTAGATTGTTCCTCACTAGATTGTTCAGTAAATATAGATTATGTGTCTGATTTGCCTATTTTAAGTAAATCTACATTATATGCCTAACTAGACTGGGTTCAGTAAATCTAGATTATATGTCTCACTAAACTGAGTTAATTAATTATAGAATATATGCCCCGCTAGACTAGGTTGATTAAATCTAGATTATATGTCTGAATTGCCTGTTTAAGTAAATCTAGATTATATGATTTGCTTTATTGACTACACAAAGGCTTTTGATAAAGTGAGACATGTCAACATGATAAGGATGCTTGAAGATCTACAAATTGATGGAAAAGACCTTAGACTTGTAAAAAACATATATTGGAAACAACAAGCTGCCATAAGAGTTGATAATGAAGCAGGCCTATATCAGCCTATTAAGAGAGGTGTGAGACAGGGATGTGTAATGTCTCCAGATCTGTTTTCCCTGTACAGTGAAAGTATTTTCAGAAATATTGAAGATATGGAAGGAATCAACATTGGGGGACGATGCATCAATAACATTAGATATGCAGATGATACAGTCTTGATTGCAGACAATAAACAGGACCTGCAAAACTTAGTAGATGCGGTTGTTACACACAGTGAACAACTAGGGTTAGAATTACATTGTAAAAAGACACAGATTATGGTCGTCACTAGGAAGAACGAAATACCACATTGTAATATACAAGTAAATGGGAATATTCTTCAACAAGTGAATAGGTACAATTATCTCGGAACAGTAATAACATCTGATGGGAGATGCCTTGAAGAGATTAGAACAAGAATCGCCATGGCAAAAGTAGACTTTAGCAAGATGAAAAACATACTGACCAATAAAAAGATGTCAATTGAAACGAGAAAAAGAGTGTTGAGATGCGGGGTAGGGGTATCCCCTATCAAAGGAGAAGTAAGGTGCCTCCTTCATTCCGCTAGCCTACGGGACACCCTTTGGCAAGGTGGAGTACCTGTGTAGTCACTCAAACATATTAACGTGAAGCCACGGGAGCAGGTGGTGGATCGGACTTGGGAGCAGAGATAGTTGTTGATTATGGTTTTATGTCAGTGACAGTGGGCAGAAGATCTCTCAATGGAGACAATGGTTACGGTCATCTGATCAGTATGGTCACTGCCAGAAAGGAAGAATGGTAGACTTCCCTCCTTATTGATTCCCAGGCAGAGGAGGCTCATCAGCCTTGGTTGGTATCCCCTCTAAGAGAAGAAACTCTAAATTTCAAACCCCACTGCTTTGTGGGTATACCCAGATGGGAAAGGCTTCGGGAGTAAACCCTGAGGACAAATCCAGAGATGGAGTCCCTAAGGCAGTTCCATGTTGTAAACAACTTAGTTCTGGCAACTCCTGCGATGGCACCAATGCCAAATTGCATTGGCTATTGCCTTTCCCTTGGTCAACATCGGTAACATCGGAGAGGGAGAACTTGCTACTGGGGAACAGCTAGTTCTCTGCATTCCATTGCCCAGTCTTGTGCCCTGGAGAGATCACTTCAGTATCGCTCAACAGCGGTGACACAACACAGGAAGTAGCAGTTATAGGTTACTGGCATAGAGCAAGGCACCAGGGGTTGCTTCTGACGGTGGGAGAGATCATTGTATCTCACTAGACAGCTACCGCCCACATAAGCTGGGCAGCCCACAGTCAATAAGGTGCTGTCTCACCACAGTTCATCTTCTCCTGAAGGTGTGTGGAGCTTAGGGACACATGGATCGCAATTTATACACCCGGCAACAAGAAAAAAACAAAACAAATGGCCCTAAGGCTGGGAACATGTAATGTAAGAACCATGACCTCTGGCATCCCTGACGATCTAAATGAGATTATCGATGCCCATAAAACGGCAGTGATATACAACGAACTACTTTGACTGGAGATAGACATTGTTGCCCTGCAAAGAGACCAGAATCTCAGTATCTAGGAACATCAAGGAGAGGGACTTCACTTTCTACTGGCATGGCAAGCTGTGCGGAGAGACCAGGGAGTTGGCTTCGCTATCAGAAACAAGCTGCTAAAGTCATCATACCACCAAGAGATGGCAGTGAAAGAATTACGAAGCTCCAACTCCAGACAGAGGCAGGCCCAGTTAGTATTATAAGCGTTTAGGCCCCAACATTAACCGCAGCACAGAATCTAAAGATAAGTTTTATGACAGCCTTAGCAAAGTGGTCAGTGAAACACCAGAGAAGCAACATCTATTTATCCTGTGGGATTTCAATGCCAGGGTTGATTCGACCATAAACCTTGGCCTTTGTCTAGAACAGTTTTGCATTGAGAAGATCAATGACAATGGACGTCTCTTGAAATTCTGCAGCCATAATAATCTTTGCTTGACTAACACCTTCGACACAAAACCACAACACAAGGTATCATGGAGGAACCCCAGATCAAAGTACTGGCACCAACTCGACCTGGTGCTCACTAAACGCAGCAACCTCCGCAATGTACGGCTGACTCGCAGCTATCATAGTGCTGACTGTGACATCGATCATTCACTAGTCTCTAGCAAGGTGAAGATAAAGCCTAAGAGAATCTACAGAAACAGAACAGAAGGAAGACCACGCATTGACATCAGCGGAACCCAAAACAAAGAGAAGGTCAACAAATTCACCCAGGCTCTAGCGGAGACTCTGCCTGGCCCCACAAATGGAACCACCACCGAGAGATGAAGTCATTTGCGCGACACCATCTATAACATAGCACTATCAACATTCGGCAAGTAGCAAATAAAATCAGCAGACTGGTTTGAACACACTCTGAAGAGATGTTCCCAGTCAAGGAGATAAAGTGACATGCATTCTCAGTGTATAAAACATCACCATTAGAGAAAACCTTGCAGGCACTGCGAAAGACCAGAAAAATAGTACAACAGACTGCAAGAAAACGTGCGAACAGGTACAGCTCTCTGCACAAATTCAAACTTGTGTAGACACTGGAAATATAAGAGGACTGTATGAGTGCATCAAACAAGCTGTCGGTCCATCAAAATATGAGATGGCCCCTTTACGATCAACAGAGGGGGTAATCATAAAAGATTGAGCAAAACAAATGGATCACTGGGTAAAACACTACTCATAGCTATACTCGGTGGATAACACTGACGGAGAAGAAGACCTGGAAGCCATTGAACAACAGCCCACCATGCATGCCCTGGATAATGAACCGTGCCTCACAGAAATCAGCGAAGCATTAGACACTCTCAAAACCGGCAAGACACCAGAAAAGATAGTATTCCACCTGAAATTTTAAAATGTGGCAAAGAAACAATCATCCCAGAACTGTATGCAATACTTCAGCTCTGCTGGAAAGAAAAATCAGTACCACAAGATATGAAAGACGCAAACATCGTTACCCTTTATAAAAACAAAGGCAACAGAAGCGACTGCAACAACTATCGCTGCATTTCCCTCCTCAGCATTACAGGCATGATTTTCGATCGATTGAGTAATCCTAAAGTGATTACACATTCTTGCTGAAAGAATCTACCCCGAATCACAGTGTGGATTTAGACCCAACAGGTCCACCATCGATATGATTTTGTCACTCAGGTAGCTCCAAGAGAAGTGCAGAGAACAGAGGAAGCCATTATATATTGCCTTCATCGACCTCACAAAGGCATTTGACCTTGTAAGCAGAGACAGCCTTTTTAAGATTCTTAAGAAGATAGGATGTCCACCCACCCTGCTAAGTCTCGTTAAATCATTTCACAAAAATATGCTGGGGACCATTTTATTTGATGGCTCAACATCCCAGTCATTCAGCATCAGCAGTGGAGTAAAGCAGGGCTGCGTGCTTGCTCCTACACTTTTTGGTATCTTCTTTGCCTTTCTTTTAAGGCAGGCATTTAGGACTGCCACTGTACCTCCATATAAGATCTGATGGCAAACTGTTTAACCCATCAAGACTCAAGGCAAAGACCAAAATAAGATCAAGATGCATAAGAGAACTACTTTTTGCAGACGATGCACCACTGACTACTCATGCAGCAGAAGATCTGCAATGGCTCATAGATCGTTTTGCAGCCACCTACAGAGACTTTGGGCTCACAATCAGCCTAAATAAAACACAGATGATGGAACAAGATGCTGGTGTGCCTCCATCAAACAAACTTTCTAATTACGAATTGAAGGTTGTCCATGAGTTTTCGTATTTGGGGTTGATAATATCAGATAATCTTTCATTAGAGACATAAATCAACAGACGCATTGGAAAGGCAGCCACAACACTTTCCAGGCAGAGCATACTAACCACTAACAGAGCATACAAAAGTTCAAGTATATAAAGTTTGTGTTTTCAGCACACTACTCTATGGGTCTGAATCCTGGATCTTGTACTCGCAACAGGAATGAAAGTTGAATTCCTTCCATATGAGATGTCTGAGAGATGTATCCTAGGCATATCGTGGAAAGACCATATAACAAACAAACACGTGCTTGAAAGAGCGGATATTACCACAGTGCACTCCCTCCTCAAGCAGAGATGCCCCTGGAGGCGGGGCCACGTATCGCGATTGGAGGATGAACATATTAACAAAGATCTACAAGGAGAACTAGCCACAGGGAAGAGGCCAACTGGAAGACCCCAAATATGATATAAGGATGTGTGTAAACAAGATATGAAAACCCTCAGCATAGATCCAGAAACATGGGAAAGAGTTGAAACAGACAGATGTTCCTGAAGAAGAATGTATGAAATGGATTGGTGCTCTTTGAGCGCAACTTGATCCAACAAACTGAGGATAAGAGGCACAGGCATAAAATGCAGTCACTTACTGTGGGACCTGCCTCTTACAGATGTGAAAACTGTGACAGAGATTGTCACTCTTGCACTGGAATACAGTTATCAGTGGCACTGTCAGGTGATCCCCAGCAGCACAACTCTCTCTTTCTCTCTCTCTCTCTCTCTCTCTCTCTCTCTCTCTCTCTATATATATATATATATATATATATATATATATATATATATATATATATATATATATATATACACACAGCTAGTGCTTGACTTACGACCACGATCGGTTAAGACAGACCGGTCGTAACATGATTTGGTCGAAAGTTGAGTACGCTATGTGTACAGTAATGTGAAGTGATGTTATAAAAATATTTAAGTTAAATTATATCATAAATTTCTTTCATTATTGTTATAAATCATAATTTTTGATGTTCATTTTGTGCCATTAGTATCATCTCTACACCATTTTGTTTCTTATTTTTACATCGTCAGGTTTAAGAAAAACACTGCATTAACTGTACATGTACAACTGGTTTAATATTTGCAAAACATACAAAATACAGGTGTGGAAAATACTATAGGAAACATTTTCCCAATCGCAAAACACATCAAATTGTCATTAACATCAAAATATATAAACATGTACGAAACATTTTATTGGCCACTGGTGCTTGGCTGCAGATCATTAATGTCGTCATCTAAGGCAGCAGTTGAGGGTACGGGAGTTGGTTTTTTCATAAACATGGTGAGCATTGTCTGAATTGTATGTTTCTTTTTTTCATCATAAATTTCATGATACGGACGAAACACATCGTGCGCCATCCGTTCAATCCTTGCAAATCGTTCAATGTTTGGGTCCATTGCTTCGAAATGTATAAGAAGTTTATTCAGTAAAGATAAACCTTCTGATAATCCCTTAGTGGTGAACTTTCTTTCTGGTTCATCCTCTTCTTTCTTGGCTTCTCTTGATGATTGCAGACAACGCCGTTCGACTGATAATTGAGGCAGAAATAAATTTGAAATCTAAT
Source organism: Cepaea hortensis (assembly GCA_963921405.1). Lineage (NCBI taxonomy): Eukaryota > Metazoa > Mollusca > Gastropoda > Stylommatophora > Helicidae > Cepaea > Cepaea hortensis. Next base: position 29,438,981 of record OY992896.1, read on the forward strand.
ATGGCTAGTGATTGTGGTCGTAAAGTCGAATGGTCGTAGGTTGCCTAGGTCGTATGTCGGCAATCCTCTGTGTGTATATATATATATATATATATATATATATATATATATATATATATATATATATATATATATAGTTTTTCAGCAAACTGGTAGTTAATTAACAGAGGACAAGTATGGTAGATGAATGTTTTAAATAGTTGCAAGTTGGCATGGAGCTTAAACCCACCTGCCCAGCTAGGCGTTCATGGGGTGTGACTACTGTTACAAGTCAATGAACTGACATATGCATTTATTCCTCTATTCATCAACTTAGTAATTTTAGGACACAAAAATTATCTTTATTTATAACTGACTTAGAGACTTCAATGAGGTAATGTTGTATTTCCTTTTGTCAAGTCTATATCCATCTTTATGATATTTTTTAAATTGGAGCTATCTGTACCCCTAGGCCTCGATGAAAATGTCAAAATCTATGCAAGCCAGGAAGATCAAATTTGCATTTGCAGTCAGCACAGTTCATGCATGAAACAAACTTCCAGATATATAAATAATAATAATCTAACTCTGGTTCCAAGAGACATGAAAGAGCAGAAAAACTACTGGAGCTCTTGAAACTGTGTTAGTGTTCATGATCTATTGAATTATTTTCAACTATATTATTTATTATACACAAAGTGGAGAGTGGAAAAGAAGAAATAACAAAGATATTTATGATCTGTTTAAGTCCCCGCTAATCACTGGTATCATGAAGGCTAATAGACTACAATGGCTGGGGAATATAGAAAGAATGGAAGATAATAGGGAAACAAAACTCGCTTACACTCAGGAAATAAATGACCGTAGACCCCGAGGTAGACCAAGAAGATGGTGGAGAGATAATATACATACAGACCTACAAGCCCTTGGAATCAACGACTGGCAAGAGAAGGTCAACCAGAGAGACAAATGGAGACTGATTGTATCTGCAGCAAAGAACCTCAATGGCTCGGAACGCTGAAGAAGAAGAAGAATATTATTTATTAATATTATCTATATTTCTTCTACGTTAATAGTACATTCAATAGTTTCATTTCATATAATTCATATATATTACTTTACAATTATTATTTTTTTTTAAAATTAAGTGATAACTTGATAAGTGACAGGAAAATTAATTTGTTACTGATCAAATTAAAATTTAAAACGGAGTGACTATTCTAGAAAAAAATAATATTCGCAATGGAAGTAGGTCACATGATTATTCCTATGCGTGGTTCCATATTACAATATTTTGTTGATCTATTAACGTGTCCTCAGTAGCATAGTGGTTAATGTCTCCTCCTTGTACACGGGAGCTCAAGGATCGATTCTCCGCCGGGGAGGCAATTTTTTTTTTTCATTTTCAGGAATTAGGTGACACCAATGCTAGTCTGATGATTTCGCTTTAGGCATGTTTTCTACGGATTTTGTGTATTAGGTGTTGTTTATCTTGCTGCACAAGAACCTGCACACTTGTCTTTCTGTTCTTATCTGTCCTCTACTTTTGTTGTCTTGGGAAAGGTGCTTAGCCATCCGAACACGAGTTCTTCTCTCTCTCTCTCTCTCTCGCTCTAAGTCTCTATCTCCCACCTCTCTCTTTCTTGTCTTTACCACTCTTTAATGTCTTTCAATACATCTTTCTGATATCTCTGTCTCTCACACTATCTTCGTTATCTATCTCTCTCCTCTCTCTTTTCCACCTGCTTCAGATATACCAGGTTTTCCTGCACTTTATATGTGTAGCATTTCCTTATCCTTGTTTATTTATTAATTCATGAGGCCAGTCAGTGGAAAGCCTGGTGTTTGAATTGCTTAAGTAGTAGTAGTAAGAAGAAGACTGATTCATTAAAAAATAGGAGATCGGCAGAATTAAACTCGCAACAGTGAACATTCTTATTTAAATTAACCACCTTCTCAGACTTCTTAATGGCTCAAACTAAAATTGACTAGTGAGCAGACGCTGTGACATGTTTGTTAATTCCCGCAATTCGACTGCGAATATAATTTTTCTCTATTCCATTTTGATTTTGCGAAATTTGCCTCCCAATTTAAAATACCTATCTATTTACTATCTGATTGCCTAGACACATAAACAGTTTCAAATCATTTACAGAAATGAAATAATATAATACCGTGTATTTTTTCTGCAAGATTAAAGACACACAAGTTGCGTATTACACAATAAATCGTTTGTAAACCTGAGAGGTTTATGATTTTTGGTGTTAAAGAAATGACAAATGTCTCCAAGAGTTGCCCTTCCTGATATTCATACAACATCCGTCAACGACAATGATAAGACCATTAAAATATGGTACACAGATTCGTTTTTGTTGTTGTTCACATACAGGTAGTTCCTAAACAGTGAAAGTATTTTTAGAAATTTAGAAGATATGAGAGGAATCACCATTGGGGTGGGGAAGGGGTGCATAACATCAATAACATTAGATATGCAGATGATAAGTCTTCAATGCAGACAATGAATAGGGTTTGCAACATTTAGTAGATGCGGTTGTTGCACACCGTTGCACACTGTCTGACACAGTGAACAACTAGGGTTAGAATTAAATTGTAAGAAGAACACAGATTATGGTCGACACTAGGAAGAAAGAAATACACAATGTAATAAACGGGTAATATTCTTAAACAAGTGAATAGAACAATTATCTCGGAACAGTCATAACATTTGATGGGAGATGCCAAGAAGAGATTGGAACAATACTCGCTATATCGAAGATAGCCTTTTGCAAGATGGCAAACATACTAACCACTAAAAAGATGTCAGTTGCAACGAGAAGAAGAGTGTTGAGGTGCTACAAAAAACCTTTACGTTTGTATGGATGTCAAGCGTGGACAATGAGCAGACAGGCTGAAAATACATATAATGGCAGTGGAAATGTAGTTTCTGGTGAAAGTTGAGCTGAGTTGAGTCAAGAACCGACATTACTGCACTCAGGACATTCTCATACGTGCTCAGTTCCCTCGTTCAACAGCCAGCGAAGAGTCATACTACTAATCGTTCCCACCGCTATTTGGTTAAAAGTTCTCCTGGTCTTCCCTCTCAGTTTTGAGATTCTTCCAGAACCCCTGCCAATCCCCCGCAATCTCATTCTTTTCACATATGGGTTCTCAATCTGTTCTTCCGCCTTCTCCACCTGGTCCCACAAGCGCACGACCACCTCCCCCTTGTTCATAGGCAAGATACTACCAAGAGGTGCATTCCCTGCTAGCCTATCAGCCTATTCATTCCTCCGTACAACCGCATGGCCAGGGTAAAATATCCATACAATTCTCACAATCTGTGACCTCTGAAGCGACGAGAGCCATTCCACGCGAAACATTCCTTTCTCCACCTTGCTTTATGGTGAAAATGCGAAGAATACCATGGACAGACAGAAAAAAACCAATGACAAAGTCCTACAAGAAAAAGATTAAAATCGTAAATTAAACTAATTAGAGAAATTAGACTACAATGGCTGGGGCATATAGAAAGAATGGAAGATAATAGGGAAACAAAACTCGCTTACACTCAGGAAATAAATGACCGTAGACCCCGAGGTAGACCAAGAAGGCGGTGGAGAGATAATACATGTGCAGACCTACAAGCACTTGGAATCAACGACTGGCAAGAGAAGGTCCACCAGAGAGACGAATGGAGACGGATTGTATTTGCAGCAAAGAACCTCAATGGCTCGGAAAGCTGAAGAAGAAGAAGAAGAAGAAGAAGAAGAAGAAGAAGAAGAAGAAGAAGAAGAAGAAGAAGAAGAAGAAGAAGAAGAAGAAGAAGAAGAAGAAGAAGAGAAATTAGACGCAGACAGTCAAAATGTTACGAGAAGAAACGTTATGAGAAGAAATAACTTGGTGACAACTAGCAAAACTGAGGGGGGGGGAGGACTAGGGGAAGACAGAGCAGTGAATACATGGATGGCTTGGCCACATGGCATGGTCTAGACAAGAACACTGAGCTGATCCATGACTCTGGTGATGGTGCGAAATGCCGCTAGGTGTGAAAGGTTATGCCTTCGCAATTTCTAGGCCATGTTATAAGAGGGGGATGGCCAGTTCCATTTCTCGTACCTTCCCTCCCTCCCCAGAAACTTCCCATAAAATTGTCTGGTTCCCATGTTTATGAGACTGGGTGGACTGCAGAACCGTAATCGTCATTATCAGCATGTACCATGTCGATATGCGCGGGCCGTCATGGTTCGCTATCTCACACGTCTTCTTCTTCTTCTTCTTCTTCTTCTTCTTCTTCTTCTTCTTCTTCTTCTTCTTCTTCTTCTTCTTCTTCTTCTTCTTCTTCTTCTTCTTCTTCTTCTTCTTCTTCTTCTTCTTCTTCTTCTTCTTCTTCTTCTTCTTCTTCTTCTTCTTCTTCTTCTTCTTCTTCTTCTTCTTCTTCTTCTTCTTCTTCTTCTTCTTCTTCTTCTTCTTCTTCTTCTTCTTCTTCTTCTTCTTCTTCTTCTTCTTCTTCTTCTTCTTCTTCTTCTTCTTCTTCTTCTTCTTCTTCTTCTTCTTCTTCTTCGTCTTCTTCTTCTTCTTCTTCTTCTTCTTCTTCTTCTTCTTCTTCTTCTTCTTCTTCTTCTTCTTCTTCTTCTTCTTCTTCTTCTTCTTCTTCTTCTTCTTCTTCTTCTTCTTCTTCTTCTTCTTCTTCTTCTTCTTCTTCTTCTTCTTCTTCTTCTTCTTCTTCTTCTTCTTCTTCTTCTTCTTCTTCTTCTTCTTCTTCTTCTTCTTCTTCTTCTTCTTCTTCTTCTTCTTCTTCTTCTTCTTCTTCTTCTTCTTCTGCTGCTGCTGCTGCTGCTTCTGCTGCTGCTGCTGCTGCTGCTTCTGCTTCTTCTTCTTCTTCTTCTTCTTCTTCTTCTTCTTCTTCTTCTTCTTCTTCTTCTTCTTCTTCTTCTTCTTCTTCTTCGTCTTCTTCTTCTTCTTCTTCTTCTTCTTCTTCTTCTTCTTCTTCTTCTTCTTCTTCTTCTTCTTCTTCTTCTTCTTCTTCTTCTTCTTCTTCTTCTTCTTCTTCTTCTTCTTCTTCTTCTTCTTCTTCTTCTTATTCGTTCACTTTCAGAAGTCAGTTTGAATAAATTCAAAGAAAGCAGAAGATAACTTCAGCTTGTTGATACTCCCATACAGTTTGTTCAAAAATAGAGAGAGTGTAGGCCAGAATACATCTCTCTGTTCAGCATGTGTTGGACAGTCCTGCAACAGATGTTTAGCTGTCATGTTACTAGTTCCACAGTTACACGCATCAATAGCTCATGTTTTAAATTTATTAAATGTGGCATTTCAGCCTGTTGTGTCCTGTGCGGAGTTTGATCATTGTTACTTGTTGGTTTCGGTTGAGTTGATAATATGTATCATCTGTCTGGTGACCTTGATGCCCTGATTTCCACTGCGCTCTGTAATTATGTTTATATTAATGAATCAACGTGGAACCCACCTGCTATTATATGCACCAAAAGGACTGGAAAGGTGGGAGTCTTAGGTTTGAACCTGCTAATCTGGTGCCACATAAAGCATGACACAAGGGACCAAAGACACAATACGATGAAACTGGCTTTCAAAGACTGATGCCAAGTCGACTATAACCTAGTTAGTGGCTTTAAGGAATCATTCTGGCATGCTCCAAAATAATTCCCCAAGGCCACAATTCAGTGTATCTTATATATAAAAAAGACTGTATGTATGTGTGTGTGTATGTCCTTTATGCGTTCGCAAACGGTCCATCCGATTGAGATGAAATTTTCTACACGTCTTCCTCTCATTCCCGCTCTGCCAACTGTCATTTTTTTTTTAAAGTGTAAAATCGGCTACTTACTTAATATTATTTAATATTTCATTTTTCATTATAATTTCAATATAGGGAGGGGACTTAACTCTAGAAAAGTTATTTCAAGGGACATAACTTTTAATAACATTGCTATATAACTTATAGTCATATTGTTGCATCGTTTTCAAAGATTTATAAACTCTTTGTCTATAGTTATTTACTGGCATACGAGTTATAATAAATAATGATATAATCTTTAAGGTATTTTCAAAGTTTTCATAAAAATAATGCATAATGCATAACATTGTACCTCATCTTTTTATGCTTAAAGAAGTTATCTACAGTCATGTAGGTGATTAAAACCAGTTTTCATTAAAAATAATGGATGGTGTGTGGAAGGACATTCTTTTAAGTTACTTTTTGTTGTTGTATGAATTTAATGAGACGCTCCCCGCCAGGAGCTGGGCGAAGCCATGCCGGGTCAGATAGAGACAGACAGACAGACAGACAGACAGACAGATAGTCGGGAACGGGAGCTTATATGACTACGTATATGAATTAAATGAGATGCTCCCCACCTTTTCGCTGCAGTTATCTACAGGCATATGCGTTATAATCCTCCTCCTCCTCCTCTCCCCTTCTCCTCATCCTCCTACCTTCTTCCTCCTCCCCTCCCCCTCCTCCCTCTCCCTCCTCTTCCACCTCCATCATCCTCCTCCCTCTTCCACCTCCTCCTCCCTCTTCCTCCTCCTAATCACTCCCCTTCCTTCCTCCTCCGCCCTCCTCCTCCCTTCTCCTCCTTTCCTCCTCCTCCCCCTCATCCCTCCTTCTCCCTCCTCCTTCTCCTCCCTCTTCCTCCTTCCTCCTCTTCCCTCCTCCTCCTCCTCCCTCCCATCCTCCCTCCTCCTCCCTCCTCCTCCTCCCTCCCCTCCTCCTCTCTTCTCCTCCCTCCTCCCCCTACCTCCTCCCTCCTCCTCCTCCCTCCACATCCCTCTCCCTCCCTCTTCCTCCTCCCTCCTCCCCCTCCCTCCTCCCTCCCTCCTCCTTCTCCCTCCTCCTTCTCCCTCTTCCTCCTCCCTCCTCTCTCCTCCCTCCTCCTCATCCCTCCTCCCTCTTCCTCCTCCCTCTCCTCCTCCCTCCTCCTCCTGCATTCTCCTCCTCCCTCCTCCTCTCTTCCTCATCCTCCCCCTCCTCCTCGCTCCTCCTCCCTCTTCCTCCTCCTACCCTCCTCCCTCCTCCTACCCTCCTCCCTCCTCCTCCCTCCTCCTTCTCCCTCCTCCTCCTCCCTCCTCCTCCTCTCATTCTCCTCCCTCCTACTCCTTCCTCCTCCCTCTTCCTCCTCCTCCTACCTCCTCCTCCCTCCTCCTCCCTCCTCCTCCCTCCTCCTCCATCTCCCTCCTCCTCCCTCTCCTCCTCCCTCCTCCTTCTCCCTCCTCTTCCTCCTCCTCCCCCTCCTCCTCCTGCGTTCTCCTCCTCCTCCTTTTCCCTCCTCCTCCCTCTTCCTCCTCCTCCTCCCCCTCCTCCTCGCTCCTCCTCCCTCTTCCTCCTCCTCCATCATCCTCCTCCCTCCTCCTTCTCCCTCCTCCTCTCTCCTCCTCCTCCCTCCTCCTCCCTCCTCCTCCCTCTTCCTCCTCCTACAGACAGACAGACAGACAGACAGACAGACAGACAGACAGACAGTCGGGAACGGGAGCTTATATGACTACTTATATGAATTAAATGAGATGCTCCCAAACAGGGGCTGGGCGAAGTCGGGTCGGGTCAGACAGACAGACAGACAGACAGACAGACAGACAGACAGACAGTCGGGAACGGGAACTTATATGACTTAGTTAGTTAGTCTTTCCTCTTGAGCCTAAGGCGGCGCATAAGGGCAGAAGTCCTGTCTCTCCATGCCTGGCGGTTCGCTGCTACCTGTTGTAGATCTTGGACATTTACTTGGCCATTGAATGAGCCTTCTCTAATGATGGTTCTACGCAGGGTCTCTCTTGGTCTTCCCCGTTTTCTTTTCCCTACCGGTGACCATATGAGGGCTTGGTAGGGGAGTCTTGACTTGTCCATTCTGAGTACATGGCCGATGTAGTTCCAACGGCGTCTTCTTATGAAATTGGATACTGTATCTTGCTTAGTCTCTTGTCTTATTTGCGAATTGGTTCTGAAGTCTGTCCAGTGGATGTTTAGAAGTCTTCTAAGACATTTGTTCTCAAAATTGTCTATTTTTTTTAATCTAAAGCTACCGTTGATTTCCAACTTTCACATCCATACGTTAACACTGGAATCACACAAGAGTTGAAGATTTTAAGTTTTGTGTGTTTGCTGAGTGTCTTTGACTTCCAGATGTTTGACAGTTTATTGAAGGCACTAGATGCCAGTGCGATTCTAGATGATATTTCTGGTGTTGAGTCCCCTGTAGATGTGATTTTGCTTCCTAGGTATGTGAAGCTGTTGACTTTTTCAAGAACGTAGCTGTTCAATTTGGTGTCATCTGAACTGTTGGTAAGATCAATAGTCTTTGTTTTTGTGGTGTTAATTTGGAGACCAATCTGCCCTGAAACATTTTGGAGGTGGTTTATTTTCTCTTGGGCATCCGGGTGTGTTGAACTCAAAAGCACTATGTCGTCGGCAAAGTCCAGGTCTTCTAGAATTTTGTCAACCCAATGGATACCCATATTTGTGTTGTTTGTGCATTTGCGCATGACCCAATCGATAGCTATTCCAAAAAGCATCGGTGATAAGACACAACCCTGTTTCACTCCTGTTTCGACTGAGAACCAGTCAGAGTTGCCTGTTTCTGTTCTTACGCAGCAACGTGTCTCTTTGTAGAAAGATTTTATGACGTTGGTATATTTGGTAGGAAAACCATAGATGTTAAGTAGATTCCAAAGTGAAGGACGGTGGATAGTGTCGAAGGCTTTTTGAAAGTCGACAAAGTTGGTGATTAATTTCGACTGGAATTCTACGGAGTCTTCAATGATTATTCTGAGGGTGAAAACGTGGTCTATGGATGACCGTTTTGGTCTGAAGCCTGCTTGTTCTTCTCTGAGCCTTTCATCTATCGCCTTTTTCAATCTCTCAAGTAACATGCTACAAAAAAGTTTTCCTGGTACTGATAATAGAGTGATACCACGCCAATTATTGCAATCAGACATATCGCCCTTTTTAGGCAGTTTGAAAATTACACCATCTTTCCACTGTTGTGGTGGGGATTCGCTTTGCCAGATTTCATTGATCAGCTGTAACAAACGTTGTAAGGTGTTCTCATCTGCTGCTTTGAGCATTTCTCCTGAGATTTCATCTTCACCAACAGCTTTGTTGTTCTTCAATTTTTTGATGGCTGCTTTAATCTCTTCCATGGTGAATGACTCGCAGGAGGCATCTAGTGGGGGCATAGTAATTTCACCATCCAGGTTTGGAACAGTGTCAGGCTGCGGTCCATTTAATATTTCTTTGAAATGTTCTGCCCATCGTTGCTTTTGAAGGTCATCGGATAACAATTGATTGCCTTGTTTGTCTTTGATGGGTATATTTGGTGTAGGTGAGTGATTGCATAGTTGCTTCATGATATGGAATACGGCTCTGTTGTTTCCAGTTCTGGCAGCTGCTTCGGCTTCGGAGGCCAGGCTGTGAATAAAGTTCTGTTTGTCTTTTCGTGCGCTTGATTTCACCCCTTTATCCAACATAGAGTATTTTTGCTTATGGGTTTCATATGAAGCTGTGTCTTTTGCAGAAAGAAGTGTTAGTTTTGCTTGTTTTCTTTCTTGTATCTTCGTCCAGGTGTTATCGCTTAGCCACTTCTTCTTCTGTCTTTGTACGTAGCCGACTGTGTTTGTTGCAGCATTTAGCAAGGTATTTTTTTTAGGAAATTCCAATTTTCTTCAATGTTGTTTTTAATATTCGCATTGTTCGATATACTTTCTTTGTTAGCATAGATGCTTTGTACCTCTGAATTGAATGCGAGTTGGTGTTCTTTAGTCAGTAGGGACTGTGAGTTTATTTTCTTAATTCTGGGTGATCTGTGCAGAGTCTTGAGCTTTATTTTTAGTTTGGCAATGCAGAGATTGTGATCACTGCGCCAGCATCTGCACCTCTGTAGGCCATGACGTCTTGTACTGATGGACGGAATTTGGTATTAATGCAAAAATGGTCTATCTGATTTTTTTGTGATGCTATCAGGCGAGTTCCACGGGACATATATATGACTACTTATATGAATTAAATGAGATGCTCCCCATCAGGGTCTGGGCGAAGCCGGGCCGGGTCAGACAGACAGACAGACAGATAGACAGACAGACAGACAGATAGATAGTCGGGAACGGGAACGGGAGCTTATATGACTACTTATATGAATTAAATGAGATGATCCCCACCAGGGTCTGGGCGAAGCCGGGCCGGGTCAGCTAGTGTATATATATATATATATATATATATATATATATATATATATATATATATATATATATAAGGGGCGTTCATTTGAAATCCGTTCGTGCCGCACCGCGCGTAATTGCGTACGTTGAGCATAATCATGTCATAGTCATGTGATAGGTACTGAATAATGAATAAAAGATCACGTGCTTATCGTCCCATGATGCATAGGTTCTGTTTCTGACCGTTGAGAAAATGGCCGGGTTGATCCAAAATCCGTCCAAAGAAGCTCAAAGAGCGGTGATTCAGTTTCTTTCATTTGAAGGATGTCGACCAGTGGACATTCATCGAAGAATGCAGACAGCGTACGGTAACACATGAGTGTGGAAGGCAACAGTGACAGACTGGACACGAATGTTTCGGAAAGGACGTCAGTTCACGACAGATCTTCGACGGCCGAGTCAAGCGCATATTCATTGCTGCAACAGAAAAAAACCATCGCTAAAATTAATGCAGCAGTACAGATGAAACGTTGTCGAAGCATGTGTTCGCTAGCGAAAGAATTTGATGTGTCAATTGGGACAATTCAAAAGGTCGTTCGTAAGAAACTGCAATATCGGAAGATGTGTTCACTGTGGGTACCACGGATGTTGATCGACCACCAAAAAGAGGTACGCATGGGATGGTGTTTGAAACACTTGCTGCGTTACAGAGTGGAGGGTGATGCATTTCTCTTCCGCATAGTGGCAGGCGATGAATCATGGTGTCACCACTTTGAGCCGAGCAGCAAAAGAGAGAGCAAGCAATGAAAGCATGCTGGATCACCAAAAGCCAAAAAATTCAAGTTACAGGTTTCCGCTGGTAATTATGCTGAGCGCATTTTTTGACTATGAAGGGCTATTTTTGGCCGACTTTAAAGAACCTGGTGTCAACATCAACTCTACCCACTACTTGCAAACACTAGACAAGATTCAAAAAGCCATCAAGAATAAACGACCTTGCATGCTTTCTCGCGATGTGATTTTGTGGCACGATAATGCTCGTCCACATGTCGCAAATATTGTGCAGGAAGCATTGGCAAGGAAGAAATTGGAAATTCTGCAGCATCCAACCTATAGTCCTGATTTGTCACCATGTGATTTTCATTTGTTCGGACCTCTAAAAAAGCTCTCAAGGGGCAACGATTTCACACAGATGCAGACGTAATGAACGCGGTAGACATTTGGTTCAGTGAGGAACCACAATCCTGTTTTGTGGACGGCATTCGCCGCCTACCTAAGCAATGGGATGCTTGCCTTAATGCCTACAGCGACTTCTTCTGACCAACCCATGGTGCATAATTCATTCAAAATGAACTACCGACACATATACCACATGGCCAAGCCATCAAGGTATTTACTTCTCTGCCTTCCCCTTGTTCTCTTCCCCTCGAACTTCCCAACTGTCACCAAGTTCTCCAATTTATTTCTTCTCATAACGTGACAAAATCAGTTTACGGTTTTCATTTGTTTCTTGTAGGACCTGGTCATTGGTGTAGCAACAGTCCCTGGGGTGAGGGCAACTGCTATCACAATTTAACTACGGGATGTCCTCAGCCTGGGAAATAGGGGGCGTCAATCTAATATACCCCACCAGCCTCTGGATGCCTATCTCTCTTTCACTCAACCACTGGACGTGACCATATCACACTTCGTCCTGAATGCATGACTCAACTCTGGTATCTATCTATGGCAACAACTGTGTGTATTGTACAAATGAGGATGATGAGGATGAGATAGACCTAGCGGCTGCTAGGAATGTCCAGACAAAGAAGTACCGGAGTAGCCTCGGGAGTAGGTGTCATCACTGGAAAGGCCCAGTGCAGTACGCCACAAGTCGTCGGTAACAGGCCTCACCGCGTGTATCCAGTCCTCCAGTCAAGATCTCGTCTTCTCCGGAAGTGTGAAGGGTGTTCGTTCCGACGAAACTGTTCCTGGAACCTCTCTTCTGGAACTACGTTGAAGTCCGACCCACACTTTCCTCATAAGTCCGAATGTCTCTAATGTGACCGGGTAGAGAAGTGACACTCCGTCGCTCACTGTCGATAAATATAGTAGAGTGCAGATAGTGTTGACTGATAGATTGAGTGATTTAGAAACCGACATCACAGCATTCGGCGCATTCCCATTAGCCCCCCGTCCTCATTATCAGCAGCAGGCGAAGATTCCAACACCAATAGTACCAGTAGCAACACTGATTATATGTCCGTCTCGCCTTTCCTCTGAGCGTCGAGCGCCGGTCAGATCCCCTCGTGACTCCTCGCTGTCTCATTATTGCCAGACTATGGTGATCCATTTGCTCCTCCGAGATGTACACGTGCACCCACAAGGCCGCAACCACGTCTACCTTGTCATGCATCAATACTCCACCAAGTTTTGCAGAGCCAGCCAACCTGTCCGCCTGTTCATTCCCCAGCACACCGGCATGCCCAGGAGAAAAGATCCAGGCGATGCTTGCCACCCGTGACCTCCGAATCGAAGCAAGCCACTCTGCACGAAGCATGCCTATCCTCACCTTCCTCAGCATGCTTTCTGAGTCAGTTACAATCACAGTGTGTGTGTGTATCGTATTCTCCATCCAGCGGAAAGCTACACTGACCGCCTCCACCTCCATGCAGATAGTGTAGAAGCACCCACTCAGTCACTGCTGGGAACAATCTCTACTGTCTTTAGTGGTTCTGCACTCCGGCAGAATCATGAGCCAAAGTGACCAGGCACAACTCGCTGATGGTATATTGCCCTCTCTGGCGATAGTTCAGTCTTAGGTCTCCGCGTGGCGGACAAGCACTCAACATAGATACTTGCCGTAAGTAAAGTCGACAAACATATGAAGTGGCCATATCGAACTCCCCTGGTAAGGTTGAGGTTGTACCTAGAACCTGCACTTTTGTAAGGATGTGAAGCGTGGGCAATGAGCAGACAAGCTGAAAAACATCTGATGACTGTGGAATTATGGTTTCTTAAGAAAATAAAGGAATATCATAGACAGACATAAAAACCAATTGTCACGAAACGCCTTCTTTCGGCCTTGTGGTCTAGGGGGAAAAAAGTCTTGGCCACTTCGCCACAAAGCCTCCCTTAGGGAGTCTAGGGGAAACAACCCGATAATACCCGACCAGGTTTCCTCGGAAATTATCGCCCTTGATTTGACCAATCCAGACGGCTCGAAAACATGATGTTTGAGGAAGTATGTGTGGGTGGCGGGGTTGTGTGGGTAGGGGATTGTGTTGGGTGGATTGGGGATGCAAGGGCGGGTGGGGAGAAGTGTATGGTGTGTGGGTTTGAGATATGTGTGCGGTGTGTTGGTGGGGGATGTGTGCATGGTGTGTGGGTGGGGGGTGTGGTGGTATGGGTGAGGATATGTATGTGGGTGGGGAATAGTGTGTGGTGTGGGGGATGTGTGTGATGGGTGCGGGGAATGTGTGTATGGGGGGGGGGTATATGTGTGGGTGAGTAGGGGATGTGTGGTGGTTGGGGGAAGTATGTGGGCGTGTGTGGGTGGGAGATGTGTGCGTGGATGGGGAATGTGTGGGTGGGGGTGTGTTAGTGGGTTAGGGATGTGTAGGTGGGTGAGGGATGTGCATGTGTCGGGGTGGGATGCTTGAGTGGGTGGAGGATAAGTGTGGGTAGGGGTATTGTGATCGAGAGATGTTTGGTTTGCGGGTGGGGGGATGGGGTGTGGGTGCGTAGTGGAGGATGTGTGCGTGAGTGAGTGTGTGTTGGTGGACGGGTAGGGAATGCGTGTGTGGGTGGGGAGAGGTGTGTGGTGTGTTGGTTAGGGATATTGTGTGGGTGAGGTATGTGTGTGTGGATGGGGGATTTTTGTGGTGTGTGGGTGGGGGTATGTGGGGTGGATGGGTAAGGGTATCTGTGTGGGTGTGGGTGGGAATATTGTGTGGTATGTGGGTGGGGGATATGTGTGTGGTGTGTAGGTGGGGACGTGTGGTGGTATGTGGGTGTGGGATGTGTTGGTGAGGGATATGTGTGTGTGCGGTGCGTGGGTTAGGAATATTGCGTGGTAGGGGATGTGTGTGATGTGCGGGTGGGGGATTGTGTAGTGGGGGATTTGGGTTAAGGCATGTATGGGTGGGTGGAGGATGTATGTGTGGGTGGTGGGGTGTGTGTGTGAGTGGATTGGGGATGTATGGGTGGTTAGGGAGATGTGTGTGTGGGGGGGGGGGGATTGTGTGCGTGGGTGGGAAATATGTGGTCAATGGAGATGTGGCTGGGGGATTGGTGGTTTGAGGTGTGGATGGGGAGAGGATGTGTGGGTTAGGATGTGTATGTGGGTGGGCGTGGGATATGTGGGTTGGTGGGGGAATGTTTGTGGGTGGCGAGTGTGTTTTGTTTTTGGTGGGAACAGGTGAGGGGAGTGTGGGTGGGGGATGGGTCGGTTGGTGGGGTATGTATGTGTCCCTTGGTGTGCGTGTGTGTGGGTAGGTGGGGGTGTGGGTTGGGTGATGTATGGGAACGTGGGAGATGGGCCTCATAACATGGTAATTTGCCTTGTTTATGTTTACAACATTCATTTCACAATGTTTATTTTTCTTCCTATGTAAATGTATAATGCTCTTGATGAACGAAAGACGAGTGATTGGAAGGGCCGAATGTAAGACGGGCCTGCGCGCCCAATTTGTGACCCTAATAAAGTTGATTTGATTTGATTTGATTTGACCCGGTGAGCGGAGCTCAGGTAACCCGTCTGCACATGTGTCGCGAGCATGGGCTGTTCGTAGAGCCACCAAACAAAGCCGTCAATTGCGCTGAGTGGGTCCAAGAGGCTAGACGCCTAGTGTAATTGTGCATTTCATGAATGCGGTGACGAATATGTCTTCAAAGGTTTTGAAGTACCTCGACATCGTCTCCAGCATGCCAGTTGTGTTACAATACGAAGGTATGTTGAGTAACTTAGTTAATTAGCCTTGTGTCGGCATTCGGCGACCGCGGTAGAGTTAGGCGGCCGTGTAACAGTCGTTGAGCGGGAAAGTAGGTCATGTGTGAAATGATAACATTGTGTGGGCTGTCAACTGTTTGGGGCCGCGAATTACTGGTAGTGTGACGCAGGGTTATTTAGTCTCCTAACATCGCAGGGCTCCTATGCAGACACGTTAGGTTGGGTTTCATAAATTCAGGACAAGAACCCCTTAATTTGAGGTCACACATAGCCGAGCTTCCTGAAATCGATAGTAGTGGGAGCCGGCGTGGCGGTACGATGGACCGGGGGAACCGGAAGTCGAGTACGACGTCGTCTATACTAGGCCGTGTCGGGTATCTAACGACGCGGCCGGTCGAGACGATTATAGTGAGGTAGTCGGCAGAAGTATCGGATTTGGTTCCAAGGTCGTGTCTAAAGTCGAAGGTCGTTGTCGCATGGTGGGTTGACCACTGGCCTTTCTTCTTGGCTTTCCTCACATCTGTCTTATAGTTAGTATGCCTTAATGGAATGCCAGCTTAATATATAGTGGATTCCGGAGAGGAGGGCAATGTGGGACAATCGACCGAAGGGACAGAGCTGTTCACGAAGAACAGTAACACCGTTCTAAATGCTCCTGCTCCTTGACGAGGGAAGAGAGAACGGGGTGTGGATATCTGCTACCTGGAGTGTACGCCAGGTATATAACTTTAGATATGAATATATGGTACCTTCGGCACGGTACTACATAAAATCTGGCTGGTAATAGGGAAGTGAACCAGGGAGATTGGATAGAACCAGGAGGGGGTTCGGATGCACAACCACCGGCCCTACTTCAGGGCCATTCTGCCTACTATTACTAATGATTCACTAACCCTATATGTCATGTAGAAGTCTTTCAGGAACGAGAGACAGACGACCTTGGTCACTCAGGGAAAACAATTACACCTTTTTTGGAAGGGTAGAGGGCAGGCAGAAAAAAGGCAACATGTTTGGGCTTTGCAGTGAAGAATTCGCTACTGGGAATGATTGAAATTCCAGCTGGAGGTAATGCAAGATTATTATCCATGCGGTTGACATCTCCTTGTGGTTTTGCCACCATTATCACTGCATATGCACCGGCACTCGCTTCCTCTGATGATGTGAAGGATTCGTTCTATGAGGAGTTAGACTATGTGATCAAGGCAGTTCCAAAATCCGACTACATTTATATTCTCGGTGATTTCAATGCTCGCGTAGGCAAGGGCTCGAGTTCATGACCAGTGTGCCTTGGAAAATACAACATCGGCCGCATGAATGGAAATAGGCAAAGACTGTTGGAGCATTGCACCAGAAATGACCTATGTATTACGCACTCCTTCTTTGAAAAAGAGCTGCATAAGGTCACATGGAAACATCCAAGGGACGGCCATTGGCTTCAGCTGGACTTCGTCATTACACGGAGACAACATCTGAACCAAAAATATCATTAACTTGAAGTTACCACAGTGCTGCTGTGATACGGATCATTCTTTGGTTGTTGCAAGAGTTAGACTGAGATCAAAGAGAATCTACACAGCTAAAGATAAATCTAGCCCCAGGGTTAATGTTATTAACACCCACGTTCCTGATAAGTGCTTTCAGTTTCAACAGCAACTTGAAGACGCTTTCACTGATACATCAGAAAATTGTACAGCAAGTGAAAAGTGGGGTAAACTTAAGGAAACTGTATAAAACAGCGGTAGGGGTTTACGGCACTGTGGATCATAAGAGCCAGAACTGGTTTGCAGCAAACAGCCAGACAATGCAGCCTTTGATTGATAAAAAGAAGATAGCTCATTAAATAAACAAGGAAAGACCAACGCGTAACATTCTCAGTGAGCTGAAGCAAGCTACGAATAAAGTGCAAAAGGTTGCCAGGCAGTGTGCACATGACTATTGGATCGAGTTATGCGAGTCCATTCAAAATGCAAGTGATAAGGGAAACATCAGAAGCATGTATGAAGGGATAAAGAAAGCCTGTGGTCCAATGATCAAAAGAAGTGCACCACTGAAAACCTTGACTGGAGAAGTCATCACTGATCAGAAACAGCAGATGGATAGATGGGTAGAGCACTATCTGGAGCTTTACTTAAGTGAGACCCAATTAGCGGATGATGCCCTCAACGACATAGAGGCCCTGCCAACTCTTGACCACCTGGACACGTTTCCTACCACAACAGGCTCCAGGAAAGGATGGGATTCCAATAGAGATAATCAGGTGTCGGCAAGACACACCCACTCTACAGATCCACCAGCTAATACAGCTATGCTGGCGAGAAGGACAAGTCCCACAGGATTTCAAAGACTCAAGCATCATAACATTGTACAAAAACAAGGACGATCGGAGCGACTGTAACAACTGTAGGGGTAGCTCACTTCAGTGTATTGCAGGGAAGATATTTGCCAGAATTGTTCTGCGCAGACTTCAAGTCCTGGGAGATCAAGACTACCCCGAATCACAGTGTGGCTTCCGACAGAACAGATCTATCATTGATATGATATTCTCATTGCGACAAATGCAAGAAAAATTCCGTGAACAGAATCAGCCACAGTTTATTGCCTTGATCGACCTCACAAAGGCATTTGATTTGGTCAATAGTGAGGGTCTGTTCAAGGCACTAAAGAAATCTTCTGTCCATTGTGGAATTGTTCCACATAGGCATGAAGGGTATAGAGTTAAGTTGAGTTGAGGTGAGTTGAGTTGAGTCAAGAACCGACATCACTGCACTCAGGACATTCCCATACGTGCTCCGTCCCCTCGTTCAACAGCCAGCGAAGAATTATACTACTAATAGTTCCCACCTCTGTCTGATTAAACGTTCTTCTGGTCTTCCCTCTCAGTTTTGAGATTCTTCCAGAACCCCTGCCGATCCCCCGCAATCTCATTCTTTCAAATATGGGTTTTCAATCTGTTCCCCTGCCTTCTCCACATGGTCCCACAAGCGCACGACCACCTCCACCTTGTCCTTAGGCAATCTACCACCAAGTGGTGCATTCCCTGCTAGTCTATCAGCCTGTTCATTCCCCCGCACCCCCGCATGGCCAGGAAAAAAATCCATACAATTCTCACGATCTGTGAACCCTGAAGCGACGATAGCCATTCCACAGGAAACATTCCTTCTCCACCTTGCTAAGCATACTCTTTGAATCCGTAATGAATACAGTGTGTGTTGCAGTAGTTTCCTCCAGCCAACGGAATGCCGCTGTTACTGCTTCCACCTCCATTCTCATGCTGGAGGTCATAGTTTCATATGCCAGACTCTCCTTTTTAAAGATTCGCCCATTAGCCTTTGCAATAAAGCCCCAACCACTACATCTGTTTCTCACCACTGACCCATCGGTGTAGATGACTATGTCGCCTGGTGTGTGTTGCTCTGGATCAGCTGTTGCACTTCAAACTCAGTGCAGCCCGCTGCCCATTCCCTGCATTCACGACCCAGTGTTGTTATTACATTGTGAGAGAATCTCCGTGGCGAAGTGATCAAACCGTTTGACTCGGGCTCCGAAAGTTGTGGGTTCGATTCAGGGCCGCGTCCTTCGGTTCACGAGTGAAATTTTTCGGAGACTCCTGTGGGTCGTCGCTAAAACTACGGAGTTAGTGCTTTGTGCGACGCTTTCCGCGCTGCGGAAAGAGACCGAGCCATATGGGATAAAATCCCGGTGCAATGAAGTCGACCCTGTCGACTTTTAAGCGACTTTTTTGCCTGTCCGTCATGTCTTCCGGAACTTCAACCCACTCTTTTTCACGATTGATGGTCTCTAGATCACACACCTGACGTATAGAAAGTTCCGCCTGTGCTATCCAGGACCTGCCTCGTCTTAGTCTATGAACCTTGACTATATCCATGACTGCATGCAGCGGGTGATTCCTAGTTGCAGCAACTCTCAGGTACCATTTGGCCAGAAGGACCATATGCCAATCCGTCATTGTTGGTATCGCCAAGATATGCCCCATGCATATAATTGGTGTGTCCTTTGTGCACCCCAGGATTACCCGCATGGCAACATTCTGTATGCGCCCCAACCTTTCAAGCTGGCTCTTTGATACTGTCAGCAGCCCCAAACTATACTCAATGACAGAAATTATTAACTGCTGAAAGAGCATGTAAAGTATCCTCTAATCTACCCCGGTTGCTGCCATAGCCGTCAATGCATTAAGTCCCCTACCACCCTTCACTATCAATGCCTCCACATGATCCTTAAAAGAGATACACTTGTCAAAAGTGATACCCAAGTACTTCAATCTACTGTCTCGACTAAGAGGACATCCATTCAACATAATACCCGGGACATCTGTCTTGACGATCCTGTTATCCAGGGAGTACCACACAAACAGGTCAAAATCTACCGCCACTGCCTCTTGTTTATTATGGAAGCTCTCGTAGACATCAAACGATTGGCCCAGGTGTCCTTCCCAGGCCGGTAACTCCCGAGCCCTTTGGGAAGCAGATTACGACTTTCCAAATGTCGCTCGATCCTGCGTGCAACTATCTTTTCGAGGACTTTGCCATACGTGTTTCGCAGGGTTATGATAACCGCAGGGTTATCCATTAAGTCTGGAGTGATCCTTTCCTGGCTTTGGGAGTGGACCAGGTAGTTATGCAGCCAGTCGTGGGGTATTTCCGCTATATTGATGCTTAGGTTGAAACAAAGAGCCATCTCCTCCAAGTCCTCATCATTTATGTTACTCATATGGGAATACCTCACCCCATCGGGACCTGGCGCTATGTCTTTAGCCCGCTTCAGTACCCGTCTAATATCCTCCACCCTAATCTCACAGTCCTCCTTCCTAGTGACCCGTGACAAGGCTTCTCTGACGTTATCTCTAATAGCTCTATCTTGCTGATCCGTCTGTTTTAAAAATCGTGCAAGAATAGCGCCCCCCCCCCGTCCTCTTAATTTGTCATAGGTCGGTTGTTATCATCATAAACGGTACCAAGTGTACCAGGCATCACCTGTCTCTTCATCTGCCGGCGCAGCCTCCAGAATTTTCCCAATGTCACATCCTCACCGACTTCATTGATAAACTGTTCCCACTTAATCCTCTTTGCCTCTGCTGCCTGGAGTTTAAAATCCTGCACCTTTACTTTTTATATCTTTCAGCCTCCTTAAATTCCGCGTCAACTGAACTGGTTGCTCTCCGCACTCTCTGCCAATTCCTTATGACCGCCATCTTTTCCTTCCATGAATTCTCCACCTCTGGTGACAACCATGGTGGTTGGGTTTAAATTCTTCTTATTGGTTTAGATCTTCCTTGTGATCTAAGGCGCCCAAAGAACGAAGCGTGGTGGCGATCATAACTGAATGCCCTGCGAGCTCTTATAGCCCTAACTGTGCTGGACTTAGGTATCAGCACAGAACAGGGGAGGTGGTCACTTCTATAGTCTCCAAGAACACTCAATTTTATGTCTGATGCCGCCTCTTGGGATACAAGTACCAGGTCGATGGCCGTGTCAGGGTCCCCCGGTCTCGTTGCTAGCCTAGTGGGTGTCCTGTCATTTAGACAGACAACATCCGTCTCAAGCAAGGCCTCAGCAAGAGCAGTACCCTGTCTGTTCTCTTCCGACCTGTCCCATTCCTTGGAGCAGGCATTGAAGTCACGACATATCAGATACCTGGTACCTGGAGTGTCCACTGAACCTTTCAACCAGTCCCAACTCTCTCTCTGCTTATGCAAGATTCCCCACTTACATATACATGTATCAGGTTCCAGCTGTATCGGCCGATTTGTATCCGCATTCCCTTCACCTCTTTACTCTCCTGACCCCACCCACTCATATCCAGTATCGAATGCTGTAAACCATCCTTGACCGCCCCCCCCTCCCGAGTCTGCCCATGTCTTCCCCGCCCGGTTGGGTTAATGTAACATGTATAGCCAGGGCACTTAAAAGAGTTTGTATTCAATTCTTGTAACATCAGGTCATCAAAATCGTAGACCAGTTTCTCCAGTATTGGTCCTCGTTGCTTTGCACTACGGCGATTCAAATACCCAACCCGTACATTTTTGAGTCCCAAACGATCCGTTTTCCTTCTACCCCTTCTGGTTCTTGCCCTCTTCTTCTTTTTCCGTTCACCCCTCTCCCCTACCTCTTCTCCCCCGCTCCATTCTCTTCCCGCTGGCTGTTGTCAAAGGTATCGAGCACAAAGCACGTACTCCGTTGGTTCGGCGATAATTCTTTTTATTTTCCCTAGTTAGTTTTATATGAAGGCATGATATAAATGGTCACCCTAGTAGAGCCTGCCTGCTAGGGAAGGGGCAGAGGATGTCCCTCAGGAGTCCATACGCCTGGCGCCGCCCCGCCCGCATACCAAACGTTCACGACCAACTCACCCGTGGCCATTCAGTCCTCGGCACGTCGGTCCACCTTAAACTTGGGGGTTTATAATCGGAGTTTTCTATCTCCTAGATTGGCAGCTGTAATAGCTAACGGGCCCAATCTAGCCGGGGGAAAGTGGTTCCAGCGCCTCATTTCTGGCAAACACAGTAGATACATGTATACAGGGAACTAAACCAATGTCACACAATAGCTAACAAATAGTACATAATACATAGTTAAAGTCACTACATAACACTGTGATAGTGCGTAAAGAAAGCCCAGATGGCAACGTTAGTGTCGCTTTTCTCTTCCAATAGCCGCCACAAAATGTTCCCAGGCTACAAATATACCTCCAACGACATACATGGAACACACTTCAGCTGCCAGAGCTCATGTTGAGCGACTGTCCGGTCTTTCTCCTACTGGTAAAAACCCATCTCCACAACTGCCGTAATCCATTCAATTCACACCACCGTGTCGTGTGCAGCCGAAGTTAGTCTTCTGAGACGTGGTCAGAAAAAGTCGCCTGGAAGTTCCATGTGACCGTGAGTCACCAGCTGACACATCACTTGAATGGTATAATAAAGTTTTATGGTGCAACCTCAGACGATCCGGTCAGGGATACGCACTACTGACGAGCTTAAACGAGAGCGAAACTCTAGTATAGTGCTTCCATATTGACGTGGATGGGTCTTAGGTTCATACCAGAGTACGATCGGCGTTGCCAGTAGTGGGTTGTGCTCAATATTTAAATTTCAAATCCCGAAACAACCAAATAATCAATTTGATTATTGTTCACTAGATTTAGGAGGCCTGGTGTTCCTTGCCAGTGAGAAGTCCTGATCGTTCGGGTCCACATCGATTGACGGACGTCAGTCGCGGCGATGGGGCAATCTTGAGCATAGCCTACGATGGGTAACGTTGTGGTATTCTGTTATGATAATTTGGTAACAGCAAACTACTGAATGTAAAATTGTCGAGTCAATTAACTTGGGATTGGGGTTGATCGCAGCGAGCTGCAAAGAACATACAATATTGTTTGATATAGAACTGTTAGCTTAATGAGCCTTGTCACGTGCTCCTCGAGATCATACAAGCAAGAATTACGATGAAGAAGATACAGAATTAACTGAAGCACGATTTAGTTTCCGTACAAGCTGGGGCACATGAGTGGCCATTTTCTTTAAGAATGTTAACTCGAAAATACACAGACGTTCGAAAACACGTTTGTCTATGTTAGATATACTACAAGCTTCCGACAGAGCACAACACGAACTGCTAATTATATATTTTCAGGAAACAGGCTTGGTTGGGTAGGGAAGATGTCACGCTGTTACTATTAACCCGTGCTGGTAATAAGTGGCGGCAATTGGTCTTCACCTGTCGCAGAGTTCACCAAATGGGACGAGATGACGTCACGCTGATTTGTCAGCTTATTCACATTTGTAATGGCGTCAGAGGAATGTCAGAACTATACATCAATGTTAGAATCACAATCAGCCTTAGATATGCTGATGACTCATTATTGTTAGCAGAAACTGAGTACACGTGTAACTACCTTTGGGGACATGTCAATTTGCCAGGTGTAGAATGCACGTTGGATATTAACATGTCTAGCACATTCTTGTGTATCAATAAAGGCGGGAGTTTAAATGCGAGAGGATCTATTACATTGCACGGGATTTGATCACACGCGACTTTCCCCATAGTGGGGTGCCAAAATCGTCGTACACAGCACGAACTCCGCTTCTTCAGCGACTACCGGCAGTCTCCGAGACAACTGCACTCGTGAACTGAATCATTGAGAACGGAATAGAACCCACAGCCTTAGGGGCGCTGGGCAAGCGCCGTAACCATTTCGCCATGGAGTGCCTCGCTGACCCCAATATGTACATGGGGAATTTTCGGGTACTGGACAGTACTGCAACTGTCGTTTACTGGTAGAGAACGGTGAAATCAGAATACACCAGCCAAAAATAATTTCCTTTAAAAAATGACGAAACGGGAGTCGTTAAACATAGCAACCTGGTGAGTTGGTGACTGCGATCTGCTGTTAGAAAAAAAAGAGAAAGGCTAACATGTTACATGGAATCAGTTGTAATATATGACTATGAATCCTGGACAAGTAGTCAACAAGCAAGATAATGCCATAAGACCTCAGAGGTATAGTATTACAGAAATATACTTCAGGTAAAATGGTGACGGAATAACGGTGTAGTTTTTTCGCAGAGGGTGCTGTTCTGTTTTTCTTGGGATGATGTGCTGTTTTTCGTAACCGTATTAGGGATATTTTTCACAAGAAACCACGGAAGGCAGGTGGTGGATGGAATTTTGAGGGCAGCAGCCGATTGATAGTTGTTGGTTATGGTCTTAAGTTTCACGACAGTAGCAATAGATCTCTTAAACGTGACAATGGCTACGGTCATCGACCAGTTTGGTCACTGCCAGGAAGGAAAGCAACGAAAAACTACCTTTTTTTTTTTTTTTTTGAAAATACCTTGTTTATCACGATTCGTCAAATCACAGAATGTTACAAGAAAGGGGCAGCAACACTGAAAGTGGCATAAGTGCTGTGTTCGTACTTTAAGCGCCGATTGAAAATTGGATAACAGCAAGATTAGAAACCAGGTCGATTATATCTTGATTAGCAGAAGGTTTCGAAATGCGTTAACAATCGCAAAAGCAGTCCTAAATGCAGATTGTTACAGTGATCACAGACTGATTACAGGCACATTGAAGGTAAAGTTAAAGACAATCAACTATACACTAGGAAACACTAAATATGATCTGAGTACATTGAAAAATTAGAAGGAAATACAACACAATTTTAACATTGAAGTAAAGAACAGATCTGATATATTATCTGATCTAGAGATCTTATTTCAAGATGTCGATGAACAATAGGAAATTTTGAAGAATTCAATCAGTTTAGTTGTAGAAACAACTGTTCATTGGCACCTTGACGTCTTGACAGACGATAGTTTGTTACATTGTGCTTCAAAAAGGCTTAATAACTACAACCCATGGCGGTGGCGAATGCGACTGATAAGGCCAATTCGCGCTGTAAATGTTCGTCCACAGTGGATGCATGTTAACACATGGTCTTTTCACCATCACGCACTATCTTATGTCTCGCACCTCGGTGTGTGACTTATCTGCAATAATTTTCTCCTTTGTCTTTATTCCATTTCTGATATTTGCCCTCCATGCAACACGTTCAGCGGCGACTTGCTCCCAATGTGCATTATCAATGCCTGTATCGGTCATGTCCCAGTAGTAGATTAAGAGAGAGGGCATATGGATTGTAGGAGCAGCGCACAGGAGCAACGCCTTCAAGATGGCGGACGGGTAGGAGTGGGTCAGGGCGGGTTGGACATTTTGGAACTTTAGATGGGTAAAAAAATGGGTCACGAAAAAAAAAAAAAAAGTGGCGGAAAACAGTTAGTACGGGGAAGTTTTGTATTTGTTCGAGTGTGGGAAAATTGTGAAATGTTGACGGGTGTGTGAAGTCTGTAAAACTAATTAAGGTAAGGAAGAGTGGGGTGTTCGTGTCTGAATCGTCGGTACGTAAATGTTTTAGTGGAATGTTCATAAATGTGTGTAGTGAGTGTGGGGAGGTAGTAGTGGGTTTAGTGAAATTTGTTGATAAGGGTGGTATGTTCATAGTAACTTATTCACTAACATTACAAATGGAACCTTATAAAGTAATGGGTATGGTGTAGTGTTGATAAGGGGTGAATACTAATTGGAGCCCCCTCACAAGGGCGGACCGGCGAATAGGAGCAGGTTGGAAATATAGGCGGGGGTGGGTATTTTTTGTTGGAAGTGATTAAAAAGTAGCCGGGGAAGTTTTGATGTGTGGGAAAATGTGTATGACGGCTCTGAACCGGGTGTATGAAAGAGTCATTACGAAAAATGATGTTGTGTTAGGACATTGGGGGTGTGTGAGGGGTGAAATAAAGGTAACGGGTTGTAACAACGTGGGTGAGATTATTTTGAACACATTGGCGGTGTAGGAATAGAAGGAGTAGGTGGGGATAGTAGTGGGTTTAATGAAAGTAGTTGATAAGGGTGGTATGTTCATAGTAGCTTATTCACTGTCATTACAAATGGAACCTTATAAGGTAATGGATATTTTGTCATTTGGTGGTAAGGGGTGAATACTAATAGGAGCCCCTCACGAAGGCGGACCAAAAGAGGTGGTCGCGTTTTGTGAGTCTGGGAGTCGATCAGGTGTTAGATCAACAACTATTGGTGATGATCAAAGTGTGGTCACACACTGGTCAACCAGAGGTCAAGCAGTGATCAAGTGTGTCAAATGAGGAAATTTTAGGGAACAGTGGTTGTAATGATATGTTGGTGATAAAAGGGTGGTAATGCAGTGGTCAAGCAGTGGTCAAGCACAGGTCAAGTGAGGAAAATTTTACGGAAAAGGGGTTGTAATGATATGGTGATTGTTAAAGGGTGGTAAATTAGTGGTCAAGTAGTGGTCAAGCAGTGGTCAAGTGGGTCAAATGAGGTAATTTTAGGGAACAGTGGTTGTAATGATATGGTGGTGATAAAAGGGTGGTAATGCAGGGGTCAAGCAGTGGTCAAGCACAGGTCAAGTGAGGAAAATTTTACGGAAAAGGGGTTGTAATGATATGGTGATTGTTAAAGGGTGGTAAATTAGTGGTCAAGTAGTGGTCAAGCAGTGGTCAAGTGGGTCAAATGAGGTAATTTTAGGGAAAAGTGGTCGTAATGATATGGTGGTGATAAAAGCGTGGTAATGCAGTGGTCAAGCAGGGGTCAAGTGGTCAAGTGAGGACAATTTTACGGAAAAGTGGTTGTAATAATATGGTGATGGTTAAAGGGTGGTAAATTAGTGGTCAAGTAGTGGTCAAGTAGTGGTCAAGTGGTCGAGTGATCACTTAAATTGTCGGGGAAAGTAGTTGTAATGATATGGTGATGATTAAAGGGTGGTAAATTAGTGGTCAAGTAGTGGTCAATCAGTGGTCAATTGAGGAAATTGTTAGAGAAAAGTGGTTGCAGTGATATGGTGATGAATAAAAAGTGGTAAATTAGAGGTCAAGTAGTGGTCAAGTAGTGGTCAAGTGGTCGAGTGACCACTTAAATTGTAGAGGACTATGTGGGTAAGACTATGGTAGTGTTAAAGAGCTCGATGACGTGGTCAAGCAGTGGTCAACCAGTGGTCAAGTGGTCGAGTGACCACTTAAATTGTAGGGGAAAGTACGTATAGTGCAATGGTGGTGGGTAAAGTGAGAAGGAATCAGTAGTAGTGATAATAGTACTACCAATATTAGTTGTACCGACAACAATATTAGCTGGTGCGTTGTTAGAGATACAAGTCTCTTTTTTGGGGTGTGTAAAAATCATACAAACACAAAGAGGGTCACTCAAACACACATTCATAGGGACAAGACACAAACACACACATACAGACACATAAGGACAGACATCTCATACCATTACTACTGTCACCACACCATCAACTATTCACACGTACAGACACACTCACCCATAAACAAAGACACAACCACACACAAACAGAAAGACAACCATACACTCCCATCTCCTACCATTACTACTGTCAACATCAGCTATACACAACTACAGACACACTCACCCATAAACAAATACACAAGTATAGCCTTTTCCTAGCCCCACAAGAATATCACAAACTAGAATAACCACATACCCTTTTTGGTAACGAACGCGGATGTCCGAGACAACTCTACGTCATCACCGCCATATCCATTAAGTGGTAGCGTGAAGGCGGGCGGGCGGTGGCGTGAGAAAAGCCTGTCTACAAAACTGCCACGTCAGCTATATAGGGTCGTGTGCAGAGCCAGTGTTTTAAAATAGACGGCGTCTCCTCAGTCGCTCTACAGCAGTTCACGTGCTGACTTGGTTAGCTACAGGGGTATTTGTGAAACAGGTTGGTGTGAACCTTATTCGTGTCGTCGGCAGCTGATAAAACAGTGAAACATATATTGTATACACCAGAACGTTTCTAGCGGTTGTAAAAAAGAAAGAAAAAAAAGCGAAAGTGTGACTTATTCATATACCAGTTTATCAATATGGCCAGCAAAGCTACTTTCAGGTGTTCAGTGTGCGACAAAGCCTATTGTGATAACCTTAATCACCACATTTATGGTACGAAAGATCAACCACACTTATGTCATATCTGTGGACAACTTTTCAATAGAAAAGGCAATCTACAAAGACACATACGAACACAGCATCAGCCACCTATGAATACACCAATTACTTCAACATCAGAGACGACACCACCACATGTATATTTACACCATCCTCGTACTACGAGCTCGTCTCAAGTACCAGACTGCCACCACAGTGCCTTGAATGATAACCTTACCCGACACAATGGGAACATTCACAATGATTATCCCTGTCAGTTACGTGACAATCTATACAATACGAACCTACAACGTTACTTACGAACACATCACCATATATCACGAGAAAGGACGACACCCTTAGACACACCGACAACACGTCCACTCATAGTAGCAGAGGATATCCAACCAAATGATAGGGACAGCTTGGCAGCCCTTAAGGCGTACTGCAAGGACCTGTCGATTATGCTACCCAATCAAGTGGTAGTATTAGAAAAAAGTGTCGACCACCGCTACCGGGTAGTTTTGGTATGATACATTCATAAAAAAGAAGTATTCTGATATCTTGTGTGATATCTCATACGTGTCTTTATTCTGGATCCGAAACAAATAAGGTATGTGTGATGACTTCGACAACAACAACAGTGTTGTTTTTGATAGTCAACCAAGCTATATCACACACCTCAAGAATGAAGATCACTAAACCAGAACATTTCGGTTTTTCACTAATCATCTATGTCATTGCTTTTTTTTCTTATGATATATCACTAAACTGTTTTGATGACTATGTATGTCATTTATTTTTTCTTATGATATATTACTAAACTGTTTTGATGACTATGTATGTCATTGATTTTTTCTTATGATATATTACTAAACTGTTTTGATGAATATGTTGTGAACACACATATTTTGGTGATAAAATTTTGAAACCAAGATTTTTTGTTTGTTGATTTTCTTTAGTGGTTTGTTTTCATGACGTTGTCCTCTTCTTGACGGAGAGGGATGAACAGAGACATTTGATACAGACATGAACAAAGTAAGGGGAAAAGTTATGGCCAATACAGAAATATTTCAGTCAAATGTATAAAAATTACGAGTTAACTAAATGTGAAAAGGCCAAAATAAGAAATGTCTCGGCCAAATTTATGAAAAGTATGAAAATCTGATTGCCAAATGGGAAAAAACTTTCAATCACATTTATAAATATTTCAATTAAACTTATATAAAGTAGGAAAATTTGTCAACCAAATGGGAAAAGGTCGGCCAAATACTGAAATATCTTAACCAAACTTATAAATATATCATCGATTCTTATAAAAAAAATAGAAAAATGCGTCAGACAAATCGGAAAAATGTTGGCCAAATACAGAAATAGCTCGACCAAATTTATAAAAGTCTAGGAAAATATATTACCCAACACAACTAAAAGGTTGACCAAAGTTATAAATAGCACATCCAAACTTATGAACAGTAGGAAACTTTGTTAACCTTATAAAAAGTAGGAATATTTGTCAACCAAAGCGAATCAAGTAAAGACATATTTCAATCAAACTTATAAACTTGTCATCCAAAGTGATAAAAAATAGGAAAATCTGTCAGCCAGTCTAAGAAATAGCTATGGAAAAGTAAGAACTATGTCGACCAAACTAAGGCAAAGGTGTTACCAAAATTATGAAAAAAATGTAACTTCTGTAGTTATCTCATACGTGTCTTGAACTTTTATCTGAAAACCCGTTATCAATGTCACCACTTTCCCGATTTTAGATTACCGAAACCTCCAACTTCACCGTATCTGCTACAGAAACCCTTATACAGACTAAGCACTCATCTCTCCACACTCTTGGTTTCTTTCTAACACAAACTGGTCACATCAACAAGAACTTCAAACCTCCATTGTACACGTGCTCCATTGAAACAGACATAACAACATTTATGGTAAGGTCGTCTATGTTCCACCTAGTATAGTTTCTGTATCATCTAGGTATTCATCATCACGGAACCATTTCCCATGACTGCCATCTTCAACTTTCCATACCACAATGTCTGCTACACTATCCTTTCATTGTTCCCGTTTTCAACAATACAACAGTTTTTTCTCGAAGTCTGCCTAAAATAAAATTTCTTAGGGTGTCCACTCCTAGCTCACTTTACCATTTCACATCCACAATAACGACAAGTCTGCAAGCAACCACCACTGTCTGTTATAAATTCGGCCTTTCTTAAAAACACGCCTACCTTAGTGAACTCATGAATACCAGCTACCACGTCTTCTAACTGACTTTCAATGTTTCATAACAAATAACACTAACATTCTTTTTGATTACAGAACAATATAATTTCTGGTGACTAGGCAGATTTTCCAACCTAATGGAGGTAAAGCATCTGTCCCCATAACCTACTAGGCGCTATTCTAGACAACGAATACGGTCATCGACCAGCACCCCTAGGAAGAACTTGAAAAAACAACAGAGATTGGGTTCGTGAGACGAATTATTTGAATTCCTTGGACTACCACAGTAACTAATGATGACCGCCTAACGAAAATAGAGCATTATATACACCAAACACAACAAACTCTTTCTCTCAAGAATGAAGATCACTAAACCAGAACATTTCGGTTTTTCACTAATCATCTATGTCATTGCTTTTTTTTCTTATGATATATCACTAAACTGTTTTGATGACTATGTATGTCATTATTTTTATTATTTTTAAATTTTAATTAAAATTTAACTTTTTCGCTTTCTATCAGTGGTTTGTGTCTATGTCTCTTACAGAAAGAGTTTGTTGTGTTTGGTGTATAGTTAGGGTTAGGGTTAGGGGTTAGGTTAGGGTTAAATGATGTATAGTTAGGGTTAGGGTTATTAAGAAAGAGTTTGTTGTGTTTGGTGTATATAATGCTCTATTTTCGTTAGGCGGTCATCATTAGTTACTGTGGTAGTCCAAGGAATTCAAATAATTCGTCTCACGAACCCAATCTCTGTTGTTTTTTCAAGTTCTTCCTAGGGGTGCTGGTCGATGACCGTATTCGTTGTCTAGAATAGCGCCTAGTAGGTTAGGGGGACAGATGCTTTACCTCCATTAGGTTGGAAAATCTGCCTAGTCACCAGAAATTATATTGTTCTGTAATCAAAAAGAATGTTAGTGTTATTTGTTATGAAACATTGAAAGTCAGTTAGAAGACGTGGTAGCTAGTATTCATGAGTTCACTAAGGTAGGCGTGTTTTTAAGAGAGGTCGAATTTATAACAGACAGTGGTGGTTGCTTGCAGACTTGTCGTTATTGTGGATGTGAAATGGTAAAGTGAGCTAGGAGTGGACACCCTAAGAAATTTTATTTTAGGCAGACTTCGAGAAAAAAACTGTTGTATTGTTGAAAACGGGAACAATGAAAGGATAGTGTAGCAGACATTGTGGTATGTAAAGTTGAAGATGGCAGCCATGGGAAATGGTTCCGTGATGATGAATACCTAGATGATACAGAAACTATACTAGGTGGAACCATAGACGACCTTACCATACATGTTGTTATGTCTGTTTCAATGGAGCACGTGTACAATGGAGGTTTGAAGTGCTTGTTGATGTGACCAGTTTGTGTTAGAAAGAAACCAAGAGTGTGGAGAGATGAGTGCTTAGTCTGTATAAGGATTTCTGTAGCAGATACAGTGAAGTTGGAGGTTTCGGTAATCTAAAATCGGGAAAGTGGTGACATTGATAACGGGTTTTCAGATAAAAGTTCAAGACACGTATGAGATAACTACAGAAGTTACATTTTTTTCATAATTTTGGTAACACCTTTGCCTTAGTTTGGTCGACATAGTTCTTACTTTTCCATAGCTATTTCTTAGACTGGCTGACAGATTTTCCTATTTTTTATCACTTTGGATGACAAGTTTATAAGTTTGATTGAAATATGTCTTTACTTGATTCGCTTTGGTTGACAAATATTCCTACTTTTTATAAGGTTAACAAAGTTTCCTACTGTTCATAAGTTTGGGTGTGCTATTTATAACTTTGGTCAACCTTTTAGATGTGTTGGGTAATATATTTTTCTAGACTTTTATACGTTTGGTCGAGCTATTTCTGTATTTGGCCAACATTTTTCCGATTTGTCTGACGCATTTTTCTATTTTTTTTAATAAGAATCGATGATATATTTATAAGTTTGGTTGAGATATTTCAGTATTTGGCCGACCTTTTCCCTTTTGGTTGACAAATGTTCCTACTTTTTATAAGTTTAGTTGAAATATTTATAAATGTGATTGAAAGTTTCTTCCCATTTGGCAATCAGATGTTCATACTTTTCATAAATTTGGCCGAGACATTTCTTATTTTGGCCTTTTCACATTTAGTTAACTCGTAATTTTTATACATTTGACTGAAATATTTCTGTATTGGCCATAACTTTTCCCCTTACTTTGTTCATGTCTGTATCAAATGTCTCTGTTCATCCCTCTCCGTCAAGAAGAGGACAACGTCATGAAAACAAACCACTAAAGAAAATCAACAAACAAAAAATCTTGGTTTCAAAATTTTATCACCAAAATATGTGTGTTCACAACATATTCATCAAAACAGTTTAGTAATATATCATAAGAAAAAATCAATGACATACATAGTCATAAAAACAGTTTAGTAATATATCATAAGAAAAAAAAGCAATGACATAGATGATTAGTGAAAAACCGAAAAGTTCTGGTTAGGTGATCTTCATTCTTGAGGTGTGTGATATAGCTTGGTTGACTATCAAAAACAACACTGTTGTTGTTGTCGAAGTCATCACACATACCTTATTTGTTTCGGATCCAGAATAAAGACACGTATGAGATATCACACAAGATATCTGAATACTTCTTTTTTATGAATGTATCATACCAAAACTACCCGGTATCGGTGGTCGACACTTTTTCTAATACTACCACTTGATTGAGTAGCACAATCGACAGGTCCTTGCAGTACACCTTAAGGGCTGCCAAGCTGTCCCTATCATTTGGTTGGATATCCTCTGCTACTATGAGTGGACGTATTGTCGGTGTGTCTAAGTGTGTCGTCCTTTCTTGTGATATATGGTGATGTGTTCGTAAGTAACGTTGTAGGTTCGTATTGTATAGATTGTCACGTAACTGACAGGGATAATCATTGTGAATGTTCCCATTGTGGCGGGTAAGGTTATCATTCAAGGCACAGTGGTGGCAGTCTGGTACTTGAGACGAGCTCGTAGTACGAGGATGGTGTAAATATACATGTGGTGGTGTCGTCTCTGATGTTGAACTAATTGGTGTATTCATAGGTGGCTGATGCTGTGTTCGTATATGTCTTTGTAGATTGCCTTTTCTATTGAAAAGTTGTCCACAGATATGACATAAGTGTGGTTGATCTTTCGTACCATAAATGTGGTGATTAAGGTTATCACAATAGGCTTTGTCGCACACTGAACACCTGAAAGTAGCTTTGCTGGCCGTATTGATAAACTGGTATATGAATAAGTCACACTTTCGCTTTTTTTTTCTTTCTTACAATCGCTAGAAATGTTCTGGTGTATACAATATATGTTTCACTGTTTTATCAGCTGCCGACGACACGAATAAGGTTCACACCAACCTGTTTCACAAATACCTCTGTAGCTAACCAAGTCAGCACGTGAACTGCTGTAGAGCGACTGAGGAGACGCCGTCTATTTTAAAACACTGGCTCTGCACACGACCCTATATAGCTGACGTGGCAGTTTTGTAGACAGGCTTTTCTCGCGCCACCGCCCACCCGCCTTCACGTGACCGATGACTCACGCTACCACTTAATGGATATGGCGGTGATGATGTAGAGTTGTCTCGGACATCCGCGTTCGTTACCAAAAAGGGTATGTGGTTTGTCTAGTTTGTGATATTCTTGTGGGGCCAGGAAGAGGCTATACTTGTGTATTTGTTTATGGGTGAGTGTGTCTGTAGTTGTGTATAGCTGATGTTGACAGTAGTAATGGTAGGAGATGGGTGTGTATGGTTGTCTTTGTGTCTGTATGTACAAGTGTGTCTGTGTCTTTGTGTGTTTTTGTTTGTAGGTGTGTATTTGTGTAGTTGATGTCTGTGTGTACGTGCAGTTGTGTATAGTTCTGATGACAGTAGTAATGGTACGACTGTGTCTGTATTTGTGATGTCTCTGCACATGTGTATAGCTGTTGATGTGACGGTAGTAATGGTATGGGTTGTCTGTGTATGGTTGTCTTAGTGTTTGTATGTGTGTTTGTGTGACCCTCTTTGTGTATTTGTTTATGAGTGTGTGTGTGTGTCTGTACTTGTGTATAGCTGATGTTGACAGTTGTAATGGAAGAAGATGGGTGTGTATGGTTGTCTTTGTGTTTGTGTGTGTGTGTGTGTACTTGGATGTATGTCTTTGTGATATCTGTACTTGTGATGTCTGTATGTAGCACGTGTTTGGTTCTTTGTGTAAGTGTGTCTGTGTCTGTACTTGAATGTCTGTACTTGTGATGTCTGTACTTGTGATGTATGTATGTATAGAAGAGGATATGGGTGTATACTTGTCTGTAAGAGTGTATCAAGTGTTTATGTGTCTGTCTTTGTGTGTGATTGCACTTGTGATGTCTGTATGTACAAGTGTGTAGTTGTCTTTGTATTTGTGTGTACTCGTGTATAGTTGATGGTGTGGTGACAGTAGTAATGGTATGAGATGTCTGTCCTTATGTGTCTGCATGTGTGTGTTTGTGTCTTGTCACTATGAATGTGTGTTTGAGTGACCCTCTTTGTGTTTGTATGATTTTTACACACCCCAAAAAAAGAGACTTGTATCTCTAACAACGCACCAGCTAATATTGTTGTCGGCACAACTAATATTGGTAGTACTATTATCACTACTAATGATTCCTCCTCACTTTACCCACCACCATTGCACTATACGTACTTTCCACTACAATTTAAGTGGTCACTCGACCACTTGACCACTAGTTGACCACTGCTTGACCACGTCATCGAGCACTTTAACCACTACCATAGTCTTACCCACATCGTCCTCTACAATTTAAGTGGCCACTCGACCACTTGACCACTACTTGACCACTAATTGACCACTAATTTATCACCCTTTATTCATCACCATGTCGCTACAACTACTTTCCGCTAAAATTTCCTGAGCTGACCACTTGACCACTGATTTACCACCCTTTATTCATCACCATATCATTGCAACCACTTTTCCCTAAAATTTCCTCTTTTGACCACTTTTTGACCACTAATTTACCACCCTTTAATCATCACCATATCATTACAACCACTTTCCCCGACAATTAAAGTGATCACTCGACCACTTGACCACTACTTGACCACTAATTTACCACCCTTTAATCATCACCATATCGTTACAACCACTTTTCAGTAAAATTTTCCTCACTTGACCACTTGACCCCTGCTTGACCACTGCTTGACCACTGCATTACCACCCTTGTATCACCAACATATCATTACAACCACTTTTCCCTAAAATTTCCTCATTTGACCCACTTGACCACTGCTCGACCGCTGGTTGACCAGTGTGTGACCACACTTTGATCATCACCAATAGTTGTTGATCTAACACCTGATCGACTCCCAGACTCACAAAACGCACAACCTCTTTTGGTCCGCCTTCGTGAGGGGCTCCTATTAGTATTCACCCCTTACCACCAAATGACAACATATCCATTACTTTATAAGGTTCCATTTGTAATGACAGTGAATAAGCTACTATGAACATACCACCCTTATCAACTACTTTCATTAAACCCACTACTATCCCCACCTACTCCTTCTATTCCTACACCGTCAATGTGTTCAAAATAATCTCACCCACGTTGTTACAACCCGTTACCTTTATTTCACCCCTCACACACCCCCAATGTCCTAACACAACATCATTTTTCGTAATGACTCTTTCATACACCCGGTTCAGAGCCGTCATACACATTTTCCCACACATCAAAACTTCCCCGGCTACTTTTTAATCACTTCCAACAAAAAATACCCACCCCCGCCTATATTTCCAACCTGCTCCTATTCGCCGGTCCGCCCTTGTGAGGGGGCTCCTATTAGTATTCACCCCTTATCAACACTACACCATACCCATTACTTTATAAGGTTCCATTTGTAATGATAGTGAATAAGTTACTATGAACATACCACCCTTATCAACAAATTTCACTAAACTCACTACTACCTCCCCACACTCACTACACACATTTATGAACATTCCACTAAAACATTTACGTACCGACGATTCAGACACGAACACCCCACTCTTCCTTACCTTAATTAGTTTTACAGACTTCACACACCCGTCAACATTTCACAATTTTCCCACACTCGAACAAATACAAAACTTCCCCGTACTAACTGTTTTCCGCCACTTTTTTTTTTTTTTTCGTGACCCATTTTTTTACCCATCTAAAGTTCCAAAATGTCCAACCCGCCCTGACCCACTCCTACCCGTCCGCCATCTTGAAGGCGTTGCTCCTGTGCGCTGCTCCTACAATCCATATGCCCTCTCTCTTAATCTACTACTGGGACATGACCGATACAGGCATTGATAATGCACATTGGGAGCAAGTCGCCGCTGAACGTGTTGCATGGAGGGCAAATATCAGAAATGGAATAAAGACAAAGGAGAAAATTATTGCAGATAAGTCACACACCGAGGTGCGAGACATAAGATAGTGCGTGATGGTGAAAAGACCATGTGTTAACATGCATCCACTGTGGACGAACATTTACAGCGCGAATTGGCCTTATCAGTCGCATTCGCCACCGCCATGGGTTGTAGTTATTAAGCCTTTTTGAGGCACAATGTAACACACTATCGTCTGTCAAGACGTCAAGGTGCCAATGAACAGTTGTTTCTACAACCAAACTGATTGAATTCTTCAAAATTTCCTATTGTTCATCGACATATTGAAATAAGATCTCTAGATCAGATAATATATCAGATCTGTTCTTTACTTCAATGTTAAAATTGTGTTGTATTTCCTTCTAATTTTTCAATGTACTCAGATCATATTTAGTGTTTCCTAGTGTATAGTTGATTGTCTTTAACTTTACCTTCAATGTGCCTGTAATCAGTCTGTGATCACTGTAACAATCTGCATTTAGGAGAGCTTTTGTGATTGTTAACGCATTTCGAAACCTTCTGCTAATCAAGATATAATCGACCTGGTTTCTCATCTTGCTGTTATCCAATTTTCAATCGGCGCTTAAAGTACGAACACAGCACTTATGCCACTTTCAGTGTTGCTGCTCCTTTCTTGTAACATTCTGTGATTTGACGAATCGTGATAAACAAGGTATTTTCAAAAAAAAAAGAAGATAGTTTTTCGTTGCTTTCCTTCCTGGCAGTGACCAAACTGGTCGATGACCGTAGCCATTGTCACGTTTAAGAGATCTATTGCTACTGTCGTGAAACTTAAGACCATAACCAACAACTATCAATCGGCTGCTGCCCTCAAAATTCCATCCACCACCTGCCTTCCGTGGTTTCTTGTGAAAAACATCCCTAATACGGTTACGAAAAACAGCACATCATCCCAAGAAAAACAGAACAGCACCCTCTGCGAAAAAACTACACCGTTATTCCGTCACCATTTTACCTGAAGTATATTTCTGTAATACTATACCTCTGAGGTCTTACGGCATTATCTTACTTGTTGACTACTTGTCCAGGATTCATAGTCATATATTACAACTGATTCCATGTAACATGTAAGCCTTTCTCTTTTTTTTATAACAGCAGATCGCAGTCACCAACTCACCAGGTTGCTATATTTAACGACTCCCGTTTCGTCATTTTTTAAAGGAAATTATTTTTGGCTGGTGTATTCTGATTTCACCGTTCTCTACCAGTAAACGACAGTTGCAGTACTGTCCAGTACCCGAAAATTCCCCATGTACATATTGGGGTCAGCGAGGCACTCCATGGCGAAATGGTTACGGCGCTTGCCCAGCGCCCTGAAGGCTGTGGGTTCTATTCCGTTCTCAATGATTCAGTTCACGAGTGCAGTTGTCTCGGAGACTGCCGGTAGTCGCTGAAGAAGCGGAGTTCGTGCTGTGTACGACGATTTTGGCACCCCACTATGGGGAAAGTCGCGTGGGATCAAATCCCGTGCAATGTAGTAGATCCTCTCGCATTTAAACTCCCGCCTTTATTGATACACAAGAGTGTGCTAGACATGTTAATATCCAACGTGCATTCTACACCTGGCAAATTGACATGTCCCCAAAGGTAGTTACACGTGTACTCAGTTTCTGCTAACAATAATGAGTCATCAGCATATCTAAGGCTGATTGTGATTCTAACATTGATGTATAGTTCTGACATTCCTCTGACGCCATTACAAATGTGAATAAGCTGACAAATCAGCGTGACGTCATCTCGTCCCATTTGGTGAACTCTGCGACAGGTGAAGACCAATTGCCGCCACTTGTTACCAGCACGGGTTAATAGTAACAGCGTGACATCTTCCCTACCCAACCAAGCCTGTTTCCTGAAAATATATAATTAGCAGTTCGTGTTGTGCTCTGTCGGAAGCTTGTAGTATATCTAACATAGACAAACGTGTTTTCGAACGTCTGTGTATTTTCGAGTTAACATTCTTAAAGAAAATGGCCACTCATGTGCCCCAGCTTGTACGGAAACTAAATCGTGCTTCAGTTAATTCTGTATCTTCTTCATCGTAATTCTTGCTTGTATGATCTCGAGGAGCACGTGACAAGGCTCATTAAGCTAACAGTTCTATATCAAACAATATTGTATGTTCTTTGCAGCTCGCTGCTATCAACCCCAATCCCAAGTTAATTGACTCGACAATTTTACATTCAGTAGTTTGCTGTTACCGTTTGAACGAGAAGTCAGGGTTGAAGACGCCCAACTGACCAGTGAAAGGAATGAACCCCATACCTCGCCCTCAGGACACCGGAAGTTTAAGCGCAAGCGCATTAGTCGCCGCGGCCACGCAGGCCTCTGACAGTTTTGTAATCTTCATAATTAACAGCTGCTGGATGTGAAAATGACATGGGGTCCCAGTGATGCACCTGTTTGTATATGTCATTACATGTTTCTGTCACGTTATCAATACCAAATGTGAATAGAGGCTTTATAAGTTCTCTTTTTTCTTGTCAGGACCTGCAGCCTTCTTGTGTTTCATGAGTCCAGTACCCTTCTCTACTTTTGCCTTTAATATGCTAGGCAAGTGTTGGGCATTGTACAGCTGTGATTAGTTGCTTCTGTCCTCATTAAATTATGTACTATAGTGTGTGTGTTTTTTTGTTGCCTCAATATAAAATTCAATATCTCAGTAACCAACTGAGGGAAAATGATGAGATTTAGCATATAACCTTATAATTATGTCCACCCAACAAAAAAATTTTTGTTCTGGAGATTGTACAGCAGATTTCAATGTTTGTTTATACGCGGTATATATTTTATGTCCCCCGCATTCATCCCATCATTGTAAGAGTATTACCGCTTCAGCAAGACACACCCCAGCGGTTTTTGAATTTTGTCTGCGCGGTTTTCGCTTTTGGCAGACTGAGGGAATTTATATGGGTTAGTTCAGAGGTGTCGTCAAACTATGGGTTCTTTCATGAAACGTGATTATATAAATAAACTAGCTGGCTCGGCCCGGCTCCTGGCGGGGATCTATCTATTCATCCATCCATCCATCCATCCATCCATCCATCCATCCATCCATTCATCCATCCATCCATCCATCCATCATCCATCAATCTGTCTATCTATCTATTTATCTAATCTACCTACCTGCCTGCCTGCCTGCCTGCCGGCCGGCTGGCCGGCCGACCGACCTACCGATATCTATCTATCTATCTGTCTGTCTGTCTGTCTGTCTGTCTGTCTGTCTGTCTGTCTGTCTGTCTGTCTGTCTGTCTGTCTGTCTGTCTGTCTGTCTGTCTGTCTGTGTCTCTGTCTGTCCGCGCTATTAAATATTGGTAAAAGTTACTGGAAAAAAAAACGTCAGGACCATGTGTTGAAAGAGGAAGAGGACTATTGGAGAAAGGATGGATTGAATTTTATGCAACCGAGAGCAATCATCAACCTACTGGAATCGTCCGACACAGATTAAGGTCTGAGCAGATCGCAGACCTTAATCTACGTACACACTTACTGGGATATTTTGCTCCAACTATTCAGACGAATTGCAGGCCCTAAACATTACAGCATCAGCATCACCTGAAGAAACAAGAAGGAAATGAAAAATAAAGTAAGAAATATATTCCTTCTACTTTCCTGTTAATTTACAAATTATTTACCCCGTGCCTCTGTAAATTCTCTGTCTTTACTAATATTACACATTGCACCCCTCTCGGGATTCTCCGTGGTGAAGTGGTCAAGCCGTCTGACTCGGGCTCCGACGGTTGTATGTTCGATTCCGGGCCGCGTCCTTCATTTCACGAGTGCATTTTTTCGGAGACTCCCGAGGGTCGTCGCTGGAACTACGGAGTTCGTGCTTTGTGCGATGCTTTCCGCGCTGCGGAAAGAAACTGAGCCATATGGGATAAAAACCCGGTGCAATGCAGCCGACCCTGTCGATTTTAAGCTAGTTCTTTCATTGCACCCACTCCCATACGAATCCGGATACGCCTTTGTGTGTCATCAGAATTTGCAGGTCTCCCATTACCGTAAAAATAACTTTGTTAGCAAGAAATCACTAGTTGTTCAGCAAAACATCAAAGGAATGTTGCCGCTTTCAATGATTTAAGTTGTTTTTGGACCTATAAAAGATATATTCCTTGGGTGGGGGTAAATATAAGACGGCTGGAAAAATTTCATAACGATGCAACAGACAGTTTTCAAAATAATTGATCGTGAATGAAGGCAAACAAATGTGGACATACTATAGTGAAAACAATGTCACAAAGATGACCACATTACATACACAACCGAGAACGCATTGTTACTGTTGCACTTGTCTTTATTATATCAGTTTTATTGTCCATGTGGATAATGGCTGTGAGTGTTTATTTGTTAGTTTCAGTCATGCAGCACAATTCATAGTGCTTAATTTACTATAACTAAATTTCCTCCCAAATTGTCTAGTAATAATGGTTAGCAGACATAAGAGTTTGAATTTTTCTGATATAAAAAAAAAGAAAAAGATTATTTGGTAACATTGTAAATACACATAGCCTTCGTAGATGACTTGTGTAAATTGCTCAATAACCAAACACAAACGAACAGAGATCACCATAACCTAGTGGGACACTGAGAGCCGCTGTCATACTTCACTGTTGTCAGATGCCAGCTGGGAACTAAGGCCGCTGACGTCAACAGGTCCAAACACCGATTTCATATCTGAAACAGTGACCATTAGAAATCAGGGTCTGAAATGGCCGTGTCTATACTGGGCATGTTTGTGAAGAATCTTTACTGTGATGCTAGATAAATTAGATGTGCTATGTTCACATGAAGTAGACAACTATCAGTCTATACCTACCTCTTCTCGAGAAAGGCTAGCTGTCATACCAAACCAGAACATTTTGAATATTGGATCACGTACATTTAAATAATTGAAGATCATATTAAATATAATATCATATCATATTAAATTAGGATAAAATCATGTAAATATTGGATTGGATCGTATAACATATTTACAATTAATATTAAGACAACATTCAGGCCTAAGATATGCACTAATGTCATTCACTGGCTTTGAAATTTGACACTATATTAGGTTTTTGAAAAGATAATGCGGCTGTTTCCCCTGACCTTTCACGATCATACCTGGTCTTTGACTTCTGCCTTCGACAAAAATCTCACACATTCAGTACAACTCTGAATGGAGTGAAGCAAGGATGTGTCCTGGCACCAACACCGTTCAGCCTCATGTTTTCAGCCATGTTGATGAAAGCCTTCGAGAATGACGACATTGGAATAGACATCAACTACCGTATGGATGGAAAGTTATTCAATTTCAGAAGGCTGAAAGATAAAACCAAAATTAACAGCGACACCGCCACAGAGCTCCTGTTTGCTGATGATTGCGCTCTATACGCCAACTCAGAGGCGGACATGCAACATAATGTTTCAGCTTTCTCACATGCCTGTGCCAGCTTTGGGCTCAATATCAACTTGGAGAAGACTGTAGTTATGTACCAGCCAGCTCCAGGGAATAATCACACTATGCCGAATATCAAAGTTAATGATCATAGACTAAGTGTTGTGGACAAATTCACCTATCTTGGCAGCACTGTGTCACAAGCTGCCACAATTGATGACGAAGTGAATGCAAGAATCTCCAAGGCCAGTGCGGCCTTTGGCAGACTGTACAAGAATGTATGGGACAGAACTGGAATAAGCCTGCAAACAAAGCTAAAAGTCTACAAAGCAGTTGTATTATCCACACTGCTATATGCTTGTGAAACCTGGACTGTTTATCAGCGACACGCTAGGAAATTAAACCACTTCCATACAGTCTGCCTAAGGAAGCTACTGAAGATTAAATGGCAAGACAAGATTCCAGATACTGAAGTCCTAAAAAGAGCGTCCACGCCCAGTATCCACACTCTACTGATGAAGGATCAGATTCGCTGGGCTGGTCACTTGACTCGCATGCCAGATCACAGGCTCCCTAAACGATGAAACGCTTTAAAGAAACTCTGAAAATCTCACTGAATGCTTTTGGAATTCATCATAACACCTGGGAGGCTGCAGCCAGAGACCGAAATTCATGGCGTGCATCATTACGCAAGGGTGCAGTCATATGTGAGGCAACCAGGACTGCAAGAGCTGCGAAGAAAAGGCAGGACAGAAAAACCACTGCAGGAAATCCTCCTCCAGAAACGTCAAGCATTCTTTGCCCACATTGTCAAAGAACATTTCGAGCCTAAATAGGCCTTATCAGCCATCTTAGAACCCACGGCTCCATACCTTCAACCCCACTGGATGAAATGAATGGTCATCATAATTCTTGATGGACAAACAACAGAACACATCCTTCTACCTATCTGTCTGGCTAAATGTCTAGCTATCTGTTTATATCTGTCTATATATCTGTATATCTCTATGTCTGGATGTATGGGTGTCTGTATATATCTGTATATATGAATGGTTGCTTTTCTCTGTACTCGTCCGCGGGTTACAGTGATCTTATGTCAGTATGTATCCTCCTAATGACTGTGTGCATCTATAAATAGCGAAGATTAACTACATGGCCTGATCGCAGTTAATTAGCTGGCGGGGGGAAATTCGTGTCATAGTAATTACCATGTAGTAGAATGGTAGGTAAACGTGGTGCATAATATTTGAGGAGCGTCCCTGAACCTGAAATACTTTCTTAGAGGTACTTATGTGACGTCTCAACAAGCCTTACGGAGATGCATTTTTAAATCACATTCGTTAGGATACTTAACTGATTCCGCTTTTGTATAGTTATAAAGGTAAACTTTAATTACTAAAAGTAATAGTGAATATGAGGGAATACTTACAATAGTATTTTTGCTGTGTAAAGTGAAAAAGTAAAGATGGCGGCACGGGTGAGGAGGTATACCATCAATAGTTTCTACGCATATTTACAAATCCGATCATCAGAAGTCCTTGGGTTTTCCCACTATATAGCTATTGTAAAGTAACCAACTGCATATTATAAGTGCGGTTATTACCGTCTATAGTGACTGGAAAGTAAACACCAACATCATACCAATGGCGATGTGTTAGGGATACAATCACCGCCCTCGGGCCTATGTGACGATGAACAGCCAATCAAATGGTACAGTTTAGAGGATAGGAGGTCTACCATCAACAATTTCGATGTGTATTTACGGATCAGATCATCAGAAGGCCTTGGATTTTTCCGTTATATAGCAATTGTAAAGTAACCGATTGCATATTATAATTTAGGTTATTACTGTCTGTAGTGAATGAGACTTAAACACTGTAATCATACCAATGGCAATGTGTTTGAGATAAAAGACTCATTCTCGGACTGTTTGAATGTGTACAGCCAGTCACATGATCTCATGTTTAAGGGATACATCCGGGGCATGTGGTTAATGGCTACAACCGAACCACGTGGGGGGGGGGGGGGGTTACATAAACCGGTCACATGCATAAGAACACATCTGAGATACGTGGGTAATGGGTACATCCGGCAAACATGGGTAATGATTACAGCCGGTCAAATATGGCGTTGCAACCGATCACACGTGAAAGGGTACATCCGAGGCAAATGGTTAAGAGGGGTACTACTGAAACGGTTTCCTGTCAACAATCGAACCCAGGGACCTACCTCATGATGAGCACCATGTATGGGAGTGATTTCATCATCTCGTCAACAGTGCATTGGAAGTTTAAAATGGTCTCCCTTCTGTCGCTTTTCTATGTCTGATTAGCCCTGGTGTCACCGAGTAACACCAAAGGACATCCCGG
Organism: Cepaea hortensis; assembly: GCA_963921405.1. NCBI lineage: Eukaryota > Metazoa > Mollusca > Gastropoda > Stylommatophora > Helicidae > Cepaea > Cepaea hortensis. The sequence continues at coordinate 29,482,968 of OY992896.1, forward strand.
TCTCAATCTGCAAAACTGAGACGACTAATGGAAGACATCGATGCAAGCCCCGGGTATGTCTTCCGCTCTAAAAATTATAAATTAAAAAATGGTTTTAAAAGACTAAAATATTCAGAACGGTAATAGTAAAGAAGTAAATATTTAAAATGTGTAGGGTGGAGTGGGGGTGCCTACCACTAACATTTTAGACGCATACTTGTTAATCCGATCGTCAGAAAGCCTAGGAATTTTCCGATATCTTTCTAATGAACAGTGACCGATTATATATTATCATGGCGATTAATACTGGCTGTAATGGGTGGGGCTTAAACACTATCTTTAAACCAATGGCGGTGTCTTAGGGATAGAAGACTATTCATTGGACTGTATGACAGTGTACAGCCGGTCAGAAGGTACAGTTTAAGGGATTCATCCGAGACACGTAGATAATAGCTACAACCGAACCACGTGAAGGAGTTGCATACAACCGGTTACATGCATAACGATACAGTCGGGACACGTGGGTAATGGTTACATCCGGTCAATTGTGGTGTTGCATCCATCACATGTGTTAGGTTACATCCGGGTTACGTTGTTAAGAGGGGTACAACAAAAGGGTGTCCTGCTGGCTGTCGAATCAGGGGAATTAAATCGCGATGACCAACATGTATGGGAGTGATTCTACTACAGCGTCAACAGTGCATCCGAATTTTAAAATTCTCTCTCTCTCTCTCTCTCTCTCTCTCTCTCTCTCTCTCTCTCTCTCTCGTCTATATCCGTGTAGTCCTAGTGTCACCGAGTAACTACAGTGGACATCACGGCATGAATACTTCATAAGCCAGTTTTGAGTGTAGTGTACACAACTATAACCACTTCATCACATTGTCCGACTAAGTCTGTTGGATAGGGGAGCTGTGATCACCGACCTCAGTCTGGAGAGGCCTGTCTTTAATTAACATATAGCCGGTCATATAGCGACGAGTGTTTAGCACAGCTTAACAGATGCATAATATTACATACGAACACAACAAGCTGTCGCCGCTCGAAATTAGGCATCTCAGGTAACACTTATAATATTTATATTTTTATTGCCTCGCTAAGTGTCCATACAGGTCTTTATATATTTCCCCAGAAACACATTTCCAAGACCAATATATGTTTTTAGGCTTCTCTGCTCAGTGTCACGGTTCACATGCAGACACAATTCTAAATTCTATGTAACACTTCAACATTCAAATGAGAAAATATGTTAGCCAAATTATTAAAAATGATGGCCAAATACAGAAATATAGCGACCAAACTTTAAAAAAGTAGGAAAATTTGTTAACCAAATGTGAAAAATATTGGCCAAGTAAATAAATATCGCGTTCAAACTTATAAAAAGTAGGAAAATTTGTTAGCCAAATGGGAACAATATCGACCAACTATGAAATAATATTAGCCAAATGGGAAAAATTATAATTTCCCGTTTGGTTAACACATTTTACTACTTTTCATAAATTTGGACTCAATATTTCTTTGCTTGACCAATATTTTTTCACATTTGGTTACTTGAAACAAGTAAAGAGCTTCAAGTACCTAGGAAGTATAATATCATCAAATGGCAGATCAGAAGACGAGATCGAAAATAGGTGCAATAAGGCAAATCAACTCATTGGACAAATGGCACCAATACTAAAGAACAAACATGTATCAATAACTACTAAGAAAGCACTTTACAACACAATCTTCCTACCAACTCTGTGCTACCAATGCCAAACCTGGACAATGACAGAAAAAGAGAAAAGAAAAATCACAACAACAGAAATGAGGTTCCTGAGAAGAATACTCAACGTATCAAGAAGAGATAAGATCAGAAATGAAGAAATCAGGACTAAAGTGGGGGTTAAAGCTGCTCTAGATTTTATTAGAAAGCAGCAAGTCAAATGGTTTGGCCATGCAAGTAGGCTACCAGTCAACAGCATGCCACAACAGGCAATGACGTACAGACCAGATGGAAACAGAGGAAGAGGCCGACCACGTAAACGCTGGACGGAGGGAATAACAGAATCCATGGGAATGTCGATATACGAAGCCCATAACCGGGCACTCTCACGAAGTTTATACTTCACCTCGACACCGCAAGGTACAAGAGGAACATGATGAGATGAGATGGTTAACAAAGTTTCTTACTTTTCATAAGTTTGGACGAGATATTTATTAGTTTGGTTGAAATATGTTTTACTTGGCTAATATTTTCCCCATATGGTTAGCAAAGTTTCCTTCTTGTTATAAGTTTGAACGCGAATTTCTTTACTTGGCAAATATTTTTCCCGTTTGGTTAATAAAGTTTACAACTTTTTACACGTTTGGAGGCAATATTTCTTTACTTGGTCTATATTTTTCCCATTTGGTTAACACATGTTCATACCTTTTATAGGTTTGGGCGATATATTTCTTTACTTGGCCAATATTTTTCATATGTGGCTAACAAAATTTCCTATTTTTTATAAGTTTGGATGATATATTTATAAGTGTTACTGATATTTTTCCCATTTGGTTAATATTATTTCCTACTTAGTCGATATTTTTCCCATTTGGCTAACACATTTTCCTACTTTCTATAAATTTGGATGCGGTCTTTCTTTACTTGGTCAATATTTCTCCCATTTGGCTGAGAGATTTTCCTACTTTATATAAATTTGGACGAGATATTTATAAGTTTGACTGGTATGTTTTCCCATTTGGCTAACAAATTTTCCTACTTTGTATAAGTTTGGACGAGATATTTCTTTACTTGATCAATACGTTTCCACATTTGGTTAACAAAGTTTCCTACTTTTATAAATTTGGATGCAATATTTCTTTACTTGATTAATATTGTTCCCATTTGGTTAACAATTTTTCCTATTTTTATAAGTTTGGACGACATATTTCTTTTCTTGGCCAATATGGTTCAGATTAGGCTAAACACATTTCCTACATTTTATAACTTTCAACGAGATGCTTGCCATGTAGCAGAAGGAGGAATAAACAGCACTTCAGAATGAGACACAGAAGTTAAAGCGAACATGGACGCGAAGAGTTAATCTCGAAGCAGCATACGGCAAAGGTTGCTAAGCGACGTCACTGTGTGAAAACGTCACTGTGTAATACGTCATGAACCGGCAGTTACGTCTGGGGATGATGAAGCAAAGGCGGACTAAAGTGACAGCGGTGGATTATTATCTTAAATTTCTTCAGAAATGATAAATCGAAGAAGTACGTAAAGAAGGCACACATTGGAATCAAGACGGAAGGTCGGTTATGGATATTTAGATAAAAAATTGATGGAATGGCATGGCGCTAGAAAGTTGTCGTTCGGTTATCAACCAGAAGTCACAACATGTCAACAGACACTGTTTGCTTTGTAGGTAACCCTTTTTATGATGGTCGGCAGTGATGCAATCTAGGGAACAATAGGCGGTTGGAAATTATCTTAACATTATATATATATATATATATATATATATATATATATATATATATATATATATATATATATATATATATATATATATAGATGCACACGGCAGTTAATAATAACATTATATTTATATTTGTTAATATGGCACCGACCCTCCGACCGACCCTCCCATCATCATAGGAACGGTGATCTGATCTGACGTGACAACGTGTAAATAAAATTTGAATGACGAGAAATACCAGCCGTTACTCAAATCATTGATGTTCTGTTGAATTACTCCTGTTGAGCTGCCTTACTGTTGTTAGACAGCGAGCTGGACAAAAAGGGAGAAACAGTTTTTGGCAATGTTTATAAATTTGACGACATATTTCCTGTTTGATTGACACATTTTCTTACTTTTCATAAGTTTGGACGCGATATTTCTTTACTTTGCCATTTTGTGTGTGTGTGTGTGCATTTGGTTAACAAATGTTCCTACTTTTCATAAGTTTAGACGATAAATTTATATGTTTAACCGATATTTACCCCATTTGGCTTATATTATTTCCTAGCTGGTCGATACTTTCCCATTTAGCTAACAATTTTTCCTACTTTTTATAAGTTTGGATGCGATATTTCTGTGCATGGTCAACATTTTTCCCATTTGGCTAATAAATTTTCCTATTTTTTGATGAGTTTTTTGATGAGTATTATTCTTTTCTTGGTCAATATATTTCACAGTTGGCTAACAAAATTTCCCACATTTTATAACTTTGTACGAAATGGTTATAAGTTTGACCGACATTTTTCCCGTTTGGTTAACACATATTCCTACTGTTCAAAAATTTGGACGCAATATTTCTTTATTCTGACAATTTTTTTTTTTTTACATTTTGTTAACAAATGTTCCTTCTTCTTCTTCAGCTTTCCGAGCCATTGAGGTTCTTTGCTGCAAATACAATCCGTCTCCATTCGTCTCTCTGGTGGACCTTCTCTTGCCTACTTTTGATAATTTAGACGAGATATTTATAAGATTGACTGATATGTTTCCCATTCGGCTAACACATTTTCCTACTTTCTATAAGTTTGGACGAGATTTTTCTTTACTTGGTCAATACTTTTCTGCATTTGGTTAACAAAGTTTCTTACTTTTATAAGACGTAATGCGATATTTCTTTACTTGGTCAATATTTTCCCCATTTGGTTAGCAATTTTTCCTATTTAAAAAAAAAAAAAAAAAAAAAAAAAAAAATTGGACGATGTATTCTTTTCTTGGTCAATATTTTTCACATTTGGCTAACAAAATTTCCTACATTTTATAACTTTGGACGGTAAGTTTATAAGTTTGACCTATATTTTCCCCGTTTGGTTAACACATCTTCCTACTGTTCATAAATTTGGACGCAACATTTCTTTACTTTGCCAATTTTTTTTTTTTTACATTTGGTTAACAAATGTTCCTACTTTTGATAAATTTGGGAGAGATATTTATAAGTTTGACTGATATCTTTCCCATTTGGCTAATATTATTTTTTCAGTTGGTCGATATTTCTCAAATTTGGCTAACACATTTTCTTACTTTTCAAAGTTTGGACGCAATATTTATTTACTTTGCCAATATTTTTCATATTTGGTTAACACATTTTCCAACATTTTAAAAGTTCGGACGAGATATTTCTTTATTTGAACAATATATTTCCCATTTGGCTAACAAATTTGTATACTTTTTTATAAATTTGGTCGCTGTAATTCTGTATTTGGCCATCATTTTTTAAAATAATTTTCCTAACATATTTTCTTATTTGAATGTTAAAATGTTACATAGAATCTATAAAGTTATCTGCATGTGAACCGTGACACTGAGCAGAGAAGCCGGAAAACATATATTGGTCTGGGAAAAGATTTAAAGATCTCTATGGACACATAGCGAGGTAATGAAAGTGTAAATGCTTGCTTTGAGCCGTGATAACTTCTCTGGTCAGGACCGTAGGTATGTGACATGTCATGTTACCTGAGATGCCTAATGTCGAGCCACGACCGCATGTTGTGGTCGTATGTAATATTAATCATCTGTTCAGCTGCACTAAACACTCATCACTGTATGACACGCTATGTGTTATTTAGAGACAGGCTTTTCCAGACTGATGTCGGTGATCACAGCTCCCCTATCCAACAGACTTAGTCGAACAATGTAATAAGCTGGTTGTAGGTGTGTATACTACACTCGAAACTGGCTTGTAAAGTATTCATGCCATGATATCCACTTGAGTTACTCGGTGACACTAGAACTACACGGACACAGAAAAGAGAGAGAGAGAGAGAGAGAGAGAGAGAGAGAGAGAGAGAGAGAGAAGGGAGACAATTTTAGACTTCAGATGCACTATTGACGATGTAGTGGAATCACCCCCATACATGTTGGTCATCGCGAGTTAGCTCCCCGGGTTCAACAGCCGACAGGACACCATTTTTGTTGTACCCCTCTTAAGAACGTATCCCGGATATACCCTTACACATGTGACCGGATGCAACGCTATCTTTGACCAGATGTAACCATTACCCACGTGTCTCGGCTGTATCCTTATTCATGTGACCGGATGCATCACCACAATTGACCGGATGTAACCATTACTCACGTGTCCCGGGTGTATCCGATTTCGACAGCCAACAGGACACCCTATTTGTTGTACCTCTCTTAACTACGTGCCCCGGATGTACCCTTACACAGGTGACGGGATACAACGCCATATTTGACTGGATGTAACCATTACTCACGTGTCCCGGACGTATCCTTATTATGTAGCTCCTCCACGTGGTTCGGTTGTAGCCATTATCCACGAGACTCGGATGTAGCCCTTAAACATGTTACCATGTGACCTGCTGTACATTGTCACACAGCCCGATGAAAGTCTTTTATCGCTAAGACACCGCCATTAGTATAAAAATAGTGTTGAAGCCCAAACCACTACAGCCAGTTTTAATCACCATTATAATATATAATCAGTCACTTTTCATTATATATATATATATATATATATATCATGTGCCATGCCGGAAAGCGTGGGCGGTCATGACTCGCCATTTCACTCGATCACCAGTGTCGTGGATCAGCTCAGTGTTCCTGTCTCGTCCATGCCATGTGGCCAAGCCATCCAGGTATTTTCCTCTCGGTCTTCCTCTTGGTCTGTTCCCTTCGATCTTGCCAGTTGTCACTAAGTTCTCCAATCCATTTCTTCTTATAACATGTCCAAAAAATTTTTGACTGTCTACGTCTAATTTCTCTAATCAGTTTACGATGTTCATTTGTCTCCTGTAGTACTTGGTCATTGGTTTTTCTGTCTGTCCATGGTATTCTTTGCATTTTCCTCAGAAACCACATTTCTGCAGCCATCAAATGCTTTTCAGCTTGACTACTCATTGTCCATGTTTCACATCCATACAAAAGAACAGGCTCTATGTATCCCCTCAACACTCTTTTTCTCGTTCCAATTGACATCTTTTTATTGGTCAGAATGTTTTTCATCTTGCTATATATATATCGGAAACACCCAAGGATTTCTGACGATCTGTTTCCCAAGTATGCGTCGAAAATATTAGTGGCAGATCACACACACGTACACATTTTAAATGCTTGCTTCTTTAATTTTACTCTTCTGAATTTTTAGTCTTTCTAATCCTTTTTTTTTTAACTTGTTATTTTTAGAGTGGAAGACATACCTGGGGCTTGCCTCAATTGGTCGTCCCTGTTTTGAAAAGCGAGACAGGGATGTCCTTTGGTGTTACTCGGTGACACTAATATTACACAGACATAGAAAAAAGAGAAGTAAGCTCATTTTAAACTCCCGATGCTCTGTTGACGAGGTACAGGAATCACTCCCATACATGGTTGTCATTACGAGTTAGGTCCCTAGGTTTGACAGCTGACAGGACACTCTTTCTTTAGTCAGGATGCAAAGCCATCGTTGACCGGCTTTAATCATTACCCACGTGTACCGGATGTACCTCTTACATATTTGAATGGATGCAACGCCACCTTTGTCCGTATGTACCAATTACCCACGTCTTCCGGATGTGTTCTTATGCATGTGACCGGTTGTATGTAACCCCCCCCCCCCACCCCACGTAGTCAGGTTGTAGCTATTAACCATCTGATCCTGATGTATCTCTTCAACATGAGATCATGTGATTGGCTGTACACAGTCGCACAGACCGATAACGAGTCTTTTATCTCTAACTCATCACCATTGGTATGCAACAACCCTTAAGGAGATAAATTTTCAAATCTCACGCGTCACATCCCGACCAATACACCCACCGCTTAACAACGAATGGGAGCTCCACTACAGATAGCAATAACCGCAATTATAATATACAATCTGTTACTTTACAATAGCGTATAACCGAAAAATCTAAGGCCTTCTGTCGATCAGATCCATAAATATATATCAAGATTATTGATGGTAGACCTCCCATCCTCTACACTTTACCATTTGACTGGCTGCTCATCGTCACATAGCCCGAGGATGATGATTGTATCACTAACACATCGCCATTGGTATGATGCTAGTGTTTACGTTCCAGCCACTATAGACAGTAATAACCGCATTTAAAATATTCAATCAGTCACTTTACAATAGCTATATAGTGGGAAAACCCAAGGACTTCTGATGATTGGATTCGTAGATATGTATTGAAGCTGTTGATGGTAGACCTCCTCACCCGTGCCGCCATCTTTACTTTTTCACTTTACGCAGCAAAAATACTATTATTAATATTGCCTCATATTGACTATTACTTTTAGTAATTAAAGTTTACCGTTTTAACTATAATAAATCGGAAGCAGTTAAGTATCCTAACGCCTGAGATTTTAATTTTTTTTCCATAAGGCTTGTTGAGACGTCACATAAGCGCCTCTTAGAAAGTATTTTAGGTTCAGGGATGCTCCTCAAATATTATGCACCGCGTTTACATATCATACTGCTACACACTACTTACTATGAGACTCGCATTTTCCCTGGCAGCTAATTAATTGCGATCAGGCCATGTAGTTATTCATCGCTACTTATAAACACACAAAGTCATTAGGAGCATACATACTGACATATGATCACTGTAACCCGCGGACGAATACAGAGAAAAAACAATCATTCACATATACAGACATATACAGACACCTATAAATCCAGACATAGAGATATAAAGATATATAGACAGTTAGCTAGACACTTAGCCAGACAGATAGATAGAAGGAAAGAATCACACCGACAGTCACACACACACACACACACACACACACACACACACACAGAGAGAGAGTCAATAGTCACTCTGATACTGGCAGCACAGATGCAAATAGAGAACGAAGGAGCGAGATAGATCCCTATATAAAATAAGAGACATACCTACTGCTACGCCGACCACTGTGTCATACATTCAGCCGCTCCTGCCTCCACGCTAGCAACTTTACCACCCGGCTCAACTCCACAACCACTTTGCGACTCGACCCGTCTACTTCTTTACCAACGAACACCCGTCTTAACCCACGCCATAGCCACTCCCCCATTAGGTGGAAGAGTACTGAAACCCCACAACACCAGCTCACATGTATACGCACACACATCCCGACCACTATACCCACCCTTTAACATCGAATGGGAGCTTTTATCCAGCAACTCCGCTGTCTTTTAACAGGAGACAGACGTGTTTATCTAGCAACTCCGCTACTCGCCAACCCCTGAACAATGATCAGAAGTACTTATCCAGCGACCCCTCCACTCACCCACCCCTTAACAACGAATTTCACTAACCTCAACTAGTAATACCGACCATCTTAACGTTTTAAAGTTTTCATTTGTAACCCATATGGTGATAGTGTCTAAACCATTACGACCCTCTACCGTTCACTAACAACCGCTACCGACCGCTTAACACCGGCCTTTATTAAGCCATACCCTCTATAACCAATAATAACGGCCTTCTTTACTTTTTTAAGATTTTCATTAGTATCCCGTATGATGATAGTGTTTAAACCACTATGACCATCTTCAGATCACTAATAACCGCTACCCACCACTTAATAACCAATTACTAATAACTAATCCACAAACACTAAAACCACTACGACCCTCTACAGATCACTAAAAACAGCTATCTTTTATTTTCAATTAAAAAAATAAAAATAATAAATAATAAAAAAAATTATTTTGCGTATAATTTACCTTTTAATAATTAAAGTTTAACTTTCTAAAACCCTAAACCGGAAGTAGATACGGACCAAACCACGTGAAATTTGAACTATTAGGTCAAATGAGGTCCGTTTTGTGCCTTTACGCAGGGGCCGGTATCACACACACACACACACACACACACACACACACACACACACACACACACACACCCACACACCCACACCCACACACACACACACACACACACACACATATATATATATATATATATATATATATATATATATATATATATATATATATACACAAACACACACACACACACACACACACACACACACACACACAAGGATTTACTACGCCCGGACCCCAGAAGCGGTCCCCAAATGCGATCCGTTTCAAACTCTCCGTACTACTTATGACGAATGATCTTCATGGTTCTGTCGCCCTGCTACTGAGTGAGTGCGTGGCGCGACACTGTGAGCTGTAAGTTTCGTGTGAACTGCTTCTGAATCTGCCCGAGGTTTTTTGGAACGTGACTGCATGTTCGGAGCGATGGCAGCTGGCTATGTCCCAGAGTTAACCGGTTTTTGCCTTATGCAGAAATGCGTGGCTGCTGGGCTTCTGGTTGACTGCCACTGCCATCGACGATGAACTGTATTTTTGTGTACTGTGCGGGTGAACATCTAGGAAACATTCAGATGGGAAAATGACTGCCGATTCCATCAGAGATGAACTGGATGTTTCGTGGGGGACTATTGTGTTGACATTCTGGCGGCGGCATTATGCACAGTGTATCTGTGCGGGCTGTTGTTTGTCGAGACTCCTGTCTTTTCCACTTTTCACATTAGGCAGTGGGAGGCATTTTGTGTGATATTCACTGGCACAGGAATGGAGCATAATGGGGACGACCTGTTGCTGTGAAGTTGGAACCGCGACTAACTAACTAACTAACTAACCATTAGATCTATAGCAAATATGCCCGGCTTACGGTTGATGGGCATAGTGCAAACCGGTGGACTTAACAGAAGCATCTTAAGTTAGGCTGCTGAGTTTCTACAGCAAATGTCAGAGGGAACTAGGGGAAATTAGCATTTATTTAAAGATATAATATTATTATATATGAAATAAGAAGAAGAAATTACGTTCATACATGAATAAATTACAATGTAAATATTGAAATAAATTATGCTATCAGTACGTACAAACAAATACAATGAAGGAAGAGTGATTTATATGAAATAACCGCTCGAAATGAATTTCAAAAGAATTAAAAATTAAAAAAAAACCTTAAAGTAAGACAGAAACATAATGTATTGTCAAATTGCTTATGTGATATCGTTGTGATATTTTTCGGCGTGTAAATTGTTGCTGCCAGTAGCATAGAGACGCTAGTCGGTGCTTCATTCTGTGGATGATGTACGGTATGAAATAAATCTTCTTCCAACAGTCCACGCCGTGTGGCGTGGTGATCATGTCTGCCCACAGGCCTTCTGTCTCGTGAACTGCCAGTCATTTCTGACACATATATTCCTCTATACCATGATGTAAATTGTCCAGTATCTTCCCCTTGCTTCCCCTCTAAAGCTTTCCCGGTATTATCGACGTTCTACAGCTTTCCCCTCCCCGTGACACGCCCATAGAACGTGGACTGTCTTCTTGTGATGTGACAAACCAGTTGTCTTTGTGAGTTCACTTCTATAACACCATATATCCACAGCTACCACAGATGTCATATGTTTGGCATCTGAACAAAAGATAGTTTACCATTGCTCTCCTCTGTGGCAGTGACATAATGGTGGGTGACAATAGCCACTAAACTAAATCACTATAAATGATGCTGTTTACCAAAGCATGAGAACAATAGTATCTCAAAACCACGCTGGTGAACTGTCTGAATCAATGAAAGGGGCAAACATTCCGGACACTACCTACTTGTTCAATAAAGAAGCCCACTCCAAACATATGCTGCATGATTACAGTAGCTGTGGAGAAGTGTTATCGCTTACACCAGTTGGCACGTCACTTTACATACCCCCCCCCCCCCCCCCCACACACACACATACACATAAAGGTGTGTGAATGTGTGTATCCAACGTATATTGTTTCTTGTCCTTGTCCATCATCCAGGGACATGATGCATCAACTATCGTCTTTGTCAGCTGCGGCAATCGGTTCGTCTCTGCAAGATCTACACAACTCTGGTTGCTATATCTTGCATTCCAAACACAAATACAACCAGAAAAATCACAGAAAGAACAGCACAGAAAAATACTCCCCAACAAACAAGACGAATATCTATTGCTCTTCAACAACTAAAACAATTGAATAAACTGTGGAGTGGGACAGATAGACCTACAAAAATTAGATTTTTAAGAGCATGCATCTTTCCCATGCCGGTCTCCCTAGCCAAGGTGTTAACGACATTGTTCGTAATACCGTATATCCACGTGGGGAAAACAGCAGCTGCGAGAATCGGCAGCAGTTCGCGCCGCGCTGGTAACTTACGGGGGTATGTGAGCCGGTCGTTCAGAAACCAATGGCAAACTATTGAACGTAAAAACGTGCCTAGTACATCAACAGCAGCTGGAAAATGCCGGAGTTGAGTGCAACGTCCTGTTAGGGATATGCAACATTTTAAAAAAATCTTTCCCATGGCAACATACGCCTGTGAGACCTGGATACTTACTAAACAAGCTAAACAGCGCATAAATGTCTTTGAATATAAATGTTATTATATACGGGTTCTAAGGATATCTTGGATACAGAAAAGAACAAATGCTTCCATACGACAAGATCTGAATATTGAAGGTGGTTGGCTACTAAAGATGAACAACAACAACAAAAATTGAAATATTTTGGTCACTTGCAACGTCATGAAAGTTTGGATTGAACAATAATAGAGGGGTACGCCGAAAATATAATGAGAAATGTCAGAGATGATGTAAACAGTGAGCTATATGATGCCCTAAATATCAGTGGTCATGACATACCAGAGATTTGGTATGCTGATGATACAGTATTCCTATCCACAACATAGAATGGTATAGAAAACCTAATCGCCTCAACCCAATTGAATCGTGAAAATCACAAGTTGTATCTGAATATAGCAACACCAAAGATAATGCATAAAGATAAAACTACTATGGAAAAAGAAATATATGTTAATGAGGAAAAATTGGAGGTGGTGGAACATTTTGAATATCTTGGGTCATTGATTACCATCGACGGTGACACAATGAATGAAAAAAACACGACTATCAATTGCTCTTCAAAGACTAAAACAACTGAATAAATTATGGAGTGGGACAGATAGAACTACAAAAAATAGATTTTTAAGAGCATGCATCTTTACATTGCAACATACGCCCGTGAGACCTGGACACTTACTAAACAAGCTGAACAGCGCATAAATGCCTTTAAATATAAATGTTATGGACGAGTTCTAAGAATATCTTGGGTAAAGAAAAGAACAAATGCATCCATACTTCAAGAGCAATTAAAGACGATAAAACAATGAGAATTAAAGTATTTTGGTCACTTGAAACGTCACGAAAGTTTGGAGAGAACAATAATGGAGCGGTATATGCCTGGGAAAGGAGGAAGAGGAAGGCCAAAGAGAAGATGGGTGCAGAATGTGGTGGATGATCTCCAGATGGGTGTATCGGACGTGGGACATCTTGCCTATGATCGTGAGGTTTTCCGGAACGTTGTTATGGGAACGAGGTTCTGCAAAGGACATGCTACTGAATGAATGGATGAGTGCATTTATTAACTAATTAACTAACATACAAGTATTATATAAAGAAGTACAATTAAACATGCAAAAAATAGAGGGTTTAAAGATGATGAAAAGAATTAGAAGATATGGAAAGCGATCATCATAAAATGCAAATTTTGGAAGAGATTAAGAAAGATAACACACAAGAAAAGGAAGACCCATTTAGGAGGCTTATCAGAATGTGTTACTTGGACCTATCATGGAACAAGCAACAGTAACACTGTGACCTACCATGCATGTCGCAAGAGGCGACCAAGGAGGGTTGGCGTGAAGCTGGCTGTCGCAGTCTGTAGCCAACTTTCACTGCACAATCAACTAATCATAAGTAGACAACGTCTAGTGTGGGTTGGATGAGCGCCGATGCTCCATTCGGAGTTTAAAGGCAGCAGCGGCAGCAGCAGCAGTAGAAGAAGAAGAAGAAGAAGAAGAAGAAGAAGAAGAAGAAGAAGAAGAAGAAGAAGAAGAAGAAGAAGAAGAAGAAGAAGAAGAGGAGGAGGAGGAGGAGGAGGAGGAGGTGGAGGAGAAAGAAGAAGAAGAAGAAGAAGAAGAAGAAGAAGAAGAAGAAGAAGAAGAAGAAGAAGAAGAAGAAGAAGAAGAAGAAGAAGAAGAAGAAGAAGAAGAAAAAGAAAAAGAAGAAGAAGAAGAAGAAGAAGAAGAAGAAGAAGAAGAAGAAGAAGAAGAAGAAGAAGAAGAAGAAGAAGAAGAAGAGGTGGAGGAGGTGGAGGAGAAAGAAGAAGAAGAAGAAGAAGAAGAAGAAGAAGAAGAAGAAGAAGAAGAAGAAGAGGAGGAGGAGGAGGTGGAGGAGAAAAAAGAAGAAGAAGAAGAAGAAGAAGAAGAAGAAGAAGAAGAAGAAGAAGAAGAGAAGAAGAAGAAGAAGAAGAAGAAGAAGAAGAAGAAGAAGAAGAAGAAGAAGAAGAAGAAGAAGAAGAAGAGGAGGAGGAGGTGGAGGAGAAAGAAGAAGAAGAAGAAGAAGAAGAAGAAGAAGAAGAAGAAGAAGAAGAAGAAGAAGAAGAAGAAGAAGAAGAAGAAGAAGAAGAAGAAGAAGAAGAAGAAGAAGAAGAAGAAGAAGAAGAAGAAGAAGAGGAGGAGGTGAAGGAGAAAGAAGAAGAAGAAGAAGAAGAAGAAAAAGAAGAAGAAGAAGAAGAAGAAGAAGAAGAAGAAGAAGAAGAAGAAGAAGAAGAAGAAGAAGAAGAAGAAGAAGAAGAAGAAGAAGAAGAAGAAGAAGAAGAAGAAGAAGAAGAAGATAATAGATACGTAAAGACATGCCTACTTGAACAGAAAGAATATGTAGTAGAGTAAGTGTGAGAATAACAAATTGCCATAAAGCGATATTTGCTAATAATGAAGGCCCCAATCGGAAGCAGAGAACGCAATAAACACTGTAAAGACAAGAAACGTCCCTAGTAGCAGAAACAGTAGCGTCCGGGGGAGGGGCGGGGGGGGGGATACTTTGGAGTATACAACTAGTGTATGCAATCATATGTACAACACAAGTTTTTCACCACAAGAATGCTAGAATTTATAATGGCCACACACTGGAATATTTCTCATGAGCATATATGGGAGATACGCAAAGAGATGGATATTTACGTTTTGGAAAAACAATGTCTTCTTCTTCTTCTTCAGCGTTCCGAGCCATTGAGGTTCTTTGCTGCAAATACAATCCGTCTCCATTTGTCTCTCTGGTGGACCTTCTCTTGCCAGTCGTTGATTCCAAGTGCTTGTAGGTCTGTACATGTATTATCTCTCCACCGCCTTCTTGGTCTACCTCGGGGTCTACGGTCATTTATTTCCTGAGTGTAAGCGAGTTTTGTTTCCCTATTATCTTCCATTCTTTCTATATGCCCCAGCCATTGTAGTCTATTAGCCTTCATGATACCAGTGATTAGCGGGGACTTAAACAGATCATAAATGTCTTTGTTACTTCTTCTTTTCCACTCTCCACTTTGTGTATCCCTAATGGGTCCAAAGATGCGTCTTAAAATTTTGTTCTCAAAGGTTTGTAACAAGGCTTCGTCTCCTTTCGTTGTACTCCAGGTTTCAGAGCCATACAGCACAACTGGTCTGATCAATGTGCTGTCGAAAAAAAGGGAAACAAGAGTGGCAATACATAGATATATCCACGTTGGGGAACCCTTGAGGCAATTTAAATAGAACAATTAACAGATTTTAATTGGCACTCATAAGAAGATAAGTACCGATGTAGAGATAGCAATATTTTGCTTGAAAACACTAGCAGAAAAATATATAGAGGCTGAAAAAATATTTAATTATGCTTCATAAACTACAAAACAGCATTTGATATAACATGCTTTGAATCTCTGAGGAGGTCAGGAACGAGTAATATCTGTTTCATGTTTGTGCCAAGGCATACTGGTTTAAGGGGCTTGCAGATCTGGCCGCTGTGTGGACTGGACGAGCAATTGACCCAGCTGTCATCATGAAACTCTCATGGGGAGGATGAGAATAAGTCAATGACACTAGGGATGGATGTGATTCTGCAACTGTGACCAGACTGCAAGAACATCAAGTCAAACGGGAACACGCTGGACTAGAGCGCCATGTGGGAACCCAAAGAAGAATAATCAAGCAACACAAAGCTTGTGTGGCCAGTCGCTACATGCTGAGGCGGGAGTTTCCGTGGCGAAGTGGTCAAGCGGTCTGACTCGGGCACCGAAGGTTGTAGGTTCGATTCCTGGCCGCATCCTTCGGTTCACGAAAGCATTTTTTCGGAGTCTCCTGAGGGACGTCGCTAAAGCTACGGAGTTCGTGCTTTTGTGCGACGCTTTCCGCGCTGCGGAAATAGACTGAGCCATATGGGATAAAAATACGGTGCAATGAAGTCGACTTTTAAGCGACATCTTTAAGCTACACGCTAAGGAAGTTACTGAGGAGGGGTTATATGGACTAATAGTTCCATGTGCAATAAGAATGATCTGTTGACTAATTAACTAATCTATATTTGATATAAAAATCAACAACGCATTAATTAAATGCCATAGCGAAACAGGTATCGATGGGAAAGAAAACAGATTAATATCAAACCTATATTAGGAACAAGTGGCAACATTAAGGTCAGGAAAATGTACATAACCTCTTACATATATTTAATAAAGAGATATGTGACAAGGGCAGCAGAGAACTGCGTGTCTTATGATTCTTATCTCCATTTCTAAATTATATTACAAATATTCAAACAGAAAGTCATACAAGGACTCAAAATGCAGGCGATATAGTTTAGCTGGTTGAAAAAAGCAGGAGCTCTAAGAATTGGTAGATTATGATGTAAAAAAAAAAAAACTAAGCAGTCTTGGACAAAGAAAACAAAAACCCTGATTGTCAACAAAGAAAGTTGCAAGCCAATATTCACAATTACAAGAAAAGGAAAGCTGCTGGAACAAATCAGTGGTGCTTCAGGGAGAATAATTGAAGAGATTTTTTTTTTTTTTTTACGGTCGCTCTCTCGCTTTGAACTCAAGTCCGTACACACTACTTCCAGTAGTGCTCGGATGAATTTTGCGTGTGGATTAGCTTTCCATTTTAACAGTGTCCCTCGCCATCATTGATGACAAGTGTTAGGTAGAAATAGGGTCGAGAATAAAGGCCGCACTGGGGCTAAAGTGGAGAATAAACGAGTAAGAAGAAATCAATGAGATGTGGACACTCAACGTCAAGAGGTGGGCTGAAAGAAGCCTGTTGAGTGCACATTGAAGTCACAGGGCAGAGGGTAGTGGAGGCGATTACAGCCAAACTTTATTTCAGAAAGAACATGTGATGATTATTGTATTACAGAATACATATATCCTGACAATTCATGGCTTTGCACACACAGCTGCATAATACGTACACAGGGACATCACTATCACAGCTGTCATGTACTTGCTATAATTATAGAATATAGTCTACAGTACATAAGTGTGCACAAGACCAACATATTTCTCAGCCAAGGATCACCTGATCACCAAAACCAGTGTTAAAAAACATTTGCCAGGTTAATGTCACGGGTATGGCCATGTAATGTTACAGTAACGTGTTTGGGAGACAGACGAGCACAGCTACAAGCGGCTGTACCTTGAAGAGAGGTGTCAGAGGTAGGGCAGCTGCGCTCAGTTTATGTGGTCGTTATGTTAGATGTAAAATATTGACACCGTTATGAACAATTACTATACTACTAGTTAGTTGACATAAATATGGTTATTCTTCTTGTTTGCGCCCATGCAGTCTCAACCTGTAAGTTGTAAGTACATGTTTTCGTTGATTGATTTATGTTTATATGCTGGTTGTTTCTGCGGCGCTGTTGTGCCATTTTGATTTGTGTGTCATTGCCATGTGTGTCATATGCCTGCTCTTTTGTTTGTGGTTATGTCTCATGCTGTTGCTGACTGGTAACCTTTATGTGCACTATTCTCTATGTTTGTGTTTCTATGTTAAGGTACTAAATGAATGTAACTAAGCAGCTCACAGAAGGGCCCTACTTTCGTGTAATGGTGCGAAAGAAGGTGTTAACGTTAGACAACATAATGGTCAACTAGTGGTTAAAGACCTCATGTTAGGGATCACCGTGAACATCCAACATCCAGCTAGTAACAACGGCAAGGTGAGTGTGTTAATGCTGGCCACGAGAACGTTGTAAGCAACAGGATTTAAAAAAAAAACAGAACCTGAGTTTTATCAATTTTCTGCTGATTCAAATGGCGCCCAGCGCCCACTGTGCATGGGGGTTTACCCGCAGATCTACGGAGAAATTGTGAGAAAACGTGTTGATAGGTTAGTTGTCAGTATGGTAACACGATACAAACAACTGATACAACAAAGCATATCACAAACGAGCATAATTTATTACCTGGCACTGACCAGCCTGACACAGCATTAATTACTGAAATAATAGATCGATCTTAATTTATGACATTCTGATGTGCAGCAGACTATTTTATGACGTGTTCACAGAGAACATACGGTAAGATCCTCTCTCTGAACGTGTAGTCTTTAATGAACTGTCCATTACTTAGTTAGTTAGTTAGTCTTTCCTCTTGAGCCTAAGGCGGCGCATAGGGCAGAATTCATGGCCCTCCATGTCCGGCGGTTCGCTGCTACCTGTTGTAGATCCTGGATGTTCACTTGGCCGTTGAATGAGCCTTCTCTGATGATGGTTCTACGCAGGTTCTTGGTCTTCCCCGTTTTCTTTTCCCTACTGGTGACCATAAGAGGGCTTAGTTGGGGAGTCTTGTCTTGTCCATTCTGAGTACATGGCCGGTGTAGCTTCATCGACGTTTTCTTATAAAATTGGATACAATATCTTGCTTAGTCTCTTGTCTTATTTGCGTGTTGGTTCTGAAATCTGTCCAGTGGAGGTTTAGAATTCTTCTAAGACATTTGTTCTCAAAATTGTCTAATTTTTTATCTAAAGCTACCGTTGATTTCCAACTTTCACATCCATACGTTAACACTGGAATCACACAAGAGTTGAAGATTTTAAGTTTTGTGTGTTTGCTGAGTGTCTTTGACTTCCAGATGTTTGACAGTTTATTGAAGGCACCAGATGCCAGTGCGATTCTAGATAGTATTTCTGGCGTTGAGTCCCCTGTAGATGTCATTTTGCTCCCTAGGTATGTGAAGCTGTTGACTTTTTCCAGAACATGGTTGTTTAATTTGGTGTCGTCTGAACTGTTGGTAAGATCAATAGTTTTTGTCTTTGCTGTGTTAATTTGGAGACCAATTTGTCCTGAAACATTTTGGAGATGGTTTATTTTCTCTTGGGCATCCGGGTGTGTTGAACTTAAAAGCACTATATCGTCGGCAAAGTCCAGGTCTTATAGAATTTTGTCAACCCAATGGATACCCCTATTTGTGTTGTTTGTGCATTTGCGCATGACCCAATCGATAGCTATTCCAAAGAGCATCGGTGACAAGACACAACCCTGTTTCACTCCCGTTTCCACTGAGAACCAGTCAGAGTTGCCTGATTCTGTTCTCACGCAGCAACGTGTCTCTTTGTAGAAAGATTTTATGGTGTTGATATATTTGGTATGGAAACCATAGATGTTAAGTAGATTCCAAAGTGAAGGACGGTGGATACTGTCGAAGGCTTTTTGAAAGTCGACAAAGTTGGTGATTAATTTCAACTGGAATTCTACAGAGTCTTCAATGATTATTCTAAGGACGAAAATGTGATCTATACATGACCGTTTTGGTCTGAAGCCAGCTTGTTCTTCTCTGAGCCTTTCATCTATAGACTTTTTTAATATCTCAAGTAAAATGCTACAAAAAAGTGTTCCCGGCACTGACAGTAAGGTGATACCACGCCAGTTATTGCAATCAGACATGTCACCTTTTTTTTTTTTGGCAGTTTGAAAATTACACCATCCTTCCACTGTTGTGGTGGGGATTCGTTTTGCCAGATTTCATTGATCAGCTGTAACAAACGTTGTAAGGTATTCTCATCTGCTGCTTTGAGCATTTCTCCTGAGATGTCTTCACCAACAGCTTTGTTGTTCTTCAATTTATACATGGCTGCTTTAATCTCTTCCATGGTGAATGACTCACAGGAGGCATCTAGTGGTGGCATGGTGATTTCTCCATCCAGGTTGGGAACACTGTCAGATTGGGGTCTATTTAATATTTCTTTGAAATGTTCTGCCCATCGTTGCTTTTGGTGGTCATCAGATAACAGTAGTTGACCTTGTTTGTCTTTGAGGGGTTTGTTTGGTGTAGGTAAGTGATTGCATAGTTGTTTCATGATGTGGAATACGGCTTTGTTGTCCATTACTATACTACATAAATCAGTTAATGAACACTGCCTTCCTGTGCTGCATCTGTCCCGTGCCACTAGTGTCAGTGCTACTTTATACCTTAGTGTAAGGTGAAGTCATATACCTGCCCTGTTAAATCAACTGGATTAACAAAGCTCTATGCACCATTGGAAATCTGCTACCAGTGGTGAAGATAACAAGACCACACGACTTTTGCCAAGAAGACAGCAAAGTAAGTGTGCGAAATTATACATATTTTAAATGTTCATTTGTTTCATACAATATTTGTTGGCTTTACTGCACACATTTTATTTTCTCTTTTATTTAATAACAAAACTTCTAAATATAAGCTATAAAGAAAGTAACATTTGGTGGAAGGCCAAGGTAAAGAAAGTTGTTAAAGGCAAAAAGGATGAATATAAAAATGGGTTTAAAGCAAACATGATTATGGTTACATAGAATATAAAATAGCAAGAACGCCCGCAAATTGAATAATAAACAAAGAAAAACAAGACCGAGAGGAATAAGGAGAAACTCTAAATAACAATTACAAGGACGTAACTAGAAACTTTTACAAAATGACAGTGCAATGACAGGGCAGAACCTTTTGACCCAAGTGAAATAATTAACGATGAAGAAGGAGAACCAATAAGAGAACAAAAACAAATCCTAATGTAACAGCACCAAATCTGGACATGTTCAGATTTGGCCTGTTAAAGTAAAAAACTTAACACGGCGGTTAAATACTAAGACATTTGCGACCGAACAGTTCTGTGTGTTGCATCGCCCACGCTAGATCGTGAAAACGAAAGTTGCTGAAGTTCCGCCCTGTCTTGGCTTAATGAGTTGTGGGAAGCTTTGATCTGTGGGAAGCCTTCGAAGCACAAAGCCGAGTGGCTGATTAGTGTCAGATCACTCCTGGGCTTCTTTTGGAGGCACAAAGTAAGGCGACTTATTTTTGCTCAGTGTCACATCTCAATTTATGTTTGTGTTGAAACTTATGTTATTGTGAGTGTCACAATTATTCTTTTCTAAAGTGTTTTATTTTTATCTGTGTCAAAGTTATTTTAGTGTGTCACATTCTACTCAGCTTAGGTGTGTGAGCGCCTGATTGTGGTACTTTGTGTATCCTACAGACTCGCCTAGAGGGTTGAGTCTGATAATTGGCTTGTTGTTATTGTTTGAAATGAGACCGCAGTTGCCTGTTGTATTTGTTATTGAACTGCAATGTTTGTATGAACATTGGTTTTCCCGTAAGCTGTAGAACTGGATAAATAAAGAATGTTTATGTATTGTTCTTGATTTGTTTGTTTAGTCTGCAAGGTTAGTATGTACATTCACGATTGCTATCACAGTCTAGGGGTTCAGTTCATTGCCTTGGATTGTAAATAACAAGTAGTGCAGTCCCCTGTCTCAATAATCCCGAATCTTCTTACTTAATCCTATCCCTTTTCTTGTGAGTTGCGGGTGGTGAGACGTTTCTCTCTTTTTACTATTTTTCTTCTTTAGCCCGAACGCATTCAGAGGCTATGACCGTTCAGCTGTTCTTCATTCTCCCCCCCCCCCCTCGGCTTCACTAACAAGATGGAGGCTGTACTTCGAACAACTTCTCAACATTCCATCAGATGCCACAGGAATTCAATAAGCCGATACATATGCCATCAAAGGACTAGAACCAGACATATTGAAAGAAGAAATTAGAGAAGCCATCAGATTACCCCCATTGAATAAATTACAGGGACAAGACGAAACACCAAACGAACTAATTAAAGCAGTAAGAGAAGTAGGAACAGAATGGCTACAAAGAATGTTTAACCATGTTTGGGTAGAACAACAGACACCAAGAGACAAGGGACGCGTCATAATTATCCCAGTTTGGAAAAACAAATGCAGTAAAAGAGACTGCACACATTACTGAGGCATTTCCTTTTGAGTTATACTGGGAAAACATTTTGCATAACCCTTGAGAAACAACTTATAGAAAAATAAATCGAATTCAATGAAACACTCTACTTAGCCTTTGTCGTCCAAGAAAAGGCATTTTGATAGAGTAGATATAAACAAGCTGTGGGAAATCCTTAAAAGATATCGGGTGAGTGCACATCTAACAAACCTATATAGAAGCTTATATAACAACAGTGAATGCACGGTAAGAACAAATGGAGGACATTCAGAACCCTTCACCATAATATCCGGAGTACGACAAAGTTGTCTTGTTCATAACCTATATAGGCAGCATATGTAAAGAAACCAGCCAAATATAGACCGTAACAACACCGCATGATGAACAGAACACGGAAGAATAACCAACGGCAAATTACACCATTAAAGATCTCCTATTTGCGGACGATCAAGCACTGATAGCAGAATGAGAAGTAGAATTACAAGGCCACATATTAACCTAAACAAAGTATGTAAAGAACACAACATGAAATTTAGCATAAGAAAAACAGAGGTAATGACCAAAGAAGGAAAAAAAAAAGATTCATCTAAAAGTACACCCCATGAAACAAGTAAAGAACCTCAAGTACTTAAGAAAAAAATGGCAAATCAGACGACGAGATCGAAAATAGATGCAATAAGGCAAAGCAATTCATTGAACAAATGGCACCAATACTAAAGAATAATCATGTATCAATAATTATTAAGAAAGCACTCTACAACACAATCTTCCTACCTACTCTACGCTTCCAATACCAAACTTGGACAATGAAAGAAAAAGAGAAAAACAAAATTACAACAACAGAAATGAGATTTCTGAGAAGTATACTCAATGTATCCTCCCCCGATGGTGTTTCCACCTTGTCGTGGTGGGGGAGCTTGAGTTTCTCAATGACCCTGAGAGCTATGCCGGCGGTAGCGTAGCTACCAGCAGGGCCTCCCAAGCCGGACAGGTCAAAGGGTAGAGAACAGACAAAGAGAAACACCCTGGTCCTCCAGGTTGGGGGTTGAAGCGTGGGGTTAACATCCTCACCTTTGTAAAAACCTTTCTTTGTTACGAAACAAATACATGAGCCTCGATATCGGACTGACTTATCTGGACAACGACCTTGGAACGTTAAAGGACTTTTGAGATTTGGAACATGGAATGTACGGACACTATATCGAGCTGGAGCGGCCGAAGAACTAACCCGGGAGCTGGGTGAATATCAAATGGATATAACAGCAATTCAAGAAATAAGGTGGCCAGGAGAGGGTACTTTAGAGCAAAATGGAATGATTATAATATATGGAGGAAACACCCAAAATAAACATGAATTAGGAACAGGATTTGTCATCAAAAAAGAGTTATGGGGGAACGTTTTAAACTTTAAAGCTTTTAATGACAGGATTAGTAAATTACGAATAAAAGGTAAATGGAAAAATATAACGATGATTAATGTACATGCACCTACTGAAGAGAAAGAAGATGATATTAAAGAAGACTTTTATAATGATCTGGAAGATGTCATAGAAGAAACCCCCAAACAGGACATCCTGATTGTGCTGGGAGACTTCAATGCAAAAATAGGTAGAGAGCAAACTAATAAAAAAGTGGCCGGTATGGAAAGCCTACATACAACTTCAAATGATAATGGATGGAGAGTCATCAACCTGGCAGAAGCCAAAGGACTGCAGATTAGCAGTACCAGACTACAAAGAAAGGATATACACAAACAAACTTGGAAATCATGTGACAAGAGAACCTATAATCAAATAGATCACATTTTAATTAACAACAGAAATGCATCAAACATACAGCAAGTTAGAAGTTATAGAGGAGCTGAGTGCCACAGTGACCACTTCCTCGTTGGAGCAAAATTTAAAATAAAACTTAAGAGAGCTTTCTATACTAAATTACAAAGATTACACCCAACATATAACAGAGAAAAACTGCAAGACATTACAGTCAAAGAGAAATTTACAGATGAAATAAAATGTAAACTTGAAACTCTGCAAAACCCTTTGGAGGAAAGCGTTGACCAAACTTGGTTGAACATCAAGAATACAATTCAGTCTACCGCAGAAGAATGTCTCGGTGTGTTAATCACGCATAGAAAGAACAGATGGTTCAATCAAAAATGTGAAGAAGCAGTCATTAGGAAGAAGAATGCCAGACATGTATGGTTAAATGACATCAATAACATCCAAAAGGAAGAGCATTATAGAAATGAATGTAAAGAGGCTACAAAAATAGTCAGACAGCAGAAGCGAGAATATATGAGTAATATAATCAAAGATATGGAAACTAATCACCAGAAAAATGAATCAAGAAAATTTTTTAAAGAACTGAAGTCAATGAAACGAGGGCACCAACAAAACACATATGGTTTAAAAGACACAAATGGGAATATGATAAATACCAATGAGGAAATGTGCAACACATGGAAAGAATATTTTATTGAATTACTAAATTGTGAAGCTCCAAGTCACATTTTCCCACAGGAAGAGGTTCTAACATGCGAACCACAAATTGAAGAACCTACATTTGAAGAAATCCTATATGTAATCACATGACTTAAAAACAATAAGGCAACTGGGACTGATGGAATTGCTGCTGAATTTATAAAGGCAGGTGGCCATGCATTACATCTAAAGCTATACGAACTAATAATAAAAATCTGGAGGACAGAAGAATTACCCCATGACTGGAAAGAGTCGTTATTGATACCTATCTTTAAGAAAGGAGACAAGTTCCAATGTGGAAATTATAGAGGAATATCACTACTGTCCACAAGCTATAAGATACTATCCGCAGTATTACTAAATAGACTAAAACCATATTCAGAAGACATATTAGGTGACTACCAGGCGGGTTTTAGACAAAACAGATCAACAATAGATCAGATATTTATCTTACGACAAATAGCCGAGAAACATTGGGAATATAAAAGAGATCTCCATAACATTTTTGTGGATTTTAAAAAGGCTTATGATAGTGTCCATAGGAATAGTCTATGGAATGCTATGCGGGAATTTGGAATACCAAGGAAGTTAATCAACATGACCAGACTATGCATGGAAGATACTTATAATATAGTAACATATAAAGGCAGGAAATCAGACCCCTTCCAAATAACATCTGGCTTGAAACAGGGTGATGCACTATCGCCGCTACTCTTCAATCTGGCTCTAGAGAAAGTTGTAAGGAAGGTAAAGGAGGAATGTGATATTGGAGGAACATCCAAGCTGCTTGGTTATGCAGATGATATAGATATTATAGGGCAAAGTGAACAAAAGACATTGGAAATATTGACTCACTTAAAGGGAAAAGCCCAACAGATGGGGCTGGTTATCAACCAAGATAAGACAGAATATATGGTAATTTCAAGAGACGGAATGGCTAGAAACTCTGGCCACATACAAATAGATAATAGGACCATTAAAAGAACGGAAACATACAAATACCTGGGTACAATCTTCAACTGCTCCAACATCATAAGGGAAGAAATACAAACTAGAATCAACTCTGGAAATAAGATATACTATGCACTACAACATCTACTAAAATCAAAGGCGCTATCTCGTAACACCAAAATCACAATATACAAAACACTGATCAGACCAGTTGTACTGTATGGCTCTGAAACCTGGAGTACAACGAAAGGAGACGAAGCCTTGTTACAAACCTTTGAGAACAAAATTTTAAGACGCATCTTTGGACCCATTAGGGATACACAAAGTGGAGAGTGGAAAAGAAGAAGTAACAAAGGCATTTATGATCTGTTTAAGTCCCCGCTAATCACTGGTATCATGAAGGCTAATAGACTACAATGGCTGGGGCATATAGAGAGAATGGAAGATAATAGGGAAACAAAACTCGCTTACACTCAGGAAATAAATGACCGTAGACCCCGAGGTAGACCAAGAAGGCGGTGGAGAGATAATACATGTACAGACCTACAAGCACTTGGAATCAACGACTGGCAAGAGAAGGTCCACCAGAGAGACGAATGGAGACGGATTGTATTTGCAGCAAAGAACCTCAATGGCTCGGAACGCTGAAGAAGAAGAAGAAGAAGAATACTCAATGTATCAAGCAGAGAGAAATGAAGAAATCATGACTAAAGTGGGGGTTATAGCAGCGTTAGATTTCATAAGAAAACTGCAAGTTAAATGGTTTGGCCATATAACTTGATTACAAATTAACAGTAGACCACAACAAGCAATGATGTACAGACCAAACGGAAGCAGAAGAGGTCGGTCACGTAAACGATGGATAGAGGGAATAGCAGCATCCATGGGAACCTCAATATATGAAGCCCATAATCGGGCACTCTCCCGCTGTTTATGCTTCACTTAGACACCGCAAGGTACAAGAGGAACACGATGAGATGAGATGATGAGATGATATATCGACTCTGTGACCTGTCCTCGTCTTATTCTTCCTCTTCGTATGTTTCTCTTAAATGATACTAGACTGGCAGTATGTAACTGTGTTGCTGGAATCCTCGATTACAACACTATCATGTGCTTCATGTGTGCGATATTTTCCGTAGATGCTTGATTCTAGCATACGATGCATTTGTCAAGATCACATGACAAGTTTCGCTAACGGTGTATACTGGATTATATATATATATATATATATATATATATATATATATATATATATATATATATATATATATATGTGTGTGTGTGTGTGTGTGTGTGTGTGTGTGCGTGCGTGCGTTCGTGTGCCGTATATACAACATTATATGTGTGTTTATAAACAATGTAAACTGGATTATAAATATATGTATAAACCGTGTATACTGGATTATATATGTGTGTATAAACCATGTATACTGGATTATATGTGTGTGTAGAAACCATATATACTGGATTATTTCTGTGTATAAGCCGTGTATACTGGATTATATGTGTGTGTATAAACCGTGTGTACATGATTATATGTGTATGTATAATCCGTTTATACTGGATTATATGAGTATGTATAAACGAACAGCAGAAATCCCAGTGTCATGCCATCATGCCTATTGTGTATGTGGTACTAGCTTCATCATTTAAGACCTATCGACACGTGACCACCGGGCCGGCAGTCAGGCATGCTAGCATTTCTGCTCTCTCTCTCTTTCTCTCTCTCTCTCTCTCTCTCTCTCTCTCTCTCTATATATATATATATATATATATATATATATATATATATATCACACACACACACACACACAACTCACACACTTACACAGAAGCACGCACACGCACAGAGAGAGAGATAACGAGAGAGAGAGATAACGAGAGAGAGAGAGAGAGAGAGAGAGAGAGAGAGAGAGAGAGAGGAGATGTGATTTCAGCGCGTGAGTACTTACATCTGTGTAAATCTATGTAATCTAAATTGATGTACTTGTCAGAGGTCAGTTTCACCCATCTAACTGGCGCTGGGGCAGGCCCTAAAGTTCCCGCACCGCTGGATGAAGGCTCCTCGTCTGGTGACACGTAGGCTCTGGAAATAAAGATACACATGTTTGACATGTATCAAGCATTAATTAACTAACAATTAAAGACCTGCAGGGGTTGTCCGCGTTT
Source organism: Cepaea hortensis (assembly GCA_963921405.1). NCBI lineage: Eukaryota > Metazoa > Mollusca > Gastropoda > Stylommatophora > Helicidae > Cepaea > Cepaea hortensis. The sequence goes on from OY992896.1 coordinate 29,510,595, forward strand.
GGAACAGGATGTGTCTCCCTTTGAACTTTCAACAACTACAATCTGGAGATTATTATTTTCAGTCAAGCAATGTTGATGTTATTTTCACTTATTAGTCAAGCAATGTTGATGTTATTTTTACTTATTAGTCAAGCAATGTTGATGTATTTTTGGTTCTTAGTTAGATGTTTACAACATTATAGCCAGACAAAAATAGTACCAAACTGAGATTTTGTTTTGTCTTTTAGTCATATACATTAAAACCTGTCTCTTCAACCATCTTGAACAAACTTAACATGTAATTGTAATCTGGTTGATGCGGATTCGAAGCCCTGGCCGTGGGGTCGTCAGACGAGCGTCTAGCTACTAAACTATTTCCCCCACCATAACCCCTCCCTGAAATTTCCATTTAGGCTGGGTGGATCTTGCAGTTCAGGTCTATGTTTTGTTAAATAATAACAATTATCAGTCTTTATGTGGATTCCGACGCACAGACATCGGACCGACAGCAACGCATGGTACCCAATACACTACCGCGTGTTCCTTTTTTTTTTTTTTAAAGAAAAGAGTTGACAATGATTTATTATTAATATTAATATGCCAATTTGATTTAAACGTATTTTATGTAGCAATGACACCTAAAGTAAAGAGTTTACGACGGTATTAGGGATGGCCTCATCTGTCGTGTCCAAGACTGGCTGTGATCCGCTGTCCGTGAAGACTGAATTATATGTATCACATGGAGTCATCTATACTCCTGTAAGGATGCAGTCACCTTGTCAACTATACTCCTTTAAGGATGAGTTACCTGATGTCATCTACACTCCTGTATGTGTGCGTCACCTGGAGTCAACTATATTCCCGTATGGATACGTCACCTGTTATCATCTATACTCCTGTATGGATGCGACACCTGGTGTCAATTATACTCCTTTATGCATGCGTCACCTGGTGTCAATTATACTCCTTTATGCATGCGTCACCTGGTGTCAATTATACTCCTGTATGCATGCGTCACCTGGTGTCAATTATACTCCTGTATGCATGCGTCACCTGGTGTCAATTATACTCCTGTATGCATGCGTCACCTGGTGTCAATTATACTCCTGTATGCATGCGTCACCTGGTGTCAATTATACTCCTGTATGCATGCGTCACCTGGTGTCAATTATACTCCTGTATGCATGCATCACCTGGTGTCAATTATACTCCTGTATGCATGCGTCACCTGGTGTCAATTATACTCCTGTATGCATGCGACACCTGGTGTCAATTATACTCCTGTATGCATGCGTCACCTGGTGTCAATTATACTCCTGTATGCATGCGTCACCTGGTGTCAATTATACTCCTGTATGCATGCGTCACCTGGTGTCAATTATACTCCTGTATGCATGCGTCACCTGGTGTCAATTATACTCCTGTATGCATGCGTCACCTGGTGTCAATTATACTCCTGTATGCATGCGTCACCTGGTGTCAATTATACTCCTGTATGCATGCGTCACCTGGTGTCAATTATACTCCTGTATGCATGCGTCACCTGGTGTCAATTATACTCCTTTATGCATGCGTCACCTGGTGTCAATTATACTCCTTTATGCATGCGTCACCTGGTGTCAATTATACTCCTTTATGCATGCGTCACCTGGTGTCATCTATACATATAATGTAATATTCCTCCAGTCAAGAACGTTATACATACTGGCCACAAATATTGGCCTCCAGTCGTGAACATTTATAAATATTGGCCACGGAAACCGACCTCCAATCACGAATGTTTATAAATATTGGCCACAAAAACTGGCCTCCAGTCGTGAATGTTTATAAATACTGGCCACAAAAACTGGCCTCTAGTCATGAATGTTTATAAATACTGGCCACAAAAACTGGCCTCCAGTCATGAATGTTTATAAATACTGGCCACAAAAACTGGCCACCAGTCACGAATGTTTATAAATACTGGCCACACAAACTGGCCTCCCGTTCTTGAAGGGAGTGTACAGGGTGTGACAGTACTGCAGTATTCTCATGAAGGGAGTGTACAGGGTGTGACAGTACTGCAGTATTCTCATGAAGGGAGTGTACAGGGTGTGACAGTACTGCAGTATCCTCATGAAGGGAGTGTACAGGGTGTGACAGTACTGCAGTATCCTCATGAAGGGAGTGTACAGGGTGTGACAGTACTGCAGTATTCTCATCGGTGTTTACAATGGGAAATGTGCTATTTATGTTACACAATCAACGAGCACATACACTCAACATTGCATTCTACAGGCAACAAGTAAAAGATTCAACAAAACAACAACAACATAACGAAAATGCAAATATAAATATAATAGTAATTTATTATAATATATCTAGTCAGGTCTTAGTCAGATATGACTGAGCTACCGTATGACAGTAGACGGTACTACCTGTTTTCTGTCAGCGCCGAATGTTGGGCGGCGCTTACCAAACCCAACACCCCACATTGTGCCAACGGCTTCGGGCGAAAGAGCGCAATTGGGAGGGTACAAGCCTTATCCTGGTGCGAGGAAATGCAACCCAAAGACAAAATAAGTCATGGCAGGGCAGACCAGGCCCTAAGCCTTGGTTGGCAGCTGGTCTAGGATCGAAGCTCCGACAGGCGGACAGTTAGAGCATTGCTTTGCTGATCCGGCAGCTTCTGCAGCTTGTCTTGTTCCAGATGTATAGGTGTTAACTTTCCTCTGGAGTGAACTAGGCAGGCCGAGAGAGGGATCATGCTGCATGGGCAACACATGGTTTCTTTATTTTAGCCAAGGCTTTGTGCTATGGAGAGGTAATAACTCCATCCCTGGTCTTAACCGGATCAAGTTATGGAGTTCATTCAAATCGCAAGTGATAAGGGAAACATCAGAAGCATGTATGAAGTAATAAAGAAAGCCTGTGGTCCAATGATCAAAAGAAGTGCACCGCTGAAAACCTTGACTGGAGAAATCATCACTGATAAGAAACAGCAGATGGATAGATGGGTCGAGCACTATTTGGAGCTTTACTCAAGTGAGACCAAACTAGCGGATGATGCCCTCAACGCCATAGAGGCTCTACCAACTCTTGACCACCTGGACACACTTCCAACTATAACAGAAGTTAAGTGTGCTATAAATGAGCTTGCATCTGGCAAGGCTCCAGGTAAGGATGGGATTCCAATAGAGGTAATCAGGAGTGGGCAAGACACACTCGCTCTACAGATCCACCAGCTAATAGAGCTATGCTGGCGAGAAAGACAAGTCCCACAGGATTTCAAAGATTCAAACATCATAACGCTGTACAAGAACAAGGGCGATCGGAGTGACTGTAACAACTATAGGGGTATCTCACTTCTGTGTATTGTTGGGAAAGTATTTGCCAGAATTGTCCTGCGCAGACTTCAAGTCCTGGGAGATCAAGTTTACCCCGAATCACAGTGCGGCTTCCGTCAGAACCGGTCTACCATTGATATGATATTCTCATTGCGACAGATGCAAGAAAAATGCCGGGAACAAAATCAGCCACTGTTTATTGCCTTCATCGACCTCACAAAGGCAATCGATTTGGTCAGTCGTGAGGGTCTGTTCAAAACTTCAGAAGAGTTTGAAATCAAGAGTGGAGTTAAGCAAGGTTGTGTACTAGCTCCCACCCTCTTTGGGATATACTTTCACTTCTACTGAAATATGCCTTTCGTGATCAGGATGACGGTATATACATTCACTCACGCTCAGATGGTGGCCTCTATAATGCTCAGATATTGAAGGTCAAGACCAAAATTAGGAGGGTACTAATCAGAGAGTTGCTTTTTGCGGATGATGCTGCGATTACGACTCACCCTGAGGAAGAATTACAACGTCTACTATCTGCATTCTCCAATGCTTGTTCTGAATTTGGTTTAACAATTAACAAAAAGAAGACACAGATTATGTCACAAGGTGCACATGGTGTACCATCAATCTTTATTGACGACGCCGAACTGGAGACAGTAGACCATTTTACATATCTAGGATCAGAGGTAAATAGCAAATTATCCCTCGATCAGGAAATCAACATCAGGATTGGCAAGGCAGCAACAACAATGAACATGTTAGCAAAAAGAGTCTGGGAGAACAGGAAGCTTACTGCCAAAACAAAAGTCCTCGTCTACCAAGCCTGTGTCCTTAGTACTCTTCTATATGGCAGTGAATGCTGGACAACTTACTCACGCCAAGAGAAACGTTTAAACAGCTTTCATATGCGGTGTCTGCGAAGAATACTTGGTATTAAGTGGCAAGACAAAATCACAAATACTGAAGTATTGGAAAGATCAGGTTGTGTGCCGGTGTATTCCTGCTCAGTCTTCGTAGACTTAGATGGATAGGACATGTTAGGAGGATGGATGATGGTAGAATACCAAAGGACATCTTTTTTGGTGAATTACAGACGGGTAGGAGATCTCAGGGTCGGCCTCTACTACGATACAAAGATGTGTGTAAGCGGGACATAATTGATACAGGCATAGATAATGCACATTGGGAGCAAGTCGCCGCTGAACGTGTTGCATGGAGGGCAAACATCAGAAGTGGAATAAAGACAAAAGAGAAAATGATTGCAGATAAAGCACACACATAGCGTGAGAGACGTAAGATGGTGCACAATGGTGGAAATGACCATGTTTTCACATGCATCTACTGTGGGCAAACATTTTCAGCAAGAATTGGCCTTACCAGCCACACTCGCCACCGCTATGGGTCGTAGTTATTAAGCCTTTTTGAAGCACAATGTACCAAACTATCGTCTGTCAAGACGGAAAGGTGCCAATGTTGATGTTGAATTATAATATAAATACGGAAAATCTCGATTTATCTGACTGTTTGGAACGGACATCTTTTATTGTCGGAAAGGCTCTTGGTCACTCGCCAGTGTCCATAAATCAGGTATTTCACACCAACAGTGTTTTCAATGCCTGTAGTGCTAATCAACCCTCTGCCTCTTCTGTCAGGAACGAAGGCGATACTGTAACCAGTTGTCAGGGAGACTCCGTGGCGAAGTGGTCAAGCCGTTTGACTCGGGTTCCGAAGGTTGTGGGTTCGATTCCGGGCCGCGTTTTTCGGTTCACGAGTGAAATTTTTCGGAGAATCATTTGGGTCGTCGCTAGAGCTACGGAGTTCATGCTTTGTGCGACGCTTTCCGCGCTGCGGAAAGAGACCGAGCCATATGGGATAAACCCCGGTGCAATGAAGTCGACCCTTTTTGTAACCAGATATCAACATTGTCATGGACATGGCATCGTATACCTTTTATATAAATCGTGAGGAAGTCACTGATGACGTCTGACCTCATCCCGCAGGTCGATTAACTGACAGTGGATAGATAGATCCAGGCATTGTGAGTTATAATACTGATGTCAGTAGACCACAAACTCTATACCACATACTAGGTAGGACAATGAGTGTTGATGATGTTAGTCATATTGTAATAATGTAATTCTATCCATACTCAAACTGAACCATGTCCACATTGTAGGCATTGCTGATGGTGTTGAGCGGGTCCCACTCGCCGGTCACATTGTAGAAACCATTACTGAACCACCAAAGGCTTCTAACAGCGTTAGACGCCCCACCAAAACCTCCAGTAGGGTTGGAGCAGTCGATTGGAATCACGCCTCCCTGAAACAAGAGCACCATTGACAACATGAATATATCATTTTGTGAAGACTAGTGTTCAGTTAAATATCTTCCACAATTATTTGCATCTCATGTTGCGATGACATTTTATCACTAGGGATAAATTGCAGCTTGCTCATATTATTAATATTATCACCCACACTGCAGTAACCAGTATATAAGTAACTCAAGTATCCAATTCGGGCCCTTTGTATGGATTATTCCTCTTCGATATCTATACGCAGAATACAATATTTTCAAACAAATACATCATGAAATAGTAAATCAAGTAGCAGAAAATTAGCAATTAAAATGATTAAAACATGTGTATAATGAAAGCAAAAAGTATAAATCTTTTCATTTAGTACCTGGCCAATTCATAAAGTCACGGAAAGTAGAAGGATACTTACACCTTTTGTTGTTATTGCCTATGACAATTACTGACATATGTTGGCAGGCGTGAAGAAGAAAGAAGAAAGAGAATAAGAATGGCCCAATGAATTCTGCATTAGATAAAGCTATGTAAACATAAAGTCATTAAGTGTTACTTACATTTATTACTTTTTACTGTACGGAGAAGAAGCAAGGACAATGAATAAACAGTGTGATGGTAAAATTGAAGTGTTGGAAGTGTGGTTATATAGCCACACAGGAGGAATATCATGACAGGGTCAGCAGAGACGTACTATAAACATCCAAACTGGCATTCCAGTGGGCGGCAACCGCGTCAGACAGACAGACAGACAGACAACCGGTTTGTGTTTTATTATGTCCTGTATGTTGCCATTTCTCTCGAATATCTTGTTGTTTCTATGGGCTAATTTCGATATTTTATCTCGTGCGAATGAGTCCGCAAAATGGTCAGCTGCTTGCTTTCTTGTTAGGATCTTTCCATCTTTATGTAGTGCAATTTTTGAGTTTCTCTCTGTGCCCCAATTGTTGTTTTATTAGCTTCCACAAATTCCTCGTGCCTATTTCAAAGTTCAGTGACTGTTTTCTCCTGCCAGTTTTTCCGTCTAGCTTGCAGCTTAGCCCTTTGAAATTTGGCATTTGGGTGCTGGTATTTATTGTGGTGCTCTTGGCTGGGTTTGGCCTTTGCTTGCTTTCTACATACTTCCACATCATTATGTAACTGGTCCAGTTCACTACTCCAGTAGGATTTATAATGTTTTCGGGCTCCACTTGGTACTGTTTCTCGTGCTGCCTGTAGTATGCATTTCCCAAACTCTTCAACTACTTTATTTATGGCTTTCTCGGTATTCGGGTTTCTAACCAGTATGCTGGTGCGATGCTTGTACATTGTCCAGTCTGCTTTCTTGTAGTTCCACCTCGAGAGGGTGCTGCTTTAACTTACAAGCTCATTTTCTACAGTTAGAAAGACTGGCCGATGGTCACTGCCACCAAGTTGTTTCCCAACGATTCGTGTAATGTTCCACTCCAGGTCTGGTGAATGAAAAGCCAGGTCAGGTGTAGTTGTAGAGTGCCATGATCTCGAGTAGAAAGTATGTGGGTCGGACGGCTTGTTAACCAAGATGAATCTATTATCATCCTGCCAGTCTTCCACTCTCCTCTCTGGTCCATGTGATCATAGCCCCAACTCTGCGAGTGACTGTTGAAGTCGCCACACACAATCAGTTTTTCTTTTAATGGTAGTGTGTCCAGTGCCTGTGGGTGGTCACTTGGACAGTAGTAATTGATCAGATGAAGGTCTGTATTGCCTATCTTAAGTTTAAGTGTCTGATAAGCAGTCCCTTCCATGTAAACTTCAATTTGGGAAACAGTGATGTTATTTTTTACAAGGGTCAGTATCCCACCCTTTCGCCTGTCTTTTCGGTCAGATCGGTAACACCGGTAGAGTCCGATTTTGAAGGCTATATTTTCGTTGAGGTGAGTTTCTTGAAAAGCAACATACGCTTACTTTTTCTTGGTCCAAGGTATTCTCTAGTTCCATTTTTTTTGGTTGCTGACTCTCTCCGCATTCCAGTGCATTATGTTTAGTCTTTGTTTTGTATGGCCAGACACTCTATTCTCAGGTCCCCTGGCTCCACGGGACATTTGAGAAGGACCTCCAGTAGTTGTGGTTGGACCCTTTCGAGGCATAGGGCCCGGCACTGCACCTGCCTAGGAGTCCAAAGCAGGGCGAGCACCATAACATTTAGCAGTAGTCGACATATTTCATGGCGTGATTGCGTGGCATTCTGCTTTCTATGGTGCGCCTCCTGGCTGGTTGCTTCCGTCTTCAGCACCTTTCCTTTGCTAGAGCATACTGTGGTCTTACTCGAGTTTAGGTGTGTAGGCACGCACACACGTGCCTGCGCATGCATGTACGTGCATACACATCTAGAACGTTCTGGTTATTTCTCGGGGCCAGTGACTCGCCGCCGCCCCTTCTCCTGTTAGTTAAAACAGGTTCACCACGAGAAGGCCAGGAGTTGGACTTTTGCTGCAGTGGTGATGAATGCACGAGCAATTGGGGTATTTATGCAAGGTTTGGCGCTCACCCCAACCCCAACCCCGGCTACATAACAGCAACATTTGGAACCCATCAATGTATTGATGTCTATGTCTGCAAGATGTCATGTATCTCTTGAGTTTCAACTTAACATTATTAATCAACAGATGGTGTTCTGTATCTACATTTGCACCTATGTAGCTATTGTTGAAATTTCATGTTCATACATACATGATAAGTTTTATTTTCTGTACTGTTATCTGAGGATACCAGTGTTGTATGTTTGATTGTATGTGGAACATCATTTCCTTCTGTGACATATTGATCTACTGCGCGAATATTTGTGAATAATTCTCCATTTGTATTTCCTACCCAAAGTTCGTTTTCCCCATGATCTTTTTAGATCCCTTGTTATCCGGTTGCATTCTGGTCACCCATCCGTATTTTGACATTGCCATTTCTTTGATTACCTATCGTACTTTGAAGTTTCATGTAACATTCCTTTTTAACAGATTCATCCTTATCATTTCTTGATGCGTAATTGGTTATCATGTTACCTTTATTCGGTTCTAAATGTTGCTGTTGTTATTTTATAACGCACTGCTTCCGCCTCTATCAGTGTTTTCTCTGTCTTTTTATATATAGTTAGGACAATTCCTTCTCTTTGAAGGGCATTTTCTCCTCGTGGCCTAAGAAAATCACCTTTTCAATTGAGTCTCTAGTAGCTTACTGTATGCTCCCTTCGATCATGTTTCGCATAATCCACATTTATTAATCTTATATTTCATGTTTCCTAGCATATGTGCTGTCCTTCCCAATTTATACATAGTTCTAACAATTGTGGAGATTTCTGTAGATCACAGAGGTAAGTCTACAATCCAGACTTCCCACGACTTCTCCCACATCACGGCATACTTCTTCTAGGAGACGAGCCTCTGTTCATCTTAGATGGCTGAGTTTCCCTTCTTTCCTTTTTTGTTGACGTGTTGATAGTTGGTTGGATTTTGCAGCTACGTTTGTCATTGCGCTCGTCTGCTGGACGTGTGGTCAGATTTTCAAATCCCCATCGAGGCGGGGAAGATATTTTTGTTGTTAAATGATTCTGGGTTCGCAGATCGACCCAACCTAAAATGGGTTAATGTAAATGTACTGGGAAGTAGAGAAGACCGGTTTGATATTACCGCAACACACAACGAGTGCCGGGTGGTCTGTACAATATGGAACTAGCACAGCATACACAGTACGCCTCAGTACACGCACAGTGATCGGTTTGCTTGACCTGCCTTTATCAATCAGCTTTTGCCCTGGAAATTACATTACAGAACTTTCCGGACAGGAATCGTTCACTGACAATCGTTAAGTTTAGTAGCAACAATGTTTATTTCGGTTTGTTTCTGTGTTTAATGCAAAAGCGTTTCGTGACACCACTTTTTGAGTGTGCCTGTACGTCAGCCAGTCTACCATGTTGTTGTTCTTACCTTCATGTCCCACTTCCATTCCCCGAGATGAATTTTCTTTGGGAGAATATCAGCCGTGCCTTTTGTCATGGAGGGCACTGAGATAAAGATCTGCTTGATCTTGAACATCTCATAGAGGGCTTTCACGGACACTGGAACACATTGGACATAGACTTGGTCATGATTAGTGGAGGTGATAGAAAGATTGTCACGTCAGCGTGTGTGCTGCATTGTGGTGTCTGATTGTTACTGGCTGCGGTTGGCATGATATATTTTATATTATGTTTATGAGAACCACACACACACACACACACTCACACTGACACACACAAACACACACGTACTCACACACTCACACTGACACACACACCCACACACACACACACACACACACACACACACACACACACACACGGTAACAACCACACACTAAGATTAATTGTTGAGACAGAACCGCTAAAGTGTCCGTGGACAGATCATAACCGACGTTTTTCAGGATAGGTCACAGTTGATCTGTGTGTGCGTGGATAGAAAGTAGTGTATTTCGGGTTAAAGCCGCTCCTTTTGAGGTTCTTATATAAAACCATTTATCGATCCTGATCCTCAGAGGGCGATAACTCCTTGGTTTTTAAGTAGGCGTGGTGGTCAAGTAACCGCTGTAATTATAGGTACATATAGTATACGACATTTAATATACAACATAAAACAATAAAGAAAACAAACATTGCAAAGAAGGTATATAATAATTTTAATGAAACATATATATAGAAAAAGAAAAAAAAAGAAGGAAAAAAAGAAAGAAAAAAAAAACACACACAGTCAAGTGACCCTTTAAATTGTAGGGTAGAGTACGTGTAGTGATATGGTGGTGGTTAAAGTGTCAATGACATGTTCAAGTGGTGGTCAAGCAGTGGTCAAGAGGTGGTCAAGTAGTAGTCAAGTAGCCAAGGGGTGGTCAAGTGACCCCTTAAATTGTATGGGAGGGTACAGGTAGTGATGTGGTGGTGGTTAAAGTGAAGAATGACGTGGTCAAGAGGTGGTCAAGAGGTGGTCAAGTAGTGGTCAAGAAGTGGTCAAGTGACCATTTAAATTATAGAGGAAAGTATGTGTATTGACGGGTGATGATCAAGAGGTGGTCAAGTAGTGGTCAAGTGGTCAAGGGGTGGTAAAATGACACCTTAAATTGTAGAGGAAAGTCTGTGTAGTGACACGGTGATGGTTAAAGTTATAGCTGACGCGGTCAAGTAGTGGTCAAGTAATGGTCAAGTGGTCGAGTGACCACATTGTAGAGGAAAGTACGTGTAGTGAAACCAGGATGGATAAAATGAGGAAGAAGCAGTAGTAGGTGTATTAATAATAGTAATATTAGTTGTAGCGACACCAATAGTAGTAGTAGTAGTAGTAGTAGTAGTAGTAGTAGTAGTAGTAGTAGTAGTAGTAGTAGTAGTAGTAGTAGTAGTAGTAGTAGTAGTAGTAGTAGAAGAAGAAGAAGAAGAAGAAGAAGAAGAAGAAGAAGAAGAAGAAGTAGTAGTAGTAGTAGAAGTAGTAGTAGTAGTAGTAGCAGCAGCAATAGCACCAGTTGTACTAGTCATCATCATCAGCATAACCAGCATCATCATCATCACTTGTCTTACCAGCTGGCGTAGGCGATCATACCACCCCACATATTACGATCTCTGACACATTGAGCAATTCACGGGTTGACTCACGCTACAGGAATCCCCATTAACGGGATTATCTTCAGGCAATGGTAGTAGTCGTTGTACCAATAGGACTAGTAGTACTAATCAGCAGTATCAGCAAGAGACTTATCACCTGGCGTGGGTGAGTATGACATTCCATAAATTATGATCTCCGACACCATGGATCAGCAATACAAGTAGTAATAATATTGGTAATAATAGTAGTTGTAACAATAGCAGCAGCAGCAGCAGCAGCAGCAGCAGCAGCAGCAGCAGCAGCAGCAGTTGAATAGCGAGGGTGCTTGTTGTTTCACTAAGTATTTGTATAGCTTATGTACTATAAAGCTACTTTTTATTGTGTGCAATGTAATGTGTTGCTGAAATAGCCGTCTGTTGCAGTTGTAAGAGGTGATGACGTCATAATCCCCCACGCTATCATTGTCGCCAATTTATTGATAGTGTCTTCAGTGCCGCAAAAAAGGCTCATTGTGAGATATCGATAACTCCCTTCTCCACACTGAGTGCATCAGGGGGGCATGACCATTAGGAGCAAACAACGATACGGCAACTACAAGGTAACTACAAGGCAAAATGGCGTCGAATATAGCGTAATATTTAAGATCATCGGTTGTCCGTTCCAGCACGGTCGACAAATAGGTGGTCACTAAGTCCTCAAATTACCCACTCAAATAAACATATAGGATAGTAAGGCACCGACCCAAACAATGAAAACTGACAAAAACAATGAAAAAAAAATATGACATAAACGTCAAAATGTAATACATACAATGAAATCAACAACTACTGAAAAATAAAAAGGACACGACAAAATGACACAAACAATGAAAACCGACACATCAACAAAATGAAATAAACAAGGAAAATTGCTGACACAAACAAAGACAAACTGATACAACGACAAACTAACACAAAGACAAACTGACAAAACCAAAGAAACCAGAATAGGCAAATGTAAACGTGTAAATGTAACACACAATAGGAAACTGACAAATTAAAATCACACACACACACACACACACACACACACACACACACACACACACACACACACACACACACACACACACACATACAAATGAAAACGGAAACAACCAATGAGACTAACACTGAACACTGACACAAACACTGAACAAGGCACCTGAAGAAAACATGACATCCAAATGTAAACATCAAAGTGTAACACACAAAGACATCGACAACTAATGAAAATAATAACACAACTACTGATAAATAGCACATCAACAAAATGAAGCAACCAATGAAAAACTGACACAATGACAAACTGACACAACGACAAACTAACATAACGACAAACTAACACAACGACAAGCTGACACAACGACAAACTAACACAACGACAAACTGACACAAACAAAGAAACCAAAAGATACAAATGATAACGTCGAAATGTAACAGACAACAACTGAAAATGACACAAGCAAGAAAAAAAAACATGACACATCGACAAAAATGACCCAAACAAGGAAACCTCAAACAACCAATTAAAACTGCCAACATAAACACTGACAACCTAACACAACGACAAACTGATACAACCAAAGAAACCAAGACATCCAAATGTAAACGTCAAAATGTCACACACGCACACACTCACACATACACACACACACACACACACACACACACACACACACACACACACACACACACACACACACAAAACAGAAAGCGACAACAAACGGACATAACACATTCAAGGAAAACTGACACAAACAAGGAAAAAGACTGACATAAACACTGAAAACTGACACAAACACTGAACAATGCACCTAAAGAAAACCAAAACATTAAAAAAAATGTAACAGAGACATACACAAAAAGAGATAGACAGCAAATTAAAAAAAAAATGACACAGCCACTAAAAAATGACACACCAACAAAATGAAACAACCAATGAAAACGACTAACAAAAACCGTTTAAAAAATACAAAAACACTGAACGAGGCACCCACAGAAAACAAGACAGCCAAAATGTAACAGACAACAACTGAAAATGACACACACAAGAACAAATGACACAACAACACACTACCTCGACCAACGAAATCTTACACAAACACTGACAACTGACACATTAACAAAATGAAACAACCAATGAAAACCGACACAACCAAAACTCACACACAACACATTCAGAAAAGACATAGTTATAGAGAAACATACCTTGTATAAAAACAGAAACTAACGTTTTATAATCTTCTTAGTTTTTTTTAAATTTTCTAACCACATAAACGAACAGAAACACGGACACAACAAAATGCTTCTGTCGATATCTAAAAGGCTTTCTTCTTGATAGATTTCTTACGTTAGTTCCCCAATGGAATCGGATTACCCATATACGCGATGGCGGGTTCATTTTCTTGATGATCTGTTGAAAATGGTGGTGTAGACTGGTAATTGTAAGCATACGCATATGGGGACCAAACTTCACCAGGCGTGAATTGGTTACTGTAAGTAGGTGTATAGGAACACATAGAATCAGTGTTCCATATGGGTATATTAATGTTTGACTGTACGTTGTCAAAAGCCGCAAGAATTTCATCGCGCATATCCATCAATTGTTCAAATTCACCACGAGTCAGCGTTAGTCCAACTTTAGTGATAAATTTCAGTTCTGATTCTCCAAAGTAACGTCGCAAATGTAACATCGCCGTAGCCCTGTAACTTGACACAGAAGCGACTTTATGATCAGCACCCAATGGTCTAACGAATTCAGCTCCGTTGATCATGTAAACACAGTTGGTTGCAGACATCTTGAACGCTTGGTAAACGGATCACAAAATGTAGACAGCCCGGCTCATTTTATACATATGAGCTTATCGATTATTTTAAACATGTCTGGATTTGTTTTACATTTGTAAGCAGTAACCAATCGAAAAACGAGACGCTGGCCAAAATTCAAATTTCCCACCTTTAAGGGATCAATGGGGAGAACCGTTGAGGCGTCTAAGGCCACTTTTATGGAGTGTCTAGTTGGTCGTGCGTCGAAGTACACTTGTTCCCACCAGCAAGCTGCCGTCGTCATTTAGAGGCGACAGGTTAGATTCCGGTCGGTAACTACACCTTTCAGAATTTATGTTGTCTAGTGCGTCTTCTAGTCCCTATTTCCTTCTTCTCCTTCTGTGAGCGCCAAATAATTGGAGTCAGGAATTCCTTTCGTTTGCAAGGATAGTAATCAATGTTTTCGTTTTTCTCTTTGACGTTTCTTTTGCTTTTTGGAAGAAGGACATCCTTTATTGCTCATTTTTTCTAGGTGTTGACAAAACTGATGTCAGATTTAAAATGGTTTGTAGGGCCGCTTGTGATGTAATCTCATCCACTGTGAGTTTGGATTCCATGAATAACTTGAGGTCTGTAGTCCTTGCTGGATCACAATGAGTGACTGTTACCAGCTCGGATTTATATACTAGTTCTTTTAACCCTGTGTAAAACCGGGTTCGGCCAGTTTCTTAGGTCAAGCAGTTCAGATTACGCTGACGATGCTGTCCGTATGGCGTGAAAATGAGGCAGAGCCTCAGTTGTTATTCTTTAAATTTTTTTTATATGACGTCAAGTATAATATCGCTTGCGGTGGCATACATTTTCATAATTCCCAGACTAAGGGGGATAACTACTTCAAGCTTTTTCCTCGTTAAGATGCCGCTACTACTTCCAGAAGGGTTTAACAATTCAAGTCCGTGGTAGGTTCCGTTCAACGGAGGTTCATTTTCTCAACTTTAGTGCATGCTAAAATAGCTGTCCACAGGAAGTGGTAGTAATTGACCAAGAAGGTTGACTTTCCAGCCAATAGACTTTTGCTTTTTCATGAAAAATAGGCCTTAGCAAAACATGAACTGTCGAAGACAAGAACTTAGACACAAAAATATTCTGATGCTGACATGAACTTACAAAAATCTGTTGCTGAAGAAATGGGCGTACCAACATTTAAACTACCGAAGACATGAACTTACACACAAAAATTAGGAAATTTCCTATACATGAACTTACACAAATCTGATATCGAAGAAATGAATTTTAGACGAGTTAGCTCCCTTAAAGATGATTACATAAATAAATACATACAGTATTATTTGGCGCTCACAGAAGGAGAAGAAGGAAATAGAGACTAGAAGACGCACTAGACAACATAAAATCTGAAAGGTGTAGTTACCGACCGGGATCAAACCTGTCGCCTCTAAATGACGACGGCGGCTCGCTGTGGGAACAAGTGTACTTCGACGCACGACCAACTAGAAACTCCATAAAAGTGGCCTTAGTGGCTTCAACGGTTCTCCCCATTGATCCCTTAAAGGTGGGAAATTTGAATTTTGGCCAGCGTCTCGTTTTTCGATTGGTTACTGCTTACAAATGTAAAACAAATCCAGACATGTTTAAAATAATCGA